>SADC01000241.1:0-190418 GCA_004194705.1 Ditylenchus dipsaci
CCCAGCCCTGGTATATACCGTTATTTTCTCTAATAAACCGTTTCGGCGCTAGTGCAGAATTCGGTGTAAATATTGTCTTGTTCCCCCCCCTATTGTTTTTATTGTTATTATGGTGATGAGGGGATTGTGGTGATTACCGTAAATACCCCCAAATAACCCCCCCCCACAAATAACCCCCCCTCAATAAACCACCCATCCCCCCCCCCCCCCCAAAATAACCCGGGTATTTTCAGGGGGGTTATTTGGGGTATGTTTTTCAGGGTATATTTTGTCTTGAAGGGAAGTCATGTTATTTTCGATATTTTGACCTGTTTTTCGCCCTTATCCACCTGGAAGGTAGGTAGGTATCTACCCAAAAAGGTATCATCTTGGAGTAGCCGAAAATATTCGATTGTAGGAAAACTAAAATCTAATTTGAGGGGTCATGTCGTCATTAACACTCCGGCTACCGGCGTAACCAACCGGCGTAATTGAGATTCCTGACTCAGAATTTCACGCTGAATACGATAGTGTCAATTCTTTTTGCTGTGCACGTGATGATGTGGTCTAAAAAGGTAACACTTTTCATGGTGAAAATTCAACTAATTACCTACAGGTTTTCAAGTGTTGCGCCGTGATTTTTATACTGCACCTAGATTCATATGTATTAAAATGACTGCCAGGAGTTCTGCTTTCTAAAAATTTTAACTGAGCGTTTTCAGAACAAAGTCGAGATAAATCTTTATTGTTTGTTGGAGTAACGATTTTCCAAATATCTTACCTCTGACTTTCCACATGGCGTAATTTTTTATTGAGAAAAATATCTAGCTGAACTTTTTCCGCGAAAAAAATAGCAGAATCTGACGGCGATTTTACATAAACTATGATCAATTATTGATCGAATAATTTATGTGAAAAATAACGGTCAGATTCTGCCATTTATTCTCGCTGAAAAAGTTCAGCCAGATATTTTCTTAATAGAAGTTATGCCATGTGGAAAATCAGAGTAAGACATTTGGAAAATCCCTACTCCAACCAAAAATAATGATTTTATCTCGACTTTTAAATGAAAACAAGCTAAGTTCAGTATTAGTATCCTGGCGGTCATTTTAGTATATATGTGCATAGGTGTGGTAATAACAATCATGCTGCACCACTTTAAAACCTATAAGTAGTTATCTGAATTTTTAGCATAACCTTCTGAGTTACCTTCTGAGCATTTTTGATCCACATCATCACGGTGCACAGCGAAAACAATTGACACTATCGTATTCAGCGTGAAAATTCTGAGTCAGGAATCTCAATTACGCTGCTTGGGAGCCTGCGTGTTTGGATGATTATGGTTAGTATGATCGCCTTAATCACCATGATCGATGACATTAAAAAACGACATGGGGACCAAAGCAGTTTTCACAAAAAATCAATAGGAGAACCAAGGCGAAATTTAGGTTCTTCTCCGTTATCGGGACCTCACCAGAAACTGCATTTTTAATGGTTTTTATCGTCATCTGGAGCACCACATTATAATAGTGATCGAACTAGGACCAAAAATTTGAAGAGGTTATTAGAATGAGGTCCCGATAACGGAAAAGAACCAAAATCAATAGGGGACCAAGGCGAAATTTGCATGGGATTCTATACTAGCGTCGCACGCAGGGACCAAAATAATTTGGCGATTTTTGTGAACAACCCGATATCTCTACCTATAACAATGGGCAAAGTCGGAATTTTGCAGCAAATTTTTGTCTCGCTTTTTTTGCTAATTTTTTCAACTTTTTTGACGCTACTGGAATATATCAAAAAAATCGCGAAATTCTTTTGGTCCCTGTGTGCGACTTCTAGTGCGAAATCCGGTGCAAATTTCGCCTTGGTTCTCCTATTGGTTTTTGTAAAAACTGCTTTGTCCCCTGTCGTTTTTAATATCATTGATCATGTGATTAAGGCGATCATACTACAGTCGAGTCCCGCTAACCCGGCACCCCAAAAAGTTCGTTCCCGCCTTGGGTCCGACACTTTTTTTAACCCAATTTTCGAAGTAGTTTTTCAATGGTGTTTTTACAGTCTGATAGAAAATATCGTGAGGATTCCGTTTTGCCGATCGTTTTTCAAAAACCCAATATTTTTGGCTCTAAAAGACCAAAACCCCGCTAACCCGGCACCCTTTTTAAAATATGGTGCCGGGGTTAGCGGGGTTTTGGTCTTTTAGAGCCAAAATATTAGGTTTTTGAAAAACGATCGGCAAAATCGGAATCCTCACGATATTTGCTATCAGACTGTATAAACACAATTGAAAAAATACTCCGAAAATTGGGTTAAAAAAAGTGTCGGACCCAAGGCGGGAACGAACTTTTTGGGGTGCCGGGTTAGCGGGACTCGACTGTAACCATAATCATCTAAACACTCAGGCTCCCAAGCAGCGTAATTGAGATTCCTGACTTAGAATTTCAAGCTGAGCACAATGGTGTCACTCGTTTTTTTGCTGTGCACCGTGATGATATGAACCAAAAAGGCCCCTACTTTTGAATTTCCGCCAAATTTTTAAGTTAAAATTTTCGACGCTACTCGGTAATACTCGGTAATAATTAACTCTTAAATTTTAACTCCGATTTTCGGGTGATTGGAAAACAAACGGGCATGCTTGCTTATTAGAAGAAATGCGGTACTAATAACCTTTATTTAAACAGGACAAACGATAACGAGTAATTGAATGAGCAATGCAATCAAAGTAACTTATTTGTGTCGAGTACCAAATTGTTTGCCATCCTGTTTTCTTCTTTTTCTTATGACGCTTATTTGGTGGAGCTATTTGAAACTTTTCATTCTTACCCAGGTCGGCCAGCGCAGACGATGAAGCATGTTGAGTATCAAGTGAACTGGAATAATGGTTAAAATGACAACAAAACTCTTTCAGATATCGTCCTATGTCTCGAATTTCAAAAAATACCTGACAGTAACAGGCGTGTATTTGCGTGATCCAGGCAAATTTCTTTCCCAAATAGTCGGGTGCATCGAACGGACATGATCGACACGCGGACCCTTGAATAATTTTGGACCGTTAGAGTTACAACAGAAAGCGGAAAAAAACTCACTCTCTTGAAAAATCCATCTTTATCACCTGGCCACTGAGAACTGGGCTAAAATTAAATTGAAAGCTAGTATGATTTCAAACCTAGAGAAACACTTACTTTGTGCCTTTTGACGCCTGTAGCTTTGCGAATCTGCTCAAAAAGAACTTCGCGGTGCTTCTTTAGCTCCTCTTTGTCAGCTTGCAGTCGGAGCTCTTCAGATTGCAATCGGAGCTCGCGCTTCTGCAGATCTTCCAGAGAAATTTTGAACGATGTGATGCCAATTGATTGCGCACTTCAAAGACTCAGCCGCTTCCCACATATTTTCAATCTGTAAATTAAGAGTTGAAATTACAAAGAGAACATCGTGATCGAATTTGGTTTTTGTTCAGTACCTTCACTTCTACTATCTCCAGTTTTGGTTTGACGTACTGCATCAAAATTGTTGATATTTTGGAGTTAGTAGTTAGGTGAGTTTTGCAAAAATCCAAGTCTCCAAATTGAAAAATATCCACGTAGATTTCAGTTGGAAGAAACATTTTCAAGTCTTTTTTTGCAGAATATAGACACAAACGATTAACAGAGAAACTGTTTGGCAGAAATAGCGTGAAATAAGATGAAAATATTTGCCAGCAGAATAATGTCACTCAAATTTGTCAATCAAATACTTCACACGTCAATCAATTCATCATCTGCATAATTATTTAAAGTGTTGGTAGTACAAAAAACAAACCTCTTGGTCCCGATCGGCATTTTTGAAGTTCCGGATGTGCTCGCAGTAGTCATTTCCCTGAAATCGTTCAAAGTTGTGAAAAATTGCACTAAAGGAAGAAGCATACTTTCAGAGAGATCTGATGAACAATTCTTCACAACAATTATCGCTCAAGTCAAGTAAGCTTTCAACTGAAAATTTGCGCAATTAGAGTGGGGTTTATAATTTAAAAGACAAATCAATAGAGATCAGCAGTGAACTCCACTCCAACATTGTGTATGCAAATCGCAGGCTTATCACAAAATCATTACAGTCAACACACTTTAATTTACTTACACGACATTTCGCATCCAGGACTTTTTGACTCCCGTATCCCGGAGATTAATCATTTGGTAAAAACCTGTGAAAAATATTTTCACACAAATTTTATTCGCCTAGGGTTCCACAATTTATACTCTAAAAAATAAGGCATAATCTTATGATTTTTCCGAAAATTTGTACATTATTTCCAAACCATCTCAAACTGAATTTATCAGAACCGATATATTTGCAAAACATCTAAAATATCTTAAAACCACCAGATAATTCATTCGGGGTTATTTGGGTGGTAAATGGTAGTTGAGGTGTTTGAAGTGGTTTAGAGTGGTTTGAAATAGTTTGGACACAATAGAAATTTTATTTGGAAAAATCAAAAAAATGCCTTGGTCTCCTGTTGTTTATTTAAGTGCTGGAGGTCTACCGACTTGAGTGCCACAGCCCCTTAAAATTCAAAATCATAATCAATTTACGATTTTTGTGCCAAATCGAAAAATTCGAAAATTGACTGAGATTTCTATACATGTAACTCCAAGTAACCCTAGGTCTGTAACGGATTTCATTCTTATCTGTTTTAGGCAAACTTGTTTCTAAACTTCCTCACATTCAGGGCATTAAAACAAGTCATCAGTGATGACTCATCACTCACCTCAAAAATAAGCAAATTCTTGAGTTTTTAATGAAGTTAAAACACATGGCCTCGCTTTGCAACTATAACTAGTCTGAAATTCTGTGTTACATTTTGAAAGCTCGAAAATAGGGGCTGTAGCCCGATAGAAAAGTAAATTTGCTAGGATTACGCACCAAAGAAGTGTGCAAAAGATACAAATTTGGGTGGTTTTATACAAAAGTTAGACAGGTAACGCAAAAACCCTAATTTTACTCGTAAAAATACCAGCTGTTTGCTTTAAATGACATCTAGCTTATCAATTTGTGACTATACAAAAATCGGTCTGACTTTTCTTGTAGCTGATTGTCTGGGCCATCTTTGGTGCATGATCCGTACTAAAAAAAAATTTTGCCCCTTCGGGGCGGCCCACGGCTGCTATGTCTATCCAAGATGATAAATGTCAACAAAAACATCAGACCAATAACTATGAGAGGACCAAGAAACACCGAAAAAATGTTTAAATGAAAACCAAATTCTAATTTATTTTGTCCTCATCTGAAAAACGGTCCTGGAATTCAAACATTTGAAATCAAACTTATTGGCGTGGGCATGCCCCTTTAATGGGTATATGCAAGTAGCGTCCAAATTTTGTTTTTGATTCCGGCGTCAGAGGTGTGCCAAAAATATTAGCAATTCGGGCTCAATTTCAATTTTGTCGGGGCCGGGCAGAAAAACGCTGCGTCAATTAACTAGGTTGTCAGTTACGGTTTTCTATTTTCTTTCAGTCGGAAGACTCGCCTGATCCTAGTTTTTGTTTGTTGTTTTTTATTTAAAACTGAATTTCACATGATTTTGCTGTACTCGGGATTTGGTTAACCTTGTTTTTTTCTGCTGAAACCACGTTTCGGTTGACGACCGCCAGGTTGACTGATAGGATACCACCTCAGCTGAAATAACTCAAAAATGTATTCAATTATGATTCCGGAACATACCGTATTTACTCTAATTATAGACCTCCCCAAATCCCGTATTCTTAAATTCATTCTCCTCCTTTTATACCGGGTTTTTGTTTTCGAACGCCACATATGTTATATACCAAAATGTAGCGCAGATTCCAGCTACATTTTGGTATAAACATACGTGGCGTTCGGAAAAAAAACCCCGGTATAAAAGGAGGAGAATGAATTTAAGAATACCGGATTTTGGGAGGTCTATAATTAGAGTAAATACGGTAGTCGTATTCACTCTAATAGAGCACCCGAGGCTTTAGTTTTTACTTATGAAGAATATGTAAATGGTCAATCGAAAATGACCCTAACTCTGAAACCTATTCAAAAAACAGGGAGGGCTCTATTAGAGGATACACGGTAACTCATTTTTGCCCAAACTGTCCCCGAAAAAATAAATACAGTCGACGCTCAATTTAAGGACACAAAATTTTTGTTTGGTTGGTTTTCGAAGAAAAATAGGCAAGCTGCCGCTCTATCACTCGTTTTAAAGGAGGACAGACAATAGAGGGGGATTTTGACTAGAAAATGGAATGTTGCTACCTTAAGTTACTTTAATTTTTATTTTTAACCCTAATTTTTTTTACACCAATCGTTTTGCCATGAATCCACCCGACAAAAACACATGAGATCGAAGTTTCGAAACAAAATATTTTTTCGAAAAATTTGCCCTGGTCCGATTCAGGGACGTAACGGTACTTTTCGGAATTGTGTCAGAACTTTCATTTTCATAAACGATCTAGTGGACATTTTTATATACAAGTCTATACTCAAAATGACGCCAGAAAGCTGTGCAACATTTTGAGTATAACGTTGTATATGACTGTGCTTGCAAAATGTGAGAAAAAAAACAAAAGTTTTCAGAAAGCTCCGAAAATTTACCGAAAGCCTGGACTTTTTTTAGAATTTGTTTTTTTTCGCACATTTTGCGAGCATAGTCATATACAACGCTATACTCAAAATGTAGCTCAGCTTTCTGGCGTCATTTTGAGTATAGACTTGTATGTAAAAATGTCCACTAGATCGTTTATGAAAATGAAAGTTCTGACACAATTCCGAAGGTACCGCTACGTCCCTGAATCGGACCAGGGCAAATTTTTCGAAAAAATATTTTGTTTCGAAACTTCGATCTCATGTGTTTTTTGTCGGGTGGATTCATGGTAATAATGATTGGCGTAAAAAAAATTAGGGGTCATTAATAAAAATTAAATTAACTTAAGATAGCAAAATCCTATTTTCTAGTCAAATCCCCCCTCTATTGTCTGTCCTCCTTTAACACCACTCGATTCAAGGACAGAATTTAGCCCGCCCCAACCCAGAAATGTTCGCTTGATATAAGAACAGCAAGCAATTTTAAGCCAAAATTCAAAAATGCACTTTTCAGCCAAATTTTGTTGTTTCTATGAGAAAGAAGTCGAAAATTTTGGGGCTACTATCGTTTATCCCAGACCACCAACCCTCCCTCCCCCCAAGCACGTGAATTTTTTTTAAATTTATTCCTGGAAGTGGCTTATAAGGATAAAAACATGCGATAAACCGATTGCGATCATCAGAAAAGCAGAAAACGGGATCTGTTGTCCGTAAACACGCATGGTTCACTATTAAAAACAGTGTTTGACATTTTTGAGCACAATATTTATAATTTGCATTTTTACGTCCAACAGATGTCGTTTTTATTCTGATCTATCCGCGCGAATCCTCACCTCCGCGGTTCGGATTCAAAGTGTGCACAATGAGGCAACAATTTTCGGAGCCGCACACCCCCTAGAATGGCCAAAAACCAGTGACAATTACGTGATGGAGGTCGATGAGCGGTATACCACCGACTGGATACAAAAACGGACTGAATACACCGACTGGATACGTTGACGACTGAATAGACGACAGCGAAATTTTTCGAATCCCGCCTCCGCCCCGCCGGCCTCTTAAATTTTTCCGGCCTCCACCTCGGCGGGATGGCGTTAAAAAAAATTTCGCCACCGCCTGGCGGCGGCGAAATCATTCTTGAGGTACCCCGCCTCCGCCGGCAGACACGTATCCGCCGGCTGAATCGCTCCGCCGCCGCCTCCGCTGAGATAATTTTTGTAATATTGTTTAAAATAAAGCAAAATTTTAAAAATCAATTTTCAGTACATTTATTTAATATTGTCGTGTCAAACTTTGATAAAATGAGCCAAATCCATCACCAACAAGAGAAGATACTAATTTGAAGGGGCATGCTCAGCTGTTTAAATTTGTCCCGCCAATTTGAATTTTTTTCCTAATCATTGAACTTCTGTACGGATTTTTCAACTTGGTTTCTAACAAAACAAGGCCTAGAATTTAATTTTAGTATAGTTTGTTCGGAACCAAGTTCAAAAGTTCGTACAGAAGCTCAATGAAAAAGTTTTTTTGAATATACGGGAACAAATTCAAACAGGTGAGCATGCGCTTTAGTGAATATCACAAAAGATGATCCCACTTTTTTTCTCGTCTTCCCTACCCTCGACTTTTGGCAGACCTTCTTAACCATTGGAGTATTGAAAAAATTTGACTTGTTTTCAGTTTATTAATCAATTAATTTTCATTAATTAGTATTTTGTTGAAAAATACTAATTGAAAAACAACAAAATTGAATTAAAAACTGCTCCGCCGGCATTCTTCGCTCCGCCGCCGCCTCCGTCGCCTTTTCAAAACCGCCTCGCCGCCGCCTGGCGGCCGCGCCGGCAGTTTCTGAATTTCCCGCCTCCGCCTGGCAGCCCCGCCGGCGGAGGCGGGGCCGCCTTTTATAAACCGTTATAAACCGTGTATTCTCTATTAATCCCCACTCTCTAATAATCCCCCACCCTCATTTTTTTGACTAGGATTTCAGAGTTTAGGCCATTTTAGATTGACAATTTCAGAATTTTTCGAGGGTAAAAAATAATCACCATGAGGGTTTAATAGAGAAATATACGGCACGCATCGCCTTAGGTCACAGGTTCGACTACCACTGGCTGATAACCTTATTTTTTTCTCCTTTTATTACAAGCTAGTGTCAAAATGTAGCCAAGCTTCTGGGCTTTCATTTGAGCTATCCCACAGATGAAAAGTTGATATGAAGTTAGGGCTAAAATATAAAAAAACGTTGAACCATGTCCAATTCGATGACATCCTCAATGGGACTATCCCTGAACTATTCGGTATTAATTTGGAAGTGACGTTTTTCCCCAATTTTAATTCGCATACTCATTTGCAACCTTACACTCAAAATGTAGCCCTGCTTCTTGCCGTCATTTTCAGCATACGGTTTTATAAAATAATGTAAATTGAAATCGCAAAAAATCTCAGTTCCTAAATAATACTGAAATCCTATCCCTCAATAGTACTCATTTCTTCCCAGGTCAAATATTCGCTCGCTACCAGATTTTTGTGAAGTCATTTCGGTGTGGAAAAATTTCGAACTTGTTTCCTATGAAATTATGACTCTAGAAAGTCACTAAATGCGTGGCAAATAAATAAATTGGTGGAGGCTCAGGCTATATGAGTCTAAGTACGCATCATTTTGGCTGGTTTCTTTAGTTTGGTGGTCATTTGCTCAAATAGCTAAATTGAGGCAGTTCCTGACATCAAATCAGTGCTGGAAATGATTGCAATCGATTTCTAGATGATTTTCAGATCTTAAAGTCAAAAAACTTACTAAAAAGTGAATTAAAACACCCTAGAGGGACTTGGACTTTCGACAATAGGCGATGCGTATATAAAGTTTTAGCATACCGTATTTCTCTATCAATTACCCCCTCTCTATTAATTACCCCCACAGGCACCCTGTATCTCAGCTCAAAATTATTTTTGCAAATCTGCTTTTTGCGCTGTCTTAATCACCACGAACTTAGTTGATTCCACTTTTTAAATTCGTTTGAGCACCCAAAAGTCTCAAAACCAAAATATTTTTTTTTCGATTTTCAAGGGTTCAAAAATAATTACCCCGGGGTAATTAATAGAGAAAATACGGTATCTTAGTAAGATGTCACGCTAAGAATCAAAATAAAGCACTTTTTCTGATTCGAAATTATGTGGTGAATCTGGTTTGGTAAGACAAAAATTTGGATTTTATATATCCAAACCTGAAACCGATTTGGGTACCCTAAGGTCAGGTGGTTAAACACCTGGATGGCCTGAAAAATAAAATTTGGTCAAAATCGAAGACAAACCATTTATTCTGATGTTAAATCGTGTAGGGAATCGGGTTAATTAGGACTGAAATTGATATTTCCGCCTTCCTAATCATAAAAACCTGGGTGGGTGCTGGTATGATAATTAAAGGCGGCACCGAATTGATCCACACCAAATGGCGCTACCCAGGGTCTCAAATTAGAAGTTATAATAAAGTACTGTTTCGAAAAAGTCAAAGTTATAAAAAAAATGGTTTCGCCAAAAAACAGGTTTAAAGAAAGATCATATTCGACAATAAACATTTTGCAAACAAATGTTTTGCTAAACAAATAGTTTCTTTAAGTCAGAGTTTTCAAAAGACAAATTTTAAATTAAACTCCAGAATTCGAAATTTTGGATTAAGCTGAAAGTAATTTAAAATCAGTTTACCTTATCCAGAATCGTGTCCTGAACACGGTTTCTTAAGACAAATGCTGTTTTAACCAGCTGTAATCTTAATACCGCGGGTAGCTACCCCTACAGGTGTCGGCTTTTAATTTTGTGGATTATTCTGAATAGGCAAACAAATTTTGCTCTTCATTAAAAGCCGGTGTTTAAAACGATTTGTAACGAGCACAGCTTTTTTTGACTTAATTGCACCTTCGAAACTAAGGTAGTCCTCTATTTTCTGGGTGGATGTCCAGCTGGACAACTTGAGTACAGCTTGAAAAGTTAAAGACCATTACCAGTTTAAGTATGAGATGTAGTGCGTCGTAGCTGGATCATCTGGATGTCCCATGGACCAGCTAATCCAAGTGGTCGTCCACTTAATTCGATTTTTTTTACGTTTTTGGGTTCTAAAATGTGTTTTCTGCTTTAATTCGAGCATTCTAAAGATTGTTCGACAGTACTAAAATTATGTTTTGCAAGATTCACGAAAAATGTAAAAATACCATCAAATCGTAATTTACTACTGTCAAACCACTTTAGAACGCTTTAATTAGTGCAGAAAACAAGTTTCGGAACCCAAAAACGTAAAAAAAAATTTGATCCCAGTGGACGACCACTGGTTTAGTTATTGCGTGGATTATTCAGTAAAACTGAGGTTAAATTATAGAAATAGGATATCGAGATTCTCTTAGGGATTTTTATCTTATTTCAGGCATTTAGGTGGATATCCACTTGATCAGCTGGTACCCACTCCAGATTTTGGGGCCCAGATAGGTAAAATTATATTTTGGTTTATATAAACAGGTTTCGCCAGGCAATTTTACAATGAAAAAAAGCGGTTAGTTTTCGAATTTGGCTTAATTTTTATTGGAAGCCAGGTGGATATCCACCTAGCCGAGGATAATTACCCAAGGTTTTTGGCTCCACTTAGGGCAAAACTCAATTTCGATACAAACAAACAGAACTCCTTACACGGTTTTAAGTCACAAAAGGATTTGTTGTGAATTTGAACTGAATTTTGATTTTTCGGTTCATCCAGGTGGATCCAGCAAACCCAATTCCATTCCCAAATGACCAGGGGACGAATGACGAGAGACCAAATAATTGGGACCGAAAGAACTACTTCCTAGACAGGCTCTTGCTGCATACTAATTACGATGCACTCATTGCGACCCACTAATTACACATACAGTCAACTCCCGATTTAGTGTACACCCTGGGGACCGGCTCCAGGTGTACACTAATCGGAGTGGACTGTAACCTAATACCATCCATGGCTATCTAAAATTTAAACCGTCACAAAATAAAAAGAATCGATATTTTAGAAAGGTCAGTAATTTTTCTGAAGCACTTCTTTGTCAAATGTGTGTTCTAAATGTATATTGCTTGAACACATTCTTTTCAGAAACGGTCTTTCTTTAAACCTGTTTTTGGCGAAACCATTTTTTTATAAACTTGACTTTTTGAAACAGTACTTTATTATAACTTCTAATTTAGGAACCTGGGTAGCGCCCACCAAATTGATCCACACTTTTCAAATTCACGCATTTCGGAAAATTTTGCAGGAATTTAAATTTTTAGTCTGTACCAACGAAACCAAGTGGTCGTCCACTTGGAGCAAAAAATTTTTTTACGTTTTTCATGTTTCTAAACCTGTTTTTCTGAACTAATTCGGGCATGCTGAAGATGGTTTGATAGTGGTAAAATGCGTTTTGTCAGGTATTTTTTAAGTTTTGGTAAAATCGACTTTTGGTAAAATCAATTATTGCCCAATGCTCAAAAAATATTATACAAAACCTTATTTTACTATATCAAACCATCTTCAACATGCCCAAATCAGTCCAGAAAACAGGTTTTGGAACATGAAAAACGTAAAAAAAATTTGCACCAAGTGGACGACCACTTGGTTTGGCAGTTTCAGACTGAAAATTGAAGTTCCCGCAAAAATTTTCAAAATGCGTGAATTTGAAAAGTGTGGATCAATTCGTGTGTGGAAATTTTCGAAATTTTCGGTTCGTTACCCGAACCGGTAACCGAAAAACCGAAACGAAAATTTTCGGTTTCGGATAAAAAACCGAAAACGTTTACCCGAACCACCAACCCTAGATTTCACCTACTTAAATCCCGAAAGCCGGGCTAGGTACCCTAAAGCGCGTCCCCAATGAGTGCAATGTAGAGTGCGATGTAAATTGCAAAAAAACGGCTGTAGATTTTTTTCTCGGCCGAACTTTTTTTTCTGTTAGTACTATTTTGTAGCCGAGATGCAGGGCTACGCAATAAAAAATATTCAGCCACATATCGCTGAAAATTTTTTGATAAAAATGCGTTTATTCGCACTCTACATCGCACTCTACACTGCACTCATTTAGTGAGATGGTACCAACAGAAAAGAAGTTCGGCCAAGAAAAAATCTACAGCCGTTCCCGCCTAAACAAGTAAAAAAACAATCGCTCACTCATCGCTCACTCTTCTAAAAATTCAAAACAGATCAAATTTTTGACTTGATATTGCATATGAAACACGATTCGACAGGGCCAACGAAAAATTCACCAACTCGAACAGCAACTACCCAGGTGGGTATCGTGGGTAAATAGATATGAATGTTTACCAGAAGGGTAAGTAGGTAGGCCTGTATGGTGGGTGGGTATAACATTGGGTGGGTATAAGCACCAGTAGGGTGGTTATGTAGACCTGAAGAGAGGATAGGTGAAAAAAATGGAGTCTTTGATGATTTCTATGTACATACATATGAGTAAGAACAAGGATAAATTTGACCTTTATAACAAGGCGTTCCAAGAAAGAATGTTCAAAAAAAAGATAGACATGAATAAAGAAATTTTTCGAACTCATTTTTTCAAAAAACTCAAATTCCCAAACTCATCTTGATGAAAACGGGATATTTTTAAAAAAAGCTCCTGAAAACGGCAAATGACAAAAACGGACATTTTTGAAACTGGCGCTTTTTGAAAAAAATAATGCCGAAAATCAATACAGCCCTAAGCAATGCTCAAGCAAATTTTGTATTTTACTGTGTTCGATAATTTTACCGTGTGTGAGGTTTGTGCGTCTTTGATTTTTCGCTTCTAGCTAGTGTGGGGCTTAGAAGTGTGAGGAAAAAACATAGCGAAAAATTATAAACATTTTTTCTTAAAAAGGAACGAGGACAAGAATCTGAGCAAAACCCTAGAGTGAGATGGAGCTCAAGCCCCAAAATAAGATTTCTTTGCTCGTACCAACGCTTTTTGTACTTCTTCTTAAAAATCTCGGAGCCGTCCACAGTGGACTGTGTTGGATAATGTCTAATAAGAATATTTAAGTCTAATAACGGGTGAAAATAAGTTCGTAATGGATTTTCAATGCCATATTTCTTATTACTTTTATTATCATATCTCTTATCTATTGATACCATTTTGTAGCCTTGAATTCCTCTTTCAAATGCCAGATGCCTTTAGCTTGATTATCGTGGATAAGTCACCATTTGGGTCCAAACACTTGTCTGGTCGTTTAAGAAGAATACCAGCGCTTTCATCACTTTACTGGTCAAATTTTATGTGAATTTGATAATCACGACAAAAAATTTGCACCATGTTGTAGCGCAGCTCAGGAGCTACAAAACCCATGTTACAGAATGATTTTGAAAATTCAGTGTTGAGATATGGCATTTTGAAAAAAACCGATTTCTTGAAAAATGAGCGATATGTAAGTTTTTGCCAATTTTCGAATTTTGGTCATTTTCAAGAAATTGGTCTTTTTTCAAAATACCATATCTCAACACTGAAATTTCAAAAATCATTCTGTAACATGGGTTTTGTAGCTCCTGAGCTGCGCTACAACTTGGTGCAAATTTTTTGTCGTGATTATCAAAATTCAATATAACATTTGACCAGTTAAAGTGATGAAAGCGCTATGCCATTTAAAGAGGAGATGCAGGGCTACAAAATAGTATCAATAGACTAGAAAGTTGGGATGCCGCGATGCGGCATATAAGCTGGCGCCGATAGTGCGTTGGAACATGCTTTTCGGGTTTTTGAAATTCTTGCATTGAGTAGATCCCAATACTTTGATATAAGCACCCAAAAACAGCTAACTGAACACATTAGTAGAGTGACACCACATTTGACCTCTGTCTAGGGACCCCCTAACAGGCCACCTTCGTTATCAGACTACTTACTCATCTAACCACACGACCACCTACGTAGCCTACCATCTACCTAGCCTATATGGCTACCAGCCCACCTGCCTTATTACTGGCCATCTACCCACCCTACCTGGAAACCTACTTACCTCACCTGGTCACCTAGCTCCCTACCAGCCTACCTGGCTACCCTACTGGCCCTTACCCACTCTACCTGGCCACCTACATACCCTAGCTGGCCACCTACCTAACCGACCGGCCATCTATCTATTCTATCAGCCCACCTGGCTACTCTACTGGCCATCTACCCACTCCACTTGGCCATATATACGTACCCTATACAGCCACCTTCTTACGCTACTGGCCATCCACCTACCATGACCGGCCACCTACAACCATACCTGGTCACGTACCTAACCTATTAGGCCAACCACATGCTCCACAGGCCACCTAGATACCCTGCCAGGACACCTGTCTACCATACTTGGCCACATACTTACCTTACCAGCCAACCTACGTACCATACTGACTATTAACTACCCTGCCTGGCCACTTACATACCTTACCCGGCTACTCACCTACCCAGCCAGGCACCTACCTGCCTACCTTGCCACTTACATATCCCACCAGGGCACTACTAATCATATACTTAGCTGACTAATCCTTTCGAGACAAAATAATAATGCATGATTACTAAAAGATTTGAACCTGTGAACTTAACTTGGTCCTGCAAAGAAACTGAAATCCGTCGAAAAATGCCTTGGTCCCCCCTATGGTTTTTGGCTAAATTTGATTTGGCCATAACTTTTTTTTCACTCGACCAATCCCAACTTTTAAGAGTTTTCCAAAGGAAACCGACCACGCTGAGTCGAATGGTGTTAACAGAATTTTGATACGATCAGTGGAACACCCCAAACATTTTTTGTGACGGACAACGAAAATGGCCCATATAGTAAGAGTGACTAGAAAGCGCCTATGCGGCAGATGCCGCATTGCCCAGTTTTTGTACATGGTTTGAGACTTGCGCTGGTGGTTTGGGCCGGTATTGATTGTTGGTTGAGTGTGCCAACGTGGTTCGGGCCCTATATTCATGATTTGGGTGAGCCGACGTGGTTTGGGCCCTTCCTGGTGTCTTTGGCCCGGTATTGGTGGTTTGGGACCCCTTCACGTAGTTGAGCCCCATGTTCCTGGTTGGGTGAGCGCACCGGCCCGTTATTGGTGATTTTTGACCGATATGGGTGGTTTGGGCTCGATATTGGAGTTTTGAGCCCGATATGTTGGTTTGGGCCCGATTGGTGGTTTGGGCCCGGTAATGGTAGTTTGGGTGAGCCTTAGTGATTTGGGCCCTTCCTGGTAGTTGAGACCGATATTGATGGTTGGGTTGCAACGTCGTTCGGACCCCATACTCCTGGTGGCGGTGCCCACGTTGTTTAAGCCTCTTATTGGTGGTTTGAGACCGATATGGTGGTTTGGACCCGGTTTAAGTGTTTTGGGTGAGCCCACGTGGTTTGAGCCTGATACCGGTGGTTGGCGCCGATATTACAGGTTCGGCCCATACGTACTTGGAATCACTATGGTTCTGCCTACTGGTGTACCCTACCAGGTACCTTTGACCGGTATCTTTGCGTACCCCTACCAGGCCACTTACGTACCCTATCCGGCCACTTACCTACCCACCCAGGCCTCCTAGGTACCTTATCAGCCAACCCACCTTCGCCTACCAGACCACCTACATACCGTACCAAGCCGCTAACCTAGCCTACCAGGCCACATACTTACTCTACCAGGCCACCTACAGACCCTACCTGGACACTTACATACAATACAGGCCGCCTACTAACCATAAATACACTAACTAATCCTTTCGAGACAAATAATTATGCATGCTACCACCAGGATTTGAACCATTTTGCATGCCTTGGTCCCCAAGGAAATCCGAAAATTACCTAAAAATGCCTTGGTCCCCCCTGTGGTTTTTGGCAACTTTCAAGTGGCCATAACTTTTTTCACACGGTCGACCCAACTTTTGATAATTTTTTCAGACAGTAAATCGACCACGCTGAATCGAATGGTGCAATCAGATTTTCGATAGGATCAGTGGAACACCCCTAATATTTTTTTTTTAAATTACATTGTGACGCACAGACAGACAACAGATCCAGCGCTATAGTAAAGGGGGATGTCAAGTTTCAGGAGGCTATAACTTTTCTAAAGATGACATACCTCAATTCTGATAATTTTTTCGTTTGTCAAACCGACCACGCTGAGTCGAATGGTATCAATAGAATTTCGATACGATGAGCGGAACATACCTAAACATTAATTTGTGACATACAGAATCCAGCGCTTTAGTATAGGGGGATGTGTCAAGTTTCAGGAGGCTATAACTTTTTCTAAAGATGACATACCTCAATTCTGATAATTTTTTCGTTTGTCAAACCGACCACGCTGAGTCGAATGGTATCAATAGAATTTCGATACGATGAGCGGAACATACCTAAACATTAATTTGTGACATACAGAATCCAGCGCTTTAGTATAGGGGGATGTGTCAAGTTTCAGGAGGCTATAACTTTTTCTAAAGATGACATACCTCAATTTGATAATTTTTTCGTTTGTCAAACCGACCACGCTGAGTCGAATGGTATCAATAGAATTTCGATACGATGAGCGGAACATACCTAAACATTAATTTGTGACATACAGAATCCAGCGCTTTAGTATAGGGGATAAGAGATATGATAATAAAAGTAATAAGAAATATGGCATTGAAAATCCATTACGTACTTATTTCCACCCGTTAATATTTTATCATGTTTACTGCGATCAGTGAAAAGTGAGTTATAGGGGGCTACGAACTTTGTGAACAACGGCTGTAACCATAGTTGGGGTCAACTTTTAGGGTCAACTTTTTCTTAAATTCAAAAAATGTCAATATTTTTCTCATTATTTTTTTTCGATATTTATGACCCTAGGCAACTTTTTAAGGGCGACGGTGAATTCATCCTCAACCAATTCATCCTCGGTGAATTCATCCTCGGTGAATTCATCCTCTAGCGAATTCATCCTCCGGTGAATTCATCCTCGGTGAATTCATCCTCCTTTTTGTCTTGACAGGAATATAGTTGTTATAATTTTTAAACTTAGGTGAAAGGGTTTTGTTCACCCCAAATGGTCCCAAACCATCCGAAGCCACCCCAAACCACTCAAAAACACCTTAAACATTTCGAATGGTCTTACCCATCCAAAACCAACTCAAACCTCTTAAAACAACCTCAAACCAGCTAAAAGTGAATTTAACGCCATAAAATGGCTCTGAATCACACAAGTGCGGCCTTAATCACTAAAAACCCGATTTTAGCATACCAAAAATTTTATGCTGAAAATTGTTTGATAATACCAAATAATACCAACCACTCAATTTACGAACATTTACCAAACGAACCAAGTGGTCGTCCACTTGGATGAATTTTTTTTACGTTTTCGCGTCCCGAAACATTTTTTTCACTAGCAACCTCTACATCACCCCTGAGAATCCATGCACCAAACCAAGTGGTCGACCACTTGGATCAAAAAAATTTTTACGTTTTCGGGTTCCAAATTAATTTTTTGCGCTAATTCGAGCATGCTGAAGATGGTTTGACAGAGGTAAAATTACATTTTATGAATAAATTTTTGAGTTATTGGTAATTCTTGATTTATCAAAATCAATCGTTAGCGATAAATCGAAAATTTCTTGATAAACGTGATTTTACCATTGTCAAACCATCTTCAGCATGCTCTAATTAGTGCAGAATTTTTTTTTGGAACTCTAAAAAAGTAAAAAAAAAATTTGATCCAAGTGGTCGACCACCTGGTTTACGACCACTTGGTATAAATTGGGGAGGGGTTGCTGTCACCGAGGTTACTAGTTCGAGTCCCATTAAGTGTAAACATTTTTTTGCTTACATTTTTAGGCTATCCAGGTGGACACCCACCTGACTAGGAGTTATATACCCAGGAATTTTGGTTAGGGTGGTCAATTCTTAGCCCTTGTTTGGTCCCGACATCAATAAGGGTGCTCTCTGAGGTGCCCCACAAAATGAGGGTGCTCTCTTAATATATAAAATCAGGTCTTTAAACATATTCTGCCAGGACAAAAAGGAGGATGAATTCACCGAGGATGAATTAGTTAGAGGATGAATTCACCGAGGATGAATTGGTTGAGGATGAATTCACCTAGAGCCCTTTTTAAGCTGTACACGAAAAAATAGGCAGTTTTTCCGACTGATTTTAAAAAATCCGACACAGAAAATCGGTGAGTAAAAAAAGTTGAGGGTCAACTAGGATCAACTTAGGGTCAACTTTTGCTAAAATTTTGTAGAGACAGGATTTTGAATTTCTGTTAAAACTATTTCGTAGAGCTGAAAAAGTTGAGAGGGGGTCATGAATATCAGATTTGGCACTTTCCCATTAAAAAATTGATTTTTAGCAATTTTGACAGAAGTTGACCCCAAAAAGTTGAGGGGTCAACTGAACTACCACTATTAGCCAAGACCGAAGCAGAAAAATCTGTAAAACTGGTGCTAGTTGAATAAACGCAATAAATAGCTTTTAAAAATTTACGTTGCTCTGATATGCAGACGCTCCAAGCAGGAGGGTCGGCTCTATTGTTGTCGGGTTGTTTTAGAAAAATAGGGTAAGTTAATTTTTTATTTTGACCTTCTTGTTCAATTTTTTATTCATTTGCCTCCCTGCGACATTCCACTGCTCAACAACAATTCTACAATAATTTTAATAGTTTATTTGGGCACGGATGTTTAAGGCACTGCGCCACCATTCTTCTTAGCTGCCCATTCTCGTGAAGTTCAAACAGATCGGAGGAGCCTAAATCCAATTTTTGTTTAGAGAAATATATGGTCTACTTTAGCTGAACCTCCAATATATTGTCCACACACGAAGATATATGGGAAGGTAATGGCATTGGTGAGGTACTGCAGGTCCACCTGCAATTGCTGTTGCCAAGGCTCATTTCCTGATAGCTCAAGGAAGTGGGCTAAAAATTGAAATAAAATAAAGCTGGTAGTGTACAAAATCTCTAAAAAATTGTCATAAAATTAGTTTGGGAAACCAAAGAAATGGTAAGCATTCGAGAAATGGGCGAAAATCGTTCCATTCAACCATCAAATTTACTCCAGAAGCCCCAAAAACATTGCGCTATTTCTTTGTTAAAATTAATAATACAGTCGACGCTGCCAATACATACACCCCAAAAGTTCGTTCCCGCCTAGGGTCGACACTTTTTAGCCCCATTTTCAAATTTTTTCCATTTCTGTTTCGACAGTCTGGTCGCAAATATCGCAAGGATTCCGATTTTGCGATCATTTTTGCAGAAAACAATGATTTCGACATTTAAAAAGCAAAAACTCTCATTAACATACACCGAAATCCAAAATAGGTGTATTTATGTATTTATGTATTTAATGTATTTTAATGGGAGTTTTTGCTTTTTAAATGTCAAAATCATTGTTTTCTGCAAAAATGATCGGCAAAATCGGAATCCTTGCAATATTTGCGACCAGACTGTCGAAACAGAAATGGAAAAAATTTGAAAAAATGGGGTTAAAAAAAGTGTCGGACCCTAGGCGGGAACGAACTTTTGGGGTGTATGTTATTGGCAGCGTCGACTGTAATGAAAAAAACTACGAAAAGCTATATTTGACCAACTGCGAACCACCAACCTCTGACATCAGGTAGTGAAGTGCCAAAAGATGTTTGGCCTTTGACAGGGTATGCAATCGTTTAGAGTGCTGTATAAAACAAATTTTAGCAATCATCAAAAAGAAGGATATTGCTTAACTTACTAAATCATGATTGGATAGCTACTTATCTGTTAGGAAATAAACACATGTTAACTGTGAGAAGTTAAATGTTGCAGTTGGATTACCTGTTTCTCGAGATAACCAGCATATGGAGAGGCAGGAGCCCCTCCTCCCATGTTGGTTAACGCACCGTAACCACCTGCCGTCGCTGTGGGATAGATAGGCTGAATATTTTTATAAATTAGATGTGCTTGTAATGATAGAAAAAATGTGTCAAGACTTTTGTTATAATTTAAAAAAGCACAAATGTTATTACTGTAAGCTACAGTCACAAAATTACAGTCTGTAACGCCTTTTTTATATGCAAAAAGAGGAATGGCCTGAACCGGGATCGAACCGGTGACATTTAGATCTTCAGTCTAACGCTCTCCCAACTGAGCTATCAAGCCCATTAAAGAGGTGTGTGCTAGTGTGCACCATTAAAATATGTTACAAAAAGCTCAAAAACATTTTGCCTTGACTGTAAATTAAATAAATTATAACTTCATGTTAATTTTTGTTTCTACCAGTTAATATAATTTTATTTCTACCAGTAAACAACGATGGCACCTTTCAACTTATGTCCTCAGAGAGCAATAAGATTGCGCAATAATTTTGGCATGCACGCACGGTAAAAAGAATTGTAGTAGGAGACTAAGCCAAAATAGTAATGCTCGTTCACGGATTGCGACTTAAACTGAACTTAGACTGAAACTAAAGGGTGTCGATAGAGTTCTTTCAAAATTTAAGAAATATACACATAAAACATTAGATGAATATGAGAGATGGTCGGTGGTGAAAGAAAACATGCAAAGCAACGCTCTAAAGCTGTTTTCGACCGTCGAAGATATAAAACAATCAATAAAAATTGTCTAAGTCTCAGTCTATCTCACTTCGTGAACACCTTAGACCCAGACTAAGACTTAAAGGGTTTCATGTAGGCGAAAAAGTCTCAGTCTAAGTCGCAGTCCGTGAACGAGCCATAAAGAAAAAAAGGGTCCTAGTCAGAAGTTTCGCAGTTTGGCCAGACCCATAGTTGCACGGACGTCGGCGCCGCTAGTCCAAATGGCGCCGGCGCCGGGCGCCGACCAGACAATTTATAATTCAGCACTTTCAACCATTAAGTGCATGACAAGTACTCAAATTACGTTACGCATTACGCAAAAAAATTCCAAATCATCCACCTGCTGTTCCTGAGGCTGCAACAGCGAACCGTAGGCCCCTGGCCTCCCATGTTCCACTGCATCTCAGGCATTTCCACACCCCATTATAGTTAGTGCCAGACCAGTAGCCACTGCCATATGAGTCTCCAGCCATAGAGGAGCCTGTTTTGCTTGGCGAAGACATTTGAAAGGAGTGGAGTTGCTGACTTTGCTTGCTTGGGGCCCCTGAAACTGGTTGATTTGAACCAAAAAATGTTTCAACAAATGGAATTAGGTTACCTGATGCGTAGTATCTGGCTGCTCCAATGCTAGAGCCATACCCTCCACCAGCTGCAACTGCTGCTGTCCTAGCCCTAGAAAAGTACTTAGGCAATGGCTGTGCTTGGTAAAGTGGAGCTGCACTGGCTGCACGGTCCACTCTTACTGATATTTCCTGCAAGTAGGTTGTAGGAAATAAATTGATCACAAATGTTGATAGAAACAGTTTTGAAAGAATTAGGCTGTTAAAATACGACAAATTTTGTTACCGTATTCTGTCTAATGAGCTCCCGAATACCGTTTTTACTCTAATTTAAGCCCGGGTTGAAATTTTTCAACCCCCCTTTTTGATGGGCTTAAATTAAAGGGGTTAAAATTGGGGGGGGGGAGCCTTAAATTATTCAACCCCATTGATCCTAACAAAAGTCAACAAACAAAAACCCTTTATTCCGCCCATTCGAGCTACACTCGAACAAAAAAATTTAACAATCAACTGACATATCACTTTCATAACCATTTAAAACCATTTTTGTAACTTTTCAATTTGTAACCACTCAATTTTGAGGGGCGGAGAGGGGGGGGGGTTGCGGACGATAAAATTAGAGGGGTAGAGGTGCTTAAATTTTTCGACCCGCCTTTTAGGGGGCTTAAGCCCCCAATTGGAGGGGGGGTTAAAATTAGAAGGGGGGGGCTAAATTAGAGTAAATACGGCACATATTTCATAATATGATATTATTTAGAATAGTCGAATGGCCAATTGTGCAAGGCAATTGACCAGAACAATTATTCGCCTACAAGCCAACCAGTAAAAATTGACTAATTGGATATTCAAAATTTTTTGAAAATATCGGCTTAAATTTTGTTATTTTTGGAGCTTAGACAAAATTTATTAAATATATAACTTAACCCTAGACTCATTCTTAACTGAATGGTATATGGTGAGATGAGCTATAATTTTGGGCAGGAGTAAGATGCGGCAAATCACATTGCGACAATTCAAATTGCGGCAAAATCAAATTGCGGCAAATCATATTGCGACAATTTAAATTGCAGTAATCAAATTTGAAACTTTCAAGTAATGCTTAATCTTCCACCACTATGTGGTCTCAATAAGCTGCCGTCTAAACAGCTTGTTTGTGAGATGAGATTTTGCTAGAAAACCAAAAAATTGACTAGCTGTACAAAAATCAGCAAACAATCAAATATATAGTATAGTACAGTATCGTTTTCCACAGCTGAAAGAAGCAAAGAAGTAAAGTCAGGCCAGGAGGAAAGCGAAAAAAATGATATACAAATATTTACTCGCAAAGTGAACGAAAAATACCTAACGTATAAAATAACGATCAACCCAAATAGCAGCCCAATGTGACCCTCCCACTTATTCCGCAATTTGATTTTGCCGCAATTTGAATTGTCGCAATTTGATTTGTCGCAATCAGATTTTGCCGCAATTTGATTTGTCGCAATCTGATTTGCCGCATCTTACTCCTGCCCATAATTTTGGTTAGGCCCGAAGACATCTACAAAAGTAAGTCAAAATCACTATGCTTCAATGATGATTTTGAATCACGGGTGCCGATCTATTATTGGAAAAGAGAAAATTCTCAAACTTAAAATTTCTCGATAAAGTCTAAAAAAATCAACTTTTGATTCATTCCCTTGTCTTGATGGCACTGGCTTAACCATGCTGGAATCGTCAGTAGCAGAAGTAGCAATTGAATAGCAAGCTTGTAAAATAATTGCCAAAAATGATAGGGTCCATTTTTCCTTCTGCAACAATATACCAAATCTGGCCTCATCTGCAAACCAAAAGCATGAACCAAAGAAAAACGTTTTTTTCACACGTCTTTAGTTTTAAAATAAAGCTAAATTCAATGCTCACGAGGTCTACAGTTTTATTTTAAAAAATCTAACAAGAAAAGTTTCTAGGAACTCAACATGGTCAACTAGACTTAATTAAAAGTACGAAAATTTTAAAATAAATCATTGTTCTTTCAAAATCTTAGGTGTTGACTCTAAAAGCCCACAATTGAAAGACCATAGTTTTAACAATATTGGCATGAATTGATGGTTGTAATTCTCTTTCGACCCGAAATGGTACTTTTTCTGCCTCAATGGGCTCGCTTCCTGCCCCGAATTTGAAAAAGTCGTTGTTCTCGGTGTATTTTCAAACCATTTTTAATTTTTTTTTAATATCTTGTAGCTCTGAATCCTAGCTTTCTCACAACTAATAACCGGTGGCCAAAAATTTCTGCAACAAACTTTGAGATCTTTTTAATAATAAAATTTATTTCACAAAAGTAAAAATGACCATTTTGCCAATTTTTCGAATTTGGTCATTTTTCAAGAAATTGATTTTTTCCAAAAGGCCATATCTCAACACTCAAATTTTCAAAAATCCTTCTGTAACATGGGTTTTGTAGCTCTTGAGCTGCGCTACAACATGGTCATGAATTTTGTAGGGACGCTCTAATTTCAAGAAAAAATTTGACCAGTTAAAGTGATGAAAACGCTGGTAAACTTCTCAAAATGACCAGATTAGTGTTTGAAGCCAATGGTGACTTATCCAAAATAATCAAGCTGAGTGTAATATGCCATTTGAAAGAGAAGATTCAAGGCTACAAAATGAGTGGTTGAACATGCTTTTGTGAAATAAATTTTATTATTAAAAAAGATCTCAAAGTTTGTTGCAGAACTTTTGGCCACCAGTTAATTTACTCAGTGAGGTTTCAGAAATGCAAATGTTTACGACGAATTTGTCCATTCAAAGATTTTTCCTCGAATATTATGAAATATAATCTAGTCAGCTGACAGCTTGTTAGTGGTCTGAGATCTAGAGCTAGAAGATGGTTGAAACAAAAAGTTCAAAAATTGATTAGAAAATCCCCGAGAACAAAGAAGTTTTCAAATTTGATACAGGAAAAGAGCTTTTTGAGGTAGAAAAGGGACCATTTCGGGTCGAAAAGTATTTCAACCTAAATTGATTTAGTTTGCTAAAAAAACCGAAATATGCACGAAAAAACGGCCTGCGATAGAGTAGGAATTCGGAATTGAATTATAATTTCCTTTATAAATTCTTGCTTGCAAAATGAATTGTCGCAATTTCATTTTGTGACAACCTATCGCTGGCTGAAAAAACTTAATTCCGGCAGGAGTAACGGGAGGTCACGGAAAAAAAACTGGAAAATGCAATGAAAGCCCGTATTCACTCTTTTCATGGGTTTTTCGAGGCATTTTTCAGTTTTTGGGTGGCATCTCGTTTTTCGTGCAGAAATAAGTTTTTGGCGCTAGTACAGAGATAGGAATGAGAATTTTCAAAAAAAAGTACATTTTCTAAAAAAGATTTTGGTGTCGGAAAAAGTACTTTTTCGAAAAGTCGTTATTTCGCAAGGAAACATATTGATTTTGTCCTTTTTTATTTAACCAACTCTTTCTAAAAGCAATTTGAACCATTTTTTTGTCTAATTTATACCTTGAAATGTGAATTAAATACACGTATGTATCTTTTTAGTTGATGCTGTCACCCTTCAATCCGGTCTTAGGTATCTTCTATCTCTCTTTCCTTTTTTCAGCTCTCGATTTGGTGCGGGAAGAAAATTTAAAAAAAAAAGCGCGATGAATTTAGACTTTGCCTAAGCTGAACACCAAATTTATATATTTCTGATATTTAGAGAGAGAAAAAATATTGTTGGGGGACCAAGGCAAAAAATTTTCTACCATTTTTATACGGAATTATTTTTGTATCAAAATTATTGAAAAGTATATATAATTTTGAGAACTTTTGCATGGAAAAATATTTTTGTAAAAAAAAGAGGGGAAACGAAGGCAAGTTTTTTGGAAGCCAAAAGTTTGCAATTGCCTTAAATCACCCCAGAACTAGTTTTTACATGTTTCAGACGAACTTAGCAAAAAAGACCCCAAAACACACATAAAAGATTGAAACGACTTTTGTGAAAGAGTTCTTGTATTGAACTTTACACGCAATTGGTTAAGAGAAGCACTGAAATTTAAAAAGGCGTGGTCACCTGTTCAAAATTGGTCCTCACCAAAATTGGTCCTCTGCCATACCCACTCACTCTCCTGCTGGGGAACTCACCCTCTTGCCATACCCGCTCTCTTGGCTCAGGTACCTACTATCTTGCTAAAATCTCCACTGTGGTCGGTCCAGAACCACTGAGGGTGGTTCAGGGCCATTACGGATGGTTGAGGAAAGCAGTCCGGCTGTTTCGCCAGAAAATACAACTTCGGCGCGAAAATGTCGTATGGAAATAAAAGCAAACCGAACCAAGCAAGTATCTAGACCATTAAAGATGGTTTGGACCATTAAGGCTTAATCTGGACAGTTAAGATGTATTTAGACGCTCGAGGTTGAATCTGCAAGATTGAGTAAAATTAGCCCGAGCAAATTTCGGTCCGAGCAAATTTCGTCGCGAGCAAATTTTGGCCGCGAGCAAATTTCGGTCCGAGCAAATTTTGGCGCGAGAAAATTTTGTCCGTGTCCGCGATTCCCATCCCTGCGCTAGTATCAATAGCCCTTTACAAAAAGCTATTGTCATATACCCTCCCCAATGATTTTTTCACTTAGGCTTAGCCCGTAGGCTTGGGTTAGGCTCAGGGCCTGGCCATTACAAAGGCTCTTGCAAAACTTTTTTAAATTAAAATTTGAGTTCAAATACTTATGAGAAAATTATTGGGGAGGTATATGACACTAGCTTTTTTAGGAGGGATGTATGACACTAGCGTCAGTTTTTTCGTGGCATATTCAGGTTTTCAGAAAACCAAATAAGTTATAGCCAAAAATATTTTGGTCAAAATAATGTAAAAGCTAAAAGGAGATGAACCAATCAAGTAAAAACAATCAAAAAGAAATCAATGTTAGAAAAAGATCAAATAATACACTGGTAAATGTTTTAAGTTCGGCACTATTTTTTAACGCACTAACCGTAATTGCTCTAACCGTAAGTGCATAATAGAGGTGAGACGGAAGAAAAAAAGTCGGAATAAAAATCGGAACCGTTGACACCCCAAACCGCCATTGTAAAAACCAAAAGTCGGATATCGGAAGAAAAAAAGTGTTGGAAATCGGAAGAAATTCAAAAAATCACCAAAAAGATTTCAAATTTTTTGCGAGCTGATTATTTTCTTCCGAAATTCACACTATTTTTCAAAAATCGGAAGAAAAAAGTGCCGGAAATCGGAAGACGAAGCCCACCCTTGGTGCATAACAAAGCATGCTAAAGGTCAGGTTGGAATTTAACAAAGATCTATATGGTCTAAATGAACTGACTATGCATAAAAAACAAACTTTTGCGCCATTCATTTCAAAGATCCTATTTTTGATTCAGAATCAAATCTTGAGTTTAGGGGATGGGGAAGAACTTATACGCGAATTCCAAAAGCCGTTACGGTCAACTTTCTGTAAACCGGCACAGTGAAAAAGTCTGATGTGGGTGATCAACAAAGGTTTACAACAATATGAACTCGATAAATCGGTACTCTCGATAAAACAGCACCCCAGGCTGGTTCCCAGGATTGCCGGTTTATCGACAGTCGACTGTATTTGGAAATTAAACAGATTTTTGGTCCAATAATCGGTCTGATTTTGGACGCTTTTCTTTTGATTTGAGCATATTGACTCCGCCTACACCCCAGAAAGTTTTACCGCATAGCAATCTGCGAGTCAGTAACAACTCAAGTTAAAAATTGTGTTGTATTTAGTGAGTTGCAAAATGGCGGATATCAAAGTTAGTAAAATCGATGAAACTCGAGTGGACTTTGCGTAAGTGTTATTCGCAAAAACATTTAGTAATAGGAGTTCAGCTTTATTGTTGTAGGAACTATCGTGCTTCTTCGTCCACGTCATTGCTATCCATCATGAGTGAGAATTCAACGCGATCTCTTTGTCGAATATGCCAATCAGAGACTGGAAATAAGGTAGATGGCGGTGAATTTTTCAAGCCACGTATTGAATTTCCTTTCAGATCCATCCATGTGCTTGCTCTGGAACCATGGGAGGGATTCACGAAAATTGCCTTAATCAGTGGGTCTTGCATTCCAAAAAAGAAACTTGCGAAATTTGCAAGGTGGTGTATGCCAAGTCTGGGTAATCTTACAAATAGCTCTGTTTTCTTTGCATGATTTTTGGATTTGCAGGAATGAGCTGTTGCCTCTGCGTCAGTGGAATTGGCCGAATATCACTTCAAGGGTAATTTTTCTATTTATTTATCTTTTGCATACGAATCATACTATTTTTAAGAATCTGATCGAAATGCTCTCTATGGCCGGACTGACTTATTCCATGATCTATATCTTCTCTCTCTTTTTCGAACGTCAGGTGTATATTGTAACACATGCAACTACAGTGGTGGTCTCTCTGGTCTCCCCCATAGTGACCCCCGCCATAGTGGCACTTACCTATAGTGGCCAGTAAAATTTTGTTTGGGTCGGCCACAAAGAAAGGTACCAGCCGCTTCAATATCACACACCATAATGGCCAGCTTGAATGGTTTCCAGCGTGGCCTCTGTGGAGATAGTCCACCTATTGTGCGTATTAATTAGATTAATCCATTATAAAACTTCAGGTCTTCGAGCGTCTTTATCTTGGTATGTTTGCATGCTTGCCGTGTGATACAGTCGACGCTGGATATAACGAATCCCACCCCTCCGATACAACGAGCTCTCAATTTAACGAACCGATTTTTTTGTTTATTTGGCCAGCAATAAATTAAAATAGCTGAAGTTGCCGCTCAATATAACGAACCCATGTGGCTGATCCCCAGGGGGTTCGTTGTAACGAGCGTCGACTGTACCTAGTGATATTTTTGTAAATTACTTAGATGGCCTTCCAATACGAGAATGCGATCTCTGCAGATTCCGTAACTTTTCAAATGAGTCCATGAGGAAGTGCTTACAATTTTAATTTAGTCTTGCTTCTTGTCGTTACGATTTTTCTCGTCATGACGATTATCGATGGTAATTTTTGTAAAACACCTATTTTCGTTTCAGGAGCTTAGCATCTATTATTTTAGTGATTGGTAAGATCAGGCACTACTTCCGCAAGCAATGCAAAATTCGCTTCGTGAATATGTACGTGAAATCGGCTGATGGTCTTCACAAGGGTAGCGAGCAGACCAGATAAAAAAAATAAATTGATTTGAAGCCAACTCTGTGGTTGTCTATGCATGTCCGCTGCGGTCTGTTTGGAATAAAGTATTGTCACGATTTTTTACTTCTTATTTGATATCAATCGTTCTCTACCGTCTTAATTGCGGTCATCGAATTGCGATAGTTTTTAGTCTATAATATTTTTAATGTTTCGTCTCATGTGCGGTACCCTACTTCCTGTCTATGTCTTATGTATTCAGATCGGAAAACAAAATTTAGAGAACATACACGGGGAAATTGAGAAATTTCACACAGGGAGACTTTGATAAAAAAATTAGACAATGTGATAAAATCATGTAAAATAAAAATTTGAACTGAAAAAAGCAAATTTCCCCTTTTTTATTCCAAAAAAACTTTGTCCTCCCATTTCTAATGTAATTTTTTGGGATAGGCTACTGTAGATCAATGAATGTTCAGTAAGTTTTTCTACGCAAAGCTCTAGCTTACGATTTTTAAAGGACCATCGCCGTTGATGACAATGGCAATTTCGAGTTTTTGAATTTGCGGGGACAGCTCTTATTGCGAAAATATATTTCGAATTTTTTTGTTTACAATTAAAATTTGTTAAAAATATAGAACCATCTACTAGTCGAGCCCAACGTTGCTTGACAATGCCAGATCGTATGACTTAGCCGACTCTCATTGAGCCAAACCCTATTATCAGTGACTGTCGATTCGCCTCATCTAATTCACATAATTCAAACTTTAGATGCAAATAAAAAATAATTTGCAAAACATTTTCCGCATTTTTGGCTGTCCACCGCCAATTCAAAAACTCCAAATTATCATTGTCATCAACGGCGATGGTCCTTTAAAGCTAGAAATTAATATATTCAATATTACGTATCTGATCTATCATATTTTTAAATTTTCCCCTTTTTGTGCATATTCTATTCAACACAATTAACAAGGTGTTTTAAGAATTTTTTCGAATTTCTTGTAGCCATAACATTTTTGTTGGCCGGAATTCAGATATTTTGTGTACTCAAATTGACCCTAAATCAAACAGAAATTTCTTGTACATTCTATCAAAAATACGCTTTACGATTAGAATTCACTATACGATTAGAATTTTTGATGTTACGTACCAAGAAAACGTACCATCATTTTAATTTTGAGTTGATCAGCATATACAGCAAAAGCATTCAAAAAATTATAACCGAAACGAAAAATGCACATTTGTAAATATATTACAAAAATGTACAAAGTTCCATTAAAAAGTAAGCAAGCCGAAGAAAGAGGGATAGCAGTACATATCCACTTGTTCAGGTAGCCACAGCATATTCAATATACACCAATAATTATCTCTCTTGATTTATTCACAACACTTTACATTGACAACAGAAAGCAACTGAGAATGATCATCAATGATATTAATCGAACATTGATGCTATTCAGCCTTGGCCATCAGGATCACTTCGCCACTTTCAGCACCAGCTTGAACGGAGCCTGAGGATCGGTTTCTTCTGGGGGACCTAAATGTTCACGTGTAATTTAGTTGCAGTCAATATCACAGTTTCAAATATCACTTCAGCCCACTGGATCACGAATTTGTCTTCACGAGGCGGTCCGGGCAAACGCTTGATGTCAATCGGCACTTCTTGACCAGGATCGATGAAGCCATAGACTGGTTGCACCCGATAGTGTTCATTATTCGAAGTCTTCACCTGAAACAAGGCGACCATAAAACTGAAGCATCAGGAAGCAGCACAAACCTTGAAGCCATGACGAGCCTGAGTCAAATTGGTGAGAACATGAGTTGCAGTGCCACCACCAGCTGGAAACATACCTGACTTAAAAGTTCAATGAAAGTTCAAATACCTGGAAACACAGCTTGCGGAGGATCGATGTTCAGAGCCATATCTTCTTTTTGAAAGCAGCAAGAGCAGAGCGATTAGACACAACCAACGAGTTGAAGCTTCCTCAAAGCGAATGAGTAAATCGCAAAAATATTTGCTTTATATAGTGAGATAAATTAAATATTCAGTCAGTTTTATCTCAAAGGGAGAGTTTAAAATTTTCAACAGCAAATTTGAACTTTTGCATTTTTCTCTCCAATTATAAATGTTTCGTTTCATATTTTGATTATGATTTTATTTGCATGACGATAATCTACAAATATGATCCTGTCGAAAGCTATTCTCCTATCACAGCTCAAAAATTCTCATATTCACGGCTTTTCAAGTGGTGAAAAGGTTCAGTTTGGACCTTTAGACGTGTTTGAATGGCGTAGTGGTGAATCTTCCCGTCAAATTTTTCATAGCAAAAATACTATTTTCTTGAGGTCGCAAATTCAACTCCGCCCATTAAATTTTCGATTTTTCAATTTTTTTTGCAAATTTGTCATTATTATCCCATTCAACCTATTAACAAAAGTAGATACAGCTCATAAATATCAGATTTCGGACTATTTCTTCAAAATTTCACTACAGTCGGACGAAACTCTAGGTTTCAAGTCTAAGACAGGGTCTGAGTCTCAGGAAGGATGATGAGGTACTAACACCAGTCATTTACCACCAGTGTTGAGGACAAGGTTTTACTGTGCATACAGAAGTGTTAGGAAGCAGATCGTAAGTCAGGGATAGTTGTACTTTTACTTTTAATTGTACTTTTTAAAAAGCTTTGTATTTTTCAAGACTCCAATCTTTTTTATTTTTAAAACTTTTTAGTCGAAATCTTTTTTTTCGCTTTAAAATAGAACTAAGCAATGGATAAAATGCCTTTTTCGGAAAAATGGTCAAATCTACTTTTTTTCAGAAATTACTTTTTCCAAAAATTTCATTCCTTCCCTGGCGTAAATCAAACAAAAATCCAAAATACCATTGATAGAGTAAGTAAGGTAAATTCTATCATAATTACTGAAAATGATCCAAGATTGAAACATTTAGATAGAAAGAATTATTAAGGAGCTTATTCTGCGGCGGAATATTCGCAGAAGATCATCGTCGAAAAATTTATTTAGACGTCTCCATCAGGCAAAATTCATTTGATACCGGATTCGCGTTCACCACAGTTATTTTGCAAATGAATTTTTTCTTCAATAATGAATTCACTGTCAAATTGCAAATTGTTTTCTAAACAAATATAAACATAAAAGCGATTTTCGTTTTGACCAGCGAGGCTGTCAAATGAATTTTTCGCAGAATCATTTCCCGCGAAATCATCCCCCACGGCATCATCATGCCACAATTTCACCAAATTGGTGAGTACCAAACTTCTGGAGGCCACATCTCAGCGAAATCCATAGGAAAGTGGACGGAATTTAATGTTATCATGCTCAACACATCGTAGACTTTCGTTTGAGCCAAACACTCAATGTCGAATTTTCCCAGGGGTCGAGGTGCTCTTGATACCAGGACAAAATTACAAAACTTCTCTTTTAATGGCTATAGATGATTTGCGCCCTCAAGATGCTCATTTCACCCCCTCAAATTTTACATTGCCATTTTCATTTGTATTTTTTTGCAATTTTGGAATATCTTTACACAGCATGTAGCCCTGAATCTTGGCTTTCTGATAAGCTATGAAACTTCTCTGAACGATAAAAAATGGCAAGATTTCGAGGTTTCAAGGTAATTTTTGAATTTTGAGGGTTTTTTAAAACCTGAAATATCGTCATTTTTCATAACGTTCAGGAGAGTTTGATGGCTCATTGGAAAGCCAAGATTCAGGGCTACATGTTGGTGTAAAAATATTCACAAAATTGTAAAAAGATAAAAATAAATGGATATATAAATTTGAGGGCGTAAATGAGCATTTTGAGGGCGCAAATGAACTTTGGCTAATGAACTTTGGCTCTAGGTAAATTGATCTCTACAAATTGATCCTCCGGTAAATTGATCCTTCGGTAAATTGATCCTCCAAATTTTAGGGTTGCAGGTTCGAATCCAGTGATTGCAAACATTATTTTTTCGACTAAAAATTTGACCCTACCGGAGTATACCCCCCCAAATGAAATTTTTTTAAAGTGTTTTTAAACACCCTATATCGACCCAATTGCCTCGGGAGTTCAAAGACATTATTTTTGAGTTCTGGTTAATAAAAAATTGAGTTTTGGACATTTTGAAATTTTGACCATTTGCCTGTTTGGCATGTTTGGTCACTGGAGCTGGGCAAAAATAGTCTCTAAATGCATTTTTGTTCAAGAGTCTCTCGGAATTATGTCTAAGGTAAGTGAGTGCGCGCATCTCTAACCACCAAGCCCCCTGCGCCCCCTTCGGGGCGCAGGGGCCTTGGTTGCTTGGGGTTGAGATGCGCACACCCACATACCTTAGACGCAAATCACTCGAAAGTGACTCTGGATGCATAAAAAATGTATGCATACCAGAGTTTATTTATGCGGTAGGCCCCAGTCAACAAACTATGTTCAACATCTTCCTTTTCACACTAAATTGGCCTTTTTGGTCTATCCCCACCCAAATACAGACCTAATCCCTTCAAAAATGGTCAAAATAGGTATATTTGGGTGGTCCCAAAACTCAATTTTTTATTGACTAGAACACAAAAATAATGCCTTTTCGAGCTTCTGAGGCGATTTTGAGTCGATATAGGTGTTTGGAAACACTTTAAAAAAGTTGATTTGGGGGGGGGTATATCCAAGTAGCGCCGAATTTTATAGATATTTAAAGGGTTGATTGTTATACAATTGTACTTACTGAGTAAAAAAGGTTTTGGGGTGATTTGTAGCTTATAGACAGTGCAGGGAATTTTTATTTTCTCATCCTCGTACCTACTCTTTGCCGCTAGTGAGAATCTGGTGCAAATTTTGTCTTGGTCCCCCCTGTTGATTTTTAATGTGATATAGTAATCTTAAAAATTAACAGTTCCAATTCATTGGGGGGGTATACTCCGGTAGCGCCAAATTTTTAAAGGACCAGAAATCGTCAGGATTGTCAGGAAAACCCCCGGTATTTTACCTAGGGTATTTCTCAGTTTCCCCCTCCCCCTTTTTAGGGTATTATAAGGGTATATGTTAGGGTCTTTTGAGTAATTATGGAGCTGGGCAAAAAGACTCTCTAAATGCTTTTTGATCAAGACTCTTGCTCGGAATCATGTCTAAGGTAAGTCTGTGCGCGCATCTCTAACCAACCAAGCCCCTGCGCCCAAGAGGGGCAGGGGGCTTGGTTGCTTGGGGTTGAGATGCGCACACACATACCTGAGACACAATCACTCGAAAAGGACTCTGGATGCGTAAAAACATATGTATACCAGAGTTTATTTATGCGGTAGTCCCCAGAAAGTAAAAACCTGTTCAAAATCTATTATTTTCACCTAGAATTTTTTATTATCAAACTGTGCTTGGGACACGATTTGAAATAAGTTACAACAATTTTTTATTTACTTTCGACTAAATTCAAAATTTCGAATTCCAGAGGCGGCTACCAGTCCAAGGAAGGTTCCAGGTTGTTTTCTGACCACCTAGGTCATTTAAAATCTTAAAAATCCCTGAAATCTGGTATACTGAAGAAAAATATTGTTTGCTACCACGGGATTCGAACCTGCAACCTTGAAAATTTAGAGGATCAATTTACCGCCGCCCATGAACTTTAGCCAAAATTAAATGGGTAGGAATTGAGTTAATCTCTCAAAACTTTCCTTCAAGTCGAATAACAAAAATAACAAAAAATGCAACAGTAAACCAAGTAGAAAAAAGCTTGAACAAGAAGCCATTAACACTTATAGTCTCAAACACAAGATGATCTAATAACTGTGAGCACCTCATCTTAACAACAACAAAAAATCAAGTTGTCCATTTATTAATAGCCAGGCAGACAAAACAAGCCGCATCCTATTCTATGGCACAACAACCAAAACTTTTTTTCATAAACAAAAGGAAAATAGCTCTTATGGAGTCTTGCTTCCGCTTTTCTTCCAAGGTGATTGTAGTGGTGCTTCAAGTGGACAAGAAGGAAATGGCCACTCTCTAGACTTGTATTCTTTTTTCAAGAAACTTTTGTGTAACCACCAATATTCCTTGGCTACTCTTCTTCTTCTTCTTTTGCTCTGATTGGTGCAACAACAGTAACAAATGGTGCTAGAAAATCACTTCTCCAACCACATATTCTTTTTTTGTCGCAGAGATGAGCAACGGGAGCAAACAACCATTTGCTTGAGTGCTGCTACTGTTTCCTTGTACTATGCGATATTTTCCTCTTCTATTGCTTTTCTGACAACAATACAAGATGTGGTCCAAGTGCTGGTCATCACCTTCGCTGCAGTCACTCAAAGAATAGAGCAGCTGGTTGGACAATATTGTCAAAGTTGGGACAACTATTGCATTAAAAAATGCAAGATTTTGTTGAATTTTTTTGATCCAAATGATTTTTTGAGGAAAGGTTTGGATTATAAACATTAAATCATAAGCTTTCAGCCAACTGTGAAATGGACGAAAAAGCTAGATATAAAATTTTTAAATATGAAATTATAAAAGATATTTTAATCGAGTACCATATTTTCATGGCATAATATCTTTTGGTTCACCAAAAATCTCTTTTATGACACAAAAAAAAAAATTCTGCCTCTAAAAACGAGTTGCCACCAAAAAGATTACCGTATTTCTCTATTAATCCCCGCTCTCTAATAATCCCCCCATATGGACCTTATTTCTCAGCCTAGAGCAACATTTTGCAAATCTGTTTTTTGCATTTTCTTGATTAGCACGAGCACTCCTGATTCCATTTTTCAGATTTTGGTTGAGTACCCAAAATCTCGAAATCGACCTCAAAATTTTCTGATTTTTAAGGGGTTGAGATAATACCCATGGGGTTTAATAGAGACAATACGGTATTTATGCCACCAAAAAGATTTTTCTGCCACGGAAAAGATTATTCGTGTCATTTTTAAGTCAAAATTTCGCGGAAATTCAAATTTTATAGACGTCTGATGACTTGGATTGCTCAGAATCCCACCCTGAAGTGGCCAAAGCCACGGAAAGTTGGTTTTTCGGGGTTTACTGAAGAGGGCGGGGGAGTGATAAACTTTTTTCAAAAAATCGATTGAGCAGATCAATTCCAGTCAGATGGGCTTAATTGCTCAGAATTCAATCCTGAACCATTCTAAACCATCCTAAACCCCTGAACCATCTAAATCATATCATTACCCTAAACAGTGTTCAAGGTGGTTTTAGGTGGTTGAGAATGGTTCACGATGAAATTCTGAGGGACTAAGCCCATCTGACTGGAATTTCGATCCGCCAGTCGATTTGCGCAAAAAGTTTCTACCCCCGCCCCTTCTTTATAAACCACCGCAAAACCGACCTTCAGTGGCTTTTGGCCACTTCGGGGTGGGATTCTGAGCAATCCAGGTCCTTATATGTCTACAGTCGCCTCTCGCTATAACGGCACCTCCGAAAAATTCGTTCCCACCTATGGTCCGACACTTTTTTTAACCCGATTTTTGAAAATTTTTGCCAGTTCTGTTTTCACAGTCAAAGACTCCCACATTTGTGCGAAATTTTCGAATATTTATATTTGAATTTTCGAATCGAGTGGATAATCAAAAAAAAAGAATATTTTTGAATAATAATTATATTAGGTCGACAGTCTCCAATAGCTCGACACCCCTACTTTGAGGATCTATATCTCAGACTAGAGAAATTTCATGCAAAGCTGTTTTTTGCGTTTTTTAAACTCCCACGAGCTGTACCTATTCTGATTTTTGGATTTACCCCAAAAATTTCGATATTGATCCCAAATTTTCCAGATTTTCGGAGGATTGAAAGATAACTTGCCATGCAGAGCTGTTAGAGAAAACCGGTATCCGAAATTGAATATTTGGATATTTCTGTAATCAAAAGATGGTTGTCAATCTTTTTTAACGAATTATTTGTAATATAAACTCAGTCTATTTTTTTGCTAATTTCTTCTGTCGTCCGTCACATTAGAAACATAACACAACGCTATACATATGACTTTATTCGGTTCTTTAGAATATACAAAGCGATGCAAAAATACATGCTAAAAAACAGTCGACTAATGATTCTCTACAGTTAACCTCGATTTACCAGTTCCTTTTGGACGACGTTTGAGGTTGTTAAATCTTTTGGACTTTGTATGCTGAGCGATGCCAAATTTGAGTAAAACTAGGGACTTACTTAAGTATCCAATTAAGGAAAATAGTGTCCTGATGTTTTTACTTGTATTTGAAACAAATATTCACTAGTCCATTGCAGTTATATCAGTTAATTTTTGGTATACACCCGCGTCAAGTGCGGTATACAAAACAACCACCAATACTGCCCACCTCTTAGTGGACGCCTGACGATTGAATACAAAACTGATTGGGTACACCGATTAGATACAGTTTAAATTCCCATTCTTGTTATTATACATTTTTAATTCAAGCTCAAGCGCGTTATAGCCAACTTCACACTGGGACGGACTCAAACATGTTTTACTAACTTTTTTTTCAGTTCAAAAAACACGTTTGGACTATCCTAGGCCTGAGGCTTAGCGTAAGTTGAAAAATATTCAAGCACAACAATGTAACCCAAAAATACTAGAGTAGGGTCAAAAATATGTGCTACAGGAGTTCTTGATAGGGATAATATCAATAATCAAGGATTTGCTGAGGCTGAACATATGTTTTATCATATTCAATCCCACCACTCAGGTAAAATTTAGTAATTTTAGTGTATCCAACCGGTGTATCCAATCAGTTTCTGTTTTTTTAGTTTTTGTGTCCGATTGATGACCCCCCCCCTCCATTTGCCTTGGTCCTTTCAAGCTAATTATTTTTAATTTTATGTAACATTTTTGAAAATATATAATTTTTTTGTATAAAAAAACAAAAAAATTGTTTTTATGAAAAAATCGGCAAGGCAACGTTCGAGATGTACACCAAACTTGAGTGGGTGGCAGATGTATACCGAAATTTAGCCGTCATATCAGTAACCTAAGCTCTAGCTTTTTTTTATGTCATACGCTCAACTTCAATCTTAATAAGAGATTTTGGGAACAGCAGCAGAATCAAATTAGAAGTTTAGCCGCTTTTTATTGACAAAATTAGATTAGACAAGCTCAGCCGTTGATCAGCAAGGGGAAAAAGAACAGGACATCAAAAACAACAAATACTCTTTACCATTCCACAATATTTTTCTTCTAGAACTGTCTTCAAATTTATGAGAAATGCGAAGTGGAGAGTGATGTGGATGTAGTGGGTAACTGTTCACAGGCACCCGAAATAGAACTGGGTGGAGCACAGGTTTTGTCGAAGGAGCGAACAATGTCCGTGACTAGTTGGGGATGTCCACTGAAATTTGGGGTCAATTCAATCAACTGTAAATTTAGGTCTATTTGAAAAGTGATTACCTGAGTACCGTTTCCCAGCCTAAATTGATAAAAAAAGGTATTTTTAGTCAGAATTGATCATGAAATCAACAAACCTGTGTGGAAGTGATTTCTTTTGGTGTTGAAGGATGAATTGCACGGACCTTTGACTATAAATGTTAAAAAATTTACTATTGAAAAAAGTTAACTTTTTTGTGCTGTAATGTCGGCAGTTGTTTTTCCACCCTCAATATTTTTAATGGAGGAGGACGTGTTCTGAGTTAGCGTCCTGTTGACACGTAAAAAGTGGTAGTATAGATTGTTTTGACTAATAAATGAAGGCATAAGTTACCAGCCACTGACTAAGGGTGATTTTATGTTCCACTACCGATTGGACAGTTTAAAGCAAATTGTTTTTTGAAAAAAAAGCCCCGCCCACGTAATGGCACACTAGTTATTTTGGCTTGTTTGACCAGTTCTAGGGGTAAATATGCTGCCCGATTCCGAACCTGAGGTGGTATTCAGGTAGGTTAGTAGAGTTTTGGATCAAAATTTTCGGGATCCTACTCAAGCAGTGAGTAATATTTGATCTGAATAGGTTTAAGTTCTACTCGCCCAACTCGGCTTCCTACCTCCGAGTTGGGTGCGTAGAATCAGAAAAATTAAAAAAAAAATTGAGTTTACTCGTAAAACTCGGGGTAGCAAACTGAGTTAAGTGAGTAGAACTCGAGAAAATTGAAAAAAATTGAGTCGAGTCGTGAAACTCCGAGTTAGAAAGCCAGCAAGGCGGGTAGAACTCGACAAAATAAAAAAATTTAATTTACTCGTAAAACGAGTATAGCTAGTAGAAATAAATTATACTCGGATCAAAATTACTCGCTGCTCAAGTAGGATCGCGAGTAACTTTTGATCCAAAACTCTACTCAACTCGTTTCAGATGGGCGAGTAGGATCAAGAGTTACTCTTGATCTACTGACTCTACTAACGACCTGAATACCACCCCTGGTGCTAAAAAAGTCGAATTACCCGATAAATTGATCATACTTGCCAAAACAAATAGCGTGCCACCACGTGCGGTCGAACTTTCGCACTATTTTTGGTCATATAGTCGAACTCCGATATAAGGCCACCCCCGCTATAAGGCCACCTCGAGACCAATTTTTTGGCCAGCAAAGAAAGAAATTAGTCAAAGTTCACCCCCGATATAAAGCCACCCCGATATAAGGCCACCTTCGGCCGGTCTCCAGGGGTGGCCTATATCGGAGTTCGACTGTAATACACAAACGCTTATCCACTTCGCCACGAGTCCGAATTTTCAAAGGCTGGTATTTAATTTTGCCCCCTAACTGCTGAAAAATGAATCCTAATAAGAAATCAATTTTTTTCTCAATTTTGCGTTTATTTTCCAAAATGTTTTTAACTATCGTGTAGCTCAGAGCCTCAGCTTTCTAACGAACTATCAAAATCTACTGAATGATTTTAAGAATGTAAAAATTTGGGGTTTTGAAAAAATTAGAGAAAAACAAAAGTTACTTCATTGAAACCTTTAAATATCTACATTTTTAAATCATTCAGTGGAGTTTGACAGCTCGTTAGAAAGCTGAGATCTCGGGCTATATGCTAGTTTAAAAAAATTGAAAAATAAACGTAAAAATAAAGAAAAATTTAATTTCAATTTAGGGCGCATTTTTCAGTAATAAGCGGGCAAAATTAAATATTACCATTGTCAAGCCTAAATGGCTTCCCCTTAAAGGAATGTAGCCTGTTTGTAATTCATTATTTCTAAAACCAACCGCAAGATTTCCGCCCTATACATGTCACCAATTATCAAAAGTTGACAGGCGTTTTCATGGTTTAGGGCTTGGATCAGACAACGCTAAACATTTTAGAATACAACTTTTTAAAAAATATTTTCCATAAAAGACTAACTTCACAGTGGTTTTTCAACTCGTCCAGCCTTAAACAATTTTAAATTGGGGAGTAAGCTGAAAATCTTGACTAATGTGCATTACCGATATTTATCTGCTGCAATAAGTAAATCAGACTGGAGCACTTCATTTATGTCGGTGGAACTACGACCAGAGTAAATGAAATTCAGCATTTCTTTGACAACTCCAAACTCCACATCTTTGATGGTGAGAATGCCCTGTAAATGTGCTCAGTAAAATTTTTGGTAATTTTTTTACTTTTTATTTTTATCATTTCCAGGAAAAAATAAATTAAGTATAAAAATGGTGAAATTTTTATAGGTAGCCCAAGCTGATCTTTTTCCCAGCTCGAGAGCCTGCCAAACGGTGCGTAGACGTTTTTTTTAATCCAAAAACAGTTAAAATATATTAAAGAAAAAGCGTAAATTCGAAAAAGTCTCAAAAGCGTGAGCCAAACTCATATGCTTGTCAATACAAAAGTGCCAGGGTGCAACAGGCGCCTATCGGCGCCTCCCATCGCGTTTGTAAGTATTAATAGTTGTAAATCGATTTATAAAAAGCTATCTTGATCCCTTGTTCTCTCTATTATTAGCGCCCTCACTAAACGCTATTGGTCTGTATGTCAACGCTAAGTTATATTTTACAAAGCTGTTTTTTGCGTTTTCTTCACTTTCGCAATCTCCTGAGCTATCCTCAAAGAATTTTCTGAGCTTCAACCTCCGCCAGGTCAAAATTTTTCTTCATTAGATAAAACTATTATAGAAAAGCTTTCAGTTATACCATCTACAGTTAGTAGGGCAACAAAAAACTAGAAGCAATTTCAATTTAACGTATTCGCGCTTAAAAGGAAGCTCCGAATTTGTACTTGAGGGTTCACGAATGATGTCTAACATAAATTTGCAAATTTGACAGAAAAATGGGCTTGAACACAAAAATCCACCCTAAATCCAGGCTAAAATCCACGCTCTCCAATTTGGAGGGCAAAGAAAAAAAATTTAAGAAGCAATTTAAGTTTTAGATTTTGTGCTTAAAAAGCTAAGGTGTTTAACTTGAGGGTTTCGGTGAAGCATCTCATATAGGTTTTCTAAACATGGCAAAAATCTGGCTAGAAACCAGAAAAATCGACCAAAATCCAGGCCAAAGTTGACCATCTCCAATTTGAAGGGCAACAAAAACAATTTTAAAATTAACTTCAATTTTTTATTTTTAAACTTAAAAAAAGGCCAAAAAGTTTTACTTAAGGGTTCCGGAGATATATCCAACGTGGATTCGCCAAACATATCAGAAAAGTGGGCTTGAACACAAAAATCTACCCTAAATTCAGGCTTGAATCCACCATCTCCCATTTGAGGACAAGGAAATTTTTTTTGAGGCAACTTCAATTATACGAATTTGTGCTAAAAGAAAGCCACGAAATTTTACTTGAGGTTCCGGTAAAATATCTAATATGGGTTTACTAAACATGTCATAAAATCAAGCTTGAACACAGAAGTGGCGACCCACCCACCCAGGCCAAATACTATATATAGATATACAACAACTGTTTTCTCATTTTTTTTTCAAAATTTTCTGAAAATTCTTACAGTTTTGGATTCACTGGTATCTTCATGTTGGAACATTGCAGCAAAAACTGGGGAACGAGCAGCGAGAATCTGCAAACAACGAATCAAATATCTTTAAAAAATATAAAGTGAACAAAATTACTGCTTTATGTACACGTATCTCTTTTTCATTGACTACAACAACAATTAGTGTACAAAGGTCCAGAATAGAAGAAACAGCCAACCTTTTATAGCGAAATCAGTCAGAACATCATCTTTTAACAGTTTTAAATAGTCGTCTGCCAGCTGTTTCTCATAGTTGCAAGCCTACAGTTTTAAAATAAAAATTTCAAGAGATTTTGTGTAAGGGATTAAGATGGGTGCCCTTCCACAAATAAAAACTTAAAAACAAAGTCGGAGTAAAACAGGGTTGATAAGGAATGGCTTTTCTGGCCCCGGTGTAGCTTTTTAAAAAGACGTTTTTCTTTTCATCGCATGTTTTTAAGTAGTTCATTAGCGCATCTGATTTTTTTTTCATACCAGTTAAAAGACATCTTCCTCACCCTTTCATTGAAGTCTTGAAAACGTATGTTATAATTAAAAAATTCAAAGCAATGTGTCATTTTATGCCAGTTCTGCAAAAAGGAGTGCAGCTTTTTTAATGGCCGAAAAAGCCACACCCTGCCAACCCGTCGGTAAAATAAACTCGCAGCTACCGTATATTCTCTAATAGAGCGGCACTTCCCTAATTAAAAATTGTCTTTTTGGCATTGTGCTTCTAACCCACTTTTTGAAAGGGCAAAGCTTTTTTGACACTAAAAAGCTTCTTTTAGCTTCTTCCTTTTAATCCTACAAACAAATATTTCTCAGTGCTTTTCCGATTGTCACACTATTGTCACATTAGCATGTAGCCTGGAATCTCTGGTTTCTGATGAGCTATCGATTGACTCGATGTGGTCATGAAAAGTTTGAGAAATACCTGTTTTTTGTGGAATAACTAATGTCTCTTAAAAACGGGTATTTCTCAAACTTTTCATTATAACATCGACTCAGTTGATAACTTATCAGAAACTAGAGATTCCAGGCCACATGCTGATGTGAAAATAAAAGTTTACGATCAGAAAAACACCGAGAAAGAATCGTTTGTACGATTAGCGGCAAAAAAAAAGTTTTTCAGCGGCAAAAAAAAGCTTTGTCCTTTTTGAAAATTGCTCTCAGGCAAGTTACCGCTAATTTTTTAGCATATCTCACTGGCTACAATAAGGGTGGGAGCTTGCTTGAGAACAGAAGCCTATCCAAAAAAAGTTTTCAGGTCATTAATTAAAGGACCCTGTCTCTTCCTTATCATGGCAATTTCAAAGGTTCAAAGGGACCACCTAAATTTTGTCAATAACGTTTTCGAATTATTTTTTTGTTTGCATTGTGAATTTAAACTTTATGTTCTATTGATTATAAATCACATAACGACAGTGAAAGATGTGGAGCAGTGAAAGTCGGATAGGTTGTCCGATCTGGCATTGCCAAGCAACGTTGGGCTCGACTAGTGAACAGTTCTAAGTTTTGAACAAATTTACAAAATTACTTTCCAAACAATAAGCGCAAACAAAAAAAACAATTCGAAAATATTAGGTTGTGTCATAAATACTTTCTATTTTTTCAAAAGAAAATTTTGTGGCATTATGTTTTTTCTATAATTTTTTTGATAATTCTTAAAGAGCTGACCTCACATTTTGTAGCTGAGAATCTTGGATACAAAATTAGAGGTCAACTTTAGAAAAGTTATAAAAAATTTTATAGAAAAAAAATAATGCCACACAATTCTCTTTTGAAAAAAACGAACGTATTTATGACACAACCTAATATCATTGACAAGATGTGTGTGTTCCCGTGCGCATTCAAACTTTTCGAATTGCCATGATAAGGAAGAGACAGGGTCCCTTAATGTCATTTTACATACACTGTTTATGACTTTTACACTGTTTCCAATCTGCAATTTTTTGCTGGAAAAAAATTTAAGGGGTAGGCAAACGCGTTTAGCCCGATTCTGGATAGTCCATGCCTGAGAGAAGATATCAAAAAAGGTCAAAACAGAATTCCAAAAAAAACGATTTTGTACGGTGTTGCTCTATTAGAGAGAATACGGTTAATGGAAAAGCATCGGGAGCCGGTGAAACGGTCGCGTGTTCGATTCCTGCTGGATGAATGTTGTTTTTTTTTATTGACTTCAACTTTTGGAAAAAAGGCTTGAATTTGCTCGGTCTGGACTTGTATTTAACATGCCCGGACCGGACAGTGAGCAGGCCTGACCCGAAAAGCCCAGAAAATTGCTCTAAAAATCTTTTTATTTTAAAAAACATATATATTTTGAAAAATGTTCAAGGTTTTTTAGATCAAAGATTTGAAGTTACAGTCAACTCGCGATTTAGTGTACACCTGGATTAAATCATTTTGGCCGGCGGTTAATTAAAATGACTAGAATTAACCCTCAATTTAGTGTACACTCGATATAGTGTACAACTAGAGCCGGTCCCCAGGGTGTACACTAAATCTGGAGTTGACTGTATTGGTAAAAGTTAACAGTTATGAACATTTTGTTGACAAAAATTGGTGAATTTGCCACGATTTTTTTTGATTCAAGAACTTGTGAAAAACTAGAAAAATACTTTTCTACACTAAGGCATTTTTCGGAGGAATCAGGTGGCAGCAAAAGGCACCATATATTATTGATTGACAATATAACTTACTAGAGGAGCATTTGGATCCCAGCACATCGTGGTTACTGTTTCAACAGCAACATCAATCTCAACAAAGACTGTGATGCTGTCGGCTGGAGAAATCTGTGGAAACAAAACGTCCCTCTTGATGTAGGACACATAGTCAGAGTGGGAGGGATTAGGGTGGATGCGCATCTAAATTCCCAGGTGTACAGCGCCAAAATGTGTGGAAGATAAAAAATAACTATTACCTCAATGTCTTTGCCCTCACTATTCTAAAGTATAACGAAATTATGGATTGTGAACATTTTTAATGTAGGAAATTGAGCTAACCTTGAGAAAAAAGCGAGATCTGAAAATAATTATTTGTTTTCTTTTATTTCACTTTTAGGGTTTCTAGTTCAGCAATGGCTGTTAGTACTTCCCTCCGCCCGTCAAATTATTCTTTTACCTCGTCAAATCGAGAAAAATGTGTTGTTCTGAAGTATTTCTTCAACTTTTTCTTCAAAATTTTCTAAAGATTTTGTGCCAGCACGTAGCCCTGGATCTCAGCTTTCTAACGAGCTTAGTTGAGCTAACTAACTAACTGAGCTATTTAAAAGTTAAAGAAAAATGTCTTTCTACAGACCAAACTCTTTGAACAATTCGTTCCATATAAAGACTTTTTATCTACAATTTTTGAATATCTCAGTAAGTTAGTTGATAGCTTGTCAGAAAGCTGAGATCCAGGGCTGCATGCTGATATAAAAAAACTTAAAAACCAATTGAAAACTTTTTAGGACCAAAACCAAGCTATAAAATTTGACGGGGTAAAAGAATAATTTTATGGGGTAAAACAATTTGAACCGTTTAGCAATTTCATCTTAAATTATCCTATTTTACTCTTTTTTAAAGCCTTAAATTATCAATTGCTCTTCCAATCAATAAAACCCCTATAAATCTGTATTATAATAAATGCTGCTTTCAGGCAACCCTTGCTCTCTTTTAGCCAATGAGCTGAGCTACAAAATGAGCGGTGAATTTCCTGAGAGCAATCTTCAAAATTTGGGCCGAAACACTATTCCAAGAACTAACTAGGGTTGTCGAATAGCAATTGTCCCGGACTGGCCATCGGAAAAGCGGAACAGTAAAAATGGCAATTGCAAATCAAAAAGTTTTTGTAAATTTGTTAAATTTAGCAATTTTCTTAAAGATTAATAAAAATATTTTTGAAAAATATAAGTGAAAAAATTTTGTAATTTTATTTTCTTTGACGTTACGAAACACGCGAAATTTTCATTTTTTTAGACCCTTTCCGAGAAAAATATTATCAGACAATAGTGGGACCAGGCACAGTGTCTGACCAACATTCGGCCAATTGGACAACCCTAGAGACAACCGATAATTAGAGTTTTTTAGGTGAGTTCGAAAATACTTATGTCGCTTTCTAGGTTGTAAAACATCATTAATACTTCCTAAAATAATTGGGGATCCTATGCCAACTAATCGCTATCACCCCTAGTTTTCAACAAACTTGAGAATGGTTTTTGTCTACCGAAAAACACAAAAAATAAAAAAAACTGCGCAAATCAATAAAACATACCTAAATCCAATCTTGTTGTTCTTTACATTATTGCCGATCACACGATTTAAGCAGAGAAAGACAAAGTCTTTGTTATTTTCTCCATTGCCTGAAGAAATAACTTGAAAGGTGCACAAACATTCATGCAATGTACAAATCACCTTTGGGATATATCTTAATTGACCTGAATGCAAAACTATTTCATATAAAGATGTAAATTATTTTAAGAATTTACCAGGTTAGGACATCTTCACCACGGGTAGGTTCACATAGTTTTCCAAATATTCTTGATAGCAGTGGGAAAAATTCTAGAAAACAAGAGGCACTGAATAATAATGTTCTAATTATAATTCCCACCTTTACTGTCCAATTGTGTTTTATGTACTCTACTTTAATTTCTGTTTGGGATGCATTGTTCAGAGATGAATGCAAGCTGCTGCCAGCAGTTGATTCAGTTGGAGCGGATGACAATTCAGCCGCAGCGCCTACAGTCGGCTCCAACGACATTTAATTAAGTCGAAATTGTTTTAATGCCAACCGACCAATGGTAAAAAAGCAGGCCACTATTTAAACCAAAAAAATAACTTCATGTAGACAATGCGATCATTAGCACATGAAGCAGATGTACACTTTTCTACGAAAAAGCCGCAAGTGGAACTTTTTCGCAAAACATGTCTCTTTTTGAAGGAACAAACATAAATACCGAAAAATGGATGTGAATACTCAAAGGGAGGTGACACTTGGGGGGGGGGAGGTCTGGTTGAGAAATAGGTTTGACAACCTAATGAAAAACCCATTGATGGGTTGCAAAAATTTTAAATATAAAATATTTGGTGATTTTATGATGGGTTTCACTAAATATTGTAGAATAATGTAGTGAAACCCATCATAAAATCACCTAAATATTTTTATATGTAAAATCTTTTTGCAACCCATCAATGGGTTTTCATTAGGTTGTCAAACCTATTTCTCAACCTATGGTTGCCAGTTGAGATGGATGCCAGTTGAATGCCGTTCAAACTTTTTATTAATTTTTCTGACTTTGGGTACAAAACTATTTTAGTACTTTTTAGAATCAGCGCTTTCCATCCTATCACAGGATGAACACGCACTCATTCTGAGTAAGGATGGAGACCCGCCGAAATTATACTCTTATCGACAGACTTTTTTTGACAGGATTCATGCGGATCAGAAAGAAATTTAAAAAAGGTTTATTTGGAGGCTTATTATGTATATATAAGACATTGTTGTACAAGATAGTACTATTATTAGGGTTAGTTGAATGGTAATTACCCGGGTAATTACCCGGAAGTATTTCTCCGGAGAATTACCCGACCCTAACTATTATAAAGAATGGTTCAAAAGCAATTAAGGTCTTATTCTAACACAACGAAAAAATCTAACAAAAGTTAGGTCATATAATGTGAGATAGTGACAAGCTAAGAAATTTCGGCGCTAGTAGCAAATATCGCCCCCCCCCTAAGAATCCGACCTTTTAGAAAATTACTCTAACTACCCTTTCCAACAATAAGTTTAGGCTTAGCCCTTAGGCTTGGGGGTAGGCTAGCGTACGGAATTTGTGACTAATAATGTGTTACGCACTTTTTTCTGGGTCTGGGACATAAATTTAGGTACTCTTTACTTAAGTAAAAAAAGTTAAAATCGTTATGGGGGGGGGGTATTCTCTACTAGGGTCGAAATTTCTATTCGAGCGCTCTCTGCCCAGCATAACAACATGAAAAAAACGGCTAGGGGACATTTTTCAAAAACGACTTTTTTCAACAACGACATTTTTTCAAACGACAATTTTCAAAACGACACTTTTCCAAAACGACATTTTTCCAAAAGGACACTTTTCCAAAACGACACTTTTCTAAGGGTCTAAGATAGCCTGTAGCCTGTTTCTGTAAAAAAACTTAAAAATGCCGGTAAAAACAGAATGGGTTTTAGAAGAGGTAAACGTTAGCGGTATGTATAGGGTTTTTGTATAATGCTAAATTTTAACAGGATTTGATAACTGCTATTTCGAGAACTGTCGTTTTCAAGAATTGTCGGAACAATGGAAAAATGTCGTTTTGGAAAAGTGCCGTTTTTGGAAGAATTTCGTTTGAAAACGTGTCGTTTTGGAAAAATGTCATTTGGAAAAACGTCGTTTTGGAAAAATGTCGTTTGGAAAAATGTCGTCTGGAAAAAGGTCGTTTGGAAAAATGTCGTTTTGAAAAGAACTACATTTGAAAAGCGGTACGTGTCAATTGTTCCCGGCGCGATTGTTCCCGGCGCCGATTGTTCCCGGCGGCCGATTGTTCCCGGCGGCCGATTGTTCCCGGCGGCCGATTGTTCCCGGCTTATATAAAAGGGACAATTGTTCCCGTCCTGTATAGAATGACCGATTATTCCCGGCTAGTATAAAAGGGGCAATTGTTCCCGGCATATATAAAATGACCGATTGTTCCCGGCTAGTATAAAAGCGACAATTGTTCCCGCATATGTAAATGACCAATTGTTCCTGGCTAGTATAAAAGGACAATTGTTCCCGGCATATATAAAATGACCGATTGTTCCCGGCTAGTATAAAAGCGACAATTGTTCCCGGCATATGTAAAATGACCAATTGTTCCCGCGACCGATTGTTCCCGGCTCGTATAAAAGGGACAATTGTTCCGGCTATTATATAGCTCTTGAAGACAGTTTTATTTTTCAAGTTTGGATTTATTTTTGATATTGCTGTTGTTATTCACCTTTCGTGCCCATATTTTCCTCTTTTTATCGACAAATACTTTAGTGCCGATATGGATTTTAATTTTAATTTCTAATCTACTTGCCCGCATCGATCACGGTGAGCAAATAGTTGCACAAAACAATGTAAGCTGTTAGTTCGTACACACTCATTGGGCGCAACTCATTGGACGCCCTCATTTAGGAGCCCTCACTTGGGCGCTATTATTTTATATTGATTTTTATATTATTCAAATAGTCTGAAAGGCTATTTTAACCTTAGGGCTAGTAGATGAACTACCGTGTGGTCATTTAAAGGGGTATCCAGCTCGAGAATCCAAAAATTTTGGATCTATTCAAAAGTACTCAAAAGCCCATGTATCTTACCCAAAGCGGAGCGAGGAAGAAGGTTTGATAGTGCTAAAACATTTCGACCTGGTTTCACCACCTGAAAATCCAGTTACTACTACCTTCAGGGGTGTAGACAGGCACGTATCCATGGTGGGGGAGGCTAACCGGGCTATAGCCCCCCTGAAATTTTTTATTTCCTTATAAAACACCATAAAGGTCGAAAAAGGTGTAGGTAAAATGACTTGGGGGCTTTAGCAACACCCCCCGCCCCGAAAAATTTTCCTGGATACGCCTCTGGGTGTAGGCAGGGGAGGGGGCTAAAACTTCCTTTCCCGTCAGGCTTTTCGAAAACGTTGTAAATAAAAAAGACTATAAAACTCAAAAGAAGGTGTAGGTAAAATGACCTTTTTGGGGCTTTAGACCCCCGTCAGATTTTTCTGGCTGCGCCTCTGACTACCCTACAGCCAATAACTGGTAACTAGCACTTAGGTAACAACACCTCAGTACGACCAGCTAAGACCCTGGATTTCAGGTTGCCGCATCAGGACACCTGTGATAGTACCGTACACACTTATTTTATCCCAATCATTTCATCCTAACTTTTTTCGACTCAAACTTAGTTTTTAGGTGAAGCCTTACGCGCATGGTAGGCAGCGTATGTCAGGAGAAGCTGATGCTAGGATCTTGGGAGAGTCCAGCGCTATCCTCAAATTAATCTAATTGATTACCTCCGTGGACTGGCTCACAATTTCGTGATAGATCAGTAGAATTTTATCTTTGTTGTTGTGTTATTATTTCGTTTTGATGTCGTATGGGAAAGGACAATAAAGTTAGTAATAACCATTCATAAAGCGGAATGTTCTAGGAGAGAGTACGCTTTTATAGTACTGACAGGTTTAAAACTGGTTTCTCATGTAAACTGGGAACAGTTGTCCTTTTATACCAGCCGGGAACAATCGGTCATTTTACATATGCGGGAACAATTGTCCCTTTTATACTAGCCGGGAACAATCGGTCATTCTATACAGGACGGGAACAATTGTCCCTTTTATAAGCCGGGAACAATCGGCCGCCGGGAACAATCGGCCGCCGGGAACAATCGGCGCCGGGAACAATTGTCAGTGTCGGTTTGAAAAGTGTCGTTTTTGAAAAATGCCCCCTAGGCAAAAAAACCACATATGAAAAAGGGGAAGCATTATGAGTGAAAATTTCACGCACTTGAGTCTGATTCCCAGAATACACACCCGCCATAAGTACTCCAGGCAATAAAATGCTAACCCGCACTCAAGGTTGGCCATAAAAAGTCGAGGGCAATAACAATTGATCGAGGACATGATCACAGTTACGGAAATATCTGCACAAATTTCTCCTTTCAAAGGGAGTTCGCGTCAAGACAAACCGACGTACGAGAATCATCCAACTCGGTGAAACATAATGTATTCAGCTGACTAATTTTTTATTGTTTCACAACTAACATGTACAATTCAGCGATAATTTTAACGATTATTCGACAATTGACAGGTCCCAGATCTCATATAATCGATGCACTGCTGTCTCCGTAAAATCTCTTCATCCCTAAAACGATAGACACTCGATATCATAGGCCCTAAATAGCATAATTTGCTTACTACTCAAGGAAAAATAAAAATTATTTTACCAGAGTAGTGAATCTTAATATGAATCGGTTCAATCTGTCGGCACAATTTCAAGCCTTGGCTGATCTAAAGAGCATTTATTAGAACGCACACGAAAAGGATCAACAAACATACGGTATGGTAAGCTCCTGAAAATGCACTCCTAATCAGCGAAATATTGCAGGCTGAACCGATGTTGTTATCTAAAAAACCCAACTTTGTAGGAAATGCTTCGAGGACAATAATGGCCTCCGCAAAGATCACCAAATCATACCAATATCTGTTGGATCTTGTACCCTGAAACAGACTTCAAAATATGCATGCCATTATTAGATAAAAATAACAGACCAGAGAGGATCACAATAAGCCCGATCACTTGACTGGCTAGTTTGAAAGGACGATTCAGGGTGCAAATGTTGGCGAAAGCAATCTATACCACGTCCAGCACATGATAGACACTGCTTGTAATCATAGACTTCTCCGAAATACTTGAAAAATTCAACCAAGCAACAACCCAGTTTCAGAATTTTGCCCTTGGGAGACACACGCTAAAAATAAAAGTTTTTACAATCAGCGAAAGCTATTATTATTAGAAAGGCACTTCGACGAAATGGACTATCATCACAACCTAAAAAACATTGATTCTGATCATTTAATGACGTGAGCCCTAGAAACTTCTTCGGGTCATAATTTTGTTCAGTCTTAACTTGACATCTTACAGTGGATTTTCGGCATAGCTGGCACAGACTTCTCTGTCTCAATGGGCCAGATACCCAACATGACACAAGTAATAATATAAAGAGGAGACGCAAGTTAATAACCAGACATGTATTCCCAAAAACCTTCAAGAGACTTTATAAAAAAGACTAGTGTTAAAAATAGAGCTGGGCAAAATACCGCTATTTTGTTTTCTCGGTATTAATACCTGAAACCCGTATTTTTCGGTATTTTGTCATCAAATGGTTAAGAGGGAGGACCAAGGCATAAAAGTGAAAAAATGGAATTTTATTTTTTTTTTTTTCACTATACACTATTTGCCCATAGTATTAGCATACTATCATATACTGCATGCGTAAATGTATGCGTATACGCATACATATCGTACGAAAAACTTGACATTCTCAAATTTTTTTGAAAATTTTCAGAAAATCTTTTACTTTTTCGACTTGGTCCTCCCTTCAAAAAAACATTATTAACCGATTTTAAAATACCGACTTTCCAAATCCAGTTTTTCATTAATAAAATACCGGTAATAATTAATACCATTGACAAACCCTAGTTAAAAATTAGCCATAGAAAAAGGTTACAAAATTCAAATAATACCAAAGCATAAGACGAAAGACCACCCTGAAAAGACACATAATACCGTAAAAGAAACATAAAAGGAAGGAAAAACGAACGTAATAAGGTTCACTGAACGAAGGGCCGCATTGTGTAAGAAATCTCTTGAGAACAAGTACTACTAAAATTTTTGTGGTTAGAGATGACTAAATTTGCATGAAAGGTTATTAAGATCTCACGAGGCTCTATGATGGGATATGACCGTCTGCAATAAAAGGTGCCACATATACACTTGCGGAAAAATAAACACATTACTTTTGTCGCTGAATCCACTGGAAGGTTCTATTCAAAGTTTTCGACGTATTGAAGCTTATGTCAAGGTCTGAAAATAAAAAAGATCATAAAGTCAAAAGAGGCAACGACTTACTGAATCCGGTCTTCTTGTGCACAAATTTTACAATAGGCACTTTTGTTCTCCCAATGGCACTGACGCTATCAAAATCTTCCGCATGCCTTAAAATGTTGGTGTCACACAGAGAGTTTGCCTAGAATATGACGGAATATCTGACCTCAATAAGTCGACAACCTCGATCAGTTTCTTCTCGGAGTGGTCTAGAGACGTGACAGCAATATCTAAAGCAGCTTAATAACTCAAGACTACTACACTTAAAAAGTGAGGGCACACAAACCGATGTCAGATGTCGGCAGGAACTGAAAGTTAATAAAAGTTTTATCACGCAAAACGAAAATGAAAGAGACCAAATTGGTCGCGACACTTCCAAATACACCGATTAGAGAAGGACGAAAAAGCGGGCCCAACACTTCACATACTCGATTGAAAACAAATCGGCGAAGAAGAATCTGCAATTTTCGATTGATTAACTTCCATTTCGGAATGGCGGATACCTCCTCAACGGTAGGCTTTATCCAATCATACAGATCCATAACTTCACCGTGAATGCTAAAAATGGGCAAACCATAAATTGAATAAAAATAACATTAATACCTTTCAAGCGTAGGCTAAAATGTTTTAATTAGGAAATTAATAAGGTAAGCAAACAAAAGAGATGCTAACCTCATAACGTTCTCGTCTTGCCTAAATTTTATGATGAAATATGCCAAGATGAGAAACATTTTTACCCAAACAGGCATTCGAAAAAAATTCTGTCCGTCATTTCTTCGTGTGAGCTCAGTTCTGAATGAGAGATGATTATTAGTGATTAGTTGCTGCTGATTTTTAATTTTTATGTTGACTTGGATATGACAGGCGTCACTAAATACGAATGTTAAAGAATTGGAACACGACAATCTTATGTCAAACCCGCAGTTTTCGAGCGTTAAATTGTTCATACGAATTGGTTTCTGCAGCACTTTGAATAATTAAGCAATTGATTCTTGCAAAAGACATAGTACTTACTTGATTAGTACCCACGGATAAAATTTCTGCATCCAATGCGAAAGACAGTAATGAATGCACTTTTCGAAAATCCTGAATTCGGATATCAGGCCAGTAAAAATAGAAATCAAGCTATCGCACACTACAGTCAAGTCTCGATATAAGATACCCCGATAAAAGATACACCTCGATATAAGATACACCTGATTCCGCCCCAAGTTATACAAACCCCTTTTAATTACCGTATTTACTGTATTAACTCCCCATCCTCTAATAAGTCCCCACCCTACGGACCTTATATCTCAGCCTAGAGCGAACATTTCGCAAATCTGTTTTTTGCGTTTTCTTAGTTGCCGCGAGTTTACCTGATTACACTTTTCAGATTTTAGTTGAGCACCCAAAAATATCAAAATCGAAATATTTTTTTACGATTTTTTAAGGGTTGAAAAATAACTCCCCATGGGGACTTAATACAGTAAATACGGTGGTCTCGATGTAAGATACACCTCGATACAAGATACACCTGGTCCGGTCCCGAGGGTGTATCTTATATCGAGACTTGACTGTAGTGAAATTTTGTCCTCCTATTAAAGGGGGCGTGCATGTTGCGTGGGATTTCCAACCATTGTTGTTTTCTTTTCTTCTCCGCATTTTTTATTGATAATGGCTCATCTGTTAATACATTACTTGGCCAATTTTTTCAGGGTAGTAGGCAATAGGAGAGTAGCCAGAGCATGTGTACACGAGAGAAGGTAATCACGGAACTATGTGATGAACTTCTTTTATCAATTTTTTAAATTTTGAAATACGATCGTGTTGCCGATAGGCGCCTGCTGCGCCTGGTAAAAAATAACAGGAGGGATTAAGCCAAAAAAGGGAGCCTACTATGTCGAAGTTTGAGTGTATCTAGAAACATGTTCAAGTCCATCTTAACATATGCTAGCCAACTCCTACCTGAGCCTAGAAAGTCTTAAAAAAACAGGCGGAACAAACGCAAAACTTCCTTCGCACCCTTTTTTGGATAGTTCCAAAAACTGGGAGTGGTCTGAGCGTTGTTGTAAACTACTTTAATGATCAACCCTAACGAAAGCTGACTAAGAATAACTGCGTGAATAAAATTTGAAATAGGCGGGGAGAATCGCACTTTTGATACGGGACGAGAATCGCACTTTTCTGATGCGGAAGGAAGGGATAGAGGACATTGACAGAGCCAACTATACCTAGGATGAGCACCCGTTTTATCTTGAGTCAGTTTGGTAACCGTACGTTAATAACTGTGAAAAACGTGTTATGCAGCTAACTTTTTGAAAAAAATCAGACTCGGATATCAGATAGAGACGGAAACAGGACGGGATGGACGGCTATCGATTACCGACGGTCAACAGTCAATTTTTTTTTCGAAATTTTTGATCAAAATCGTCAATTTTCAGGGCAAAAGTTTCTGGAAATTCGACCCTAGTACCAAAATCTCATCCTGAATCCGAATCCATTGAGATCAGATCAAAATATTTTTATAGACTGAGATACCCATTAAAATAGGTGAATGGTGCCAAATTCCTGATCCATCTACTCAAATAGCTATATATCAGCCCATAAAAATTATTTCGATCTGATCTCAACGGATTCGGATTCAGGATGAGATTTTGGTATTAAAGTCGACTTTCCAGAAACTTTTGGCCTGAAAATTAACGATTTTGATCAAAAATTTCAAAAAAAAATTCATTGACCGTCGGTAATCGATATTTTACCGACGGGATCCCGTCATTATGGACCAAAATTTGACCTAAAATCCCGTCCCGGAATCCCGCTGGGTCTATTTCGAAAATCCAGGTCCCGGTTTCGATTTGTTCTTAATCAGAAACCGAGACTCACAGTTAACAATCAAAGTAACGAATACAACTCTGTTATATTCATATCATCTCCTATCAAGTTCGACCACCGCGAGCTCATATACCTTTTTGGCCGCTCCAGGAATTCTTTGTCGAACGTAACTTGTCCATCCCGTCTACAAAATAACGAGGATTTTGATCTTTTTTCTTCTACCAGTAAGAGTTGCAATATAATCGTCAAGTTTAACCGTTTCAAAAAATCATGACAACCTCTCTTTGGTTCGAATTTTTTTCTCAGAATTAAAAAAACACGCGGCTTACTCATGAAATCGGAGACGAGAAACACGAATAAGAGGTCATCTACTCCAACTGGGCACTCTACATTATTAGAGAGTGGGGGATTATTAGAGAGTATACGGTATGCCAGAAGAGCGAGTAGATCTGCTAGAAGTGTGTACAAATTTGTGTTACATTCGAACCTCGGTGTTCCGGCACCCCTAGGGAGCAACCTCAATGTGTCGGATAACCGGATTGTCATTTGAAAGAGTGTCTAATTTTTTTGTCATTTGAAAGAAAAATAAGCTAATCTCTATTTGACAGTGCCGGATAACCGAGGTTCAGCTGTAACTCCGTTTTTTTTAAAAGTTTTGTTGTTAATGTATTTGTTGGATTAATTTTTTTCCTGAATGTAGAGTTTTTTACATTATGATTGTACGAAGATAGATGCAAGGGTGGCCCGCCAACAGGCGAACCTCCGAAAGCTTAAACATAAATATCCCTGAAATTTTCAGCAAATTTCTGAAACCTTTGTTGTCTCTACATAAAAATTTAAAATTAGCTGGCTGAAAAACTCTTTTTTTGTTATTTTTGCCCTGCATAATTAATTAAGTAATTACGTTTCTCATCTTCATGTTCTCATTTCACAAAATTCTGATTTTTTGGCTGTGAAATTGTCTATAGCGCCGCTTTCAGTGTGTACTTTAGTAAACAATGTGTTTTGTGCAGAATTTCACGCTGAGAACGATGACTGAAAAAACATTTCGGGAAAAAGCTACTTCGAAAGGGTAAAAGAGCATTTGAAAAAGGTGATTTTCGCCTATTCATAACAACCTAAAATTTGAGCGAAATATGGATGGTACTTCCTAAGATTTATGTACCTACCACCTGAGCGTGCATTTTCTCAAAGTACAGGCGTGATCAGAGCTATCTATTGCTCACAAACTAGCACCTGAGTGATTACCGCTTCACTGAGAATTTTCGATATTTGCTCAAATTTGAGGTGGCTAGGAATAGGGAGAAATCACCTATTTTCAAATGATCTTCCCCGTTCGAAGCCGTCCTCTTGCCGAATTTTTTTTCAGCACCGTGATCAGCGTAAAGTTCTGCACAAAACACATAGTTTACAGTCTACTCTCGTTAAACTGGCACTCCAATAAACTGGCACCCTCGATAAACTGGCACTTTGAAAAAGCCCTATTTGGCTGGCCGACAGAGAAATTAGGCAAAGTAACATCCACTAAACTGGCACCCCCGATAAACTGGCACCCAGACTGGTCCCCAGGGGTGCCAGTTTATCGAGAGTAGACTGTAGTACACACGACCTTTCCCGTGTTAACTGTTGCAGTTTTGATCTGATGTTTATTTCTTTAATTTTTTTAGAATGGGCGCAGGTCTATTCAGAGTTAAGAAAGGTGTTCCCTCAACGATATCAAGACCAAGCTTGGTGATGTAATAAGATGTCAAACAACCGGTTCATAATTTCTCGATAAAAAAGTTTAAACTTTTCTGATCTTAAGGAATCAACTACTTGCTCTTGGAGGATATTAAGCAATCTTCTTTTTCTGATGTATTTACTTGCAGCTATAGTAAAGAGTGAGGTTTTTTTCAACCTACATAATATCTAAGTCAATGCATGCTTTAGTGGGAAATCTCAGACTGGTGCGTTGAAGATTTGTCGCTCCAAAGACTCCAGCCTGGAAATAGCGCAAAATTTGATTGGAATCGCGAACAGAAAGAGCTGTAACCACTTCCCACTTCTGATCGATTATGTAAATGAGCACAAAGCTTTATATCTTGCCCTCTTTGATTTAATTATTTTTCAAGGGTCTATTTCTTTCTCACCAATTCGTCGTCATGGAATTGTTGGGTAGGGATCTAAAGAGTCTGCAGAGATCAATGCCTGCTTTGAAGTTTTCAATGTGTACTGCTATTCATCTAGTCGATCAATGTCTGAAGGTGGTTTTAGATCTTAACTGTTTCGAGAATCATTTTATTCCTCTCAGGCTATACAGTCTCTTCATGACATCTGTTTCCACGTACATCAGTTCGTTCGTCCATCAAACTTTGCAGTCGCCAGCACGGAAAAAAGGAGATTGTCTACATTCTAGGATTTTCTAAAACTAAGAAGCTGCATTCTGGAAGAGTAAGCCAATTACAATATAATTTTTTTCCCAGAGTTAAAATTTTCACATGTTTTAGTTCAATGATATTATTGCTTTCACAGGGACTGTTGGATGGCTGGGTAACCGGCGGTACGCTTCTTTGCGCGCTCATCAAGGATGGGACCTAGGTCGAAGAGATGATGTCGAATCGTGGCTATATAGGTCAATAATGCTTATTGCTGGATCACTTCCTTGGGGGAAGTTACCGGTGAATATTCCTTTTTTTTGCTTACTCATAGACCAATCATTAATCCTTCTTTCAGACCGCGATGAAGTACATCGTCAGAAAAAGACTTAAGAACAACTGTGGGTGATTGCATTCCATCCGCGTGTTGGGCAACTTTTGAGGATATGATCAGCAAAATCGATACCATCTCAGTGCTCGCCAATGTCCCCTATGAGTATTTTCGTGAAAAGATTTCGCAGGTGAACTATTCATGAGAGTTTTTTTTGATAAAAGAGTTCTTAATATTTAGTTTTGTGTTCTTAACGACATTCCGAAGCTGGATAAGTATGACTGGGAGTGAAGGGCGCAGGGAATTCGCGAGCATAGATCATTATGTACTATCGTGATGTTCTCACTTGTATTTAAGTGACTAAATTGTATAATAAAAGTATTTCTTCTGTGAACTTTTCCCCTGTGAGCTGTGAATAGTGTTTACGACCTGGTTTTGACCCATGTTGTTCTAATTTTCTTTAAATAATCTTGCCCATCATATATGGTTCGTTCAAAAACTTGGAGTTAGAGTTAAAGTATTTGGCATCGTGAACAGATTTTACCCCACGCATCTCACTCCCAAGCCAGCAAGTCCTCTAAGGGGGCGCAGGAGACGCTTGATGGATAAGACTTGATGGGTTAACAAACCGTTTCTAGCACAATGTTAGGATAAACAGCATGGTTTGTTTGGTCATCCGTTATGATAAGGAACGAGAGGGGTTCGCCCATTTTGCGCCCAAGCCATTTCGCGCCCTAGGACATTTCGCGCCCGACCCATTTCGCGCCCGCCCATTTCACGCCCTAGGACATTTTGCGCTCGCCCAAATGGCGCCTGTTTTTGTCTTGTAAAGAACTCATATCATTTAAAATATTTTTCTGTAATCCAACCTCAGTATTTCTGGATGTTCCATGCACCAACAAAACCAAGTGTTCGTCCATTTTGGTGTGAATATTTTTTATGTATTTCGGGTTCCGAAACCCATTGTTCGCACTAATTCGAGCATTCTAAAAATGGTTTGATAGTAGTAACATGTCATTTCGTAGGGTATTTTTACTTTTTCTTCATCATATTTTTTTTGCAGAAGATTTACTATTTTTTGCATCAGAAATACTGATTTTGATCTGTTCTTGATTTGTAGGCTTCTGCTTCTTGTTGTGGCGCAGATTCTCCAAATCCATTCGGCTGAATCCGTGGAAAGTATTCCATCAGTGAGTCAGTCGCTTGGGCTTATGATTTCTGCTGCTGGCGCTGCTTATGGTTATGAAACGGGATTTGTTTTTTGGGTGTTTTCCTAAATAATTATTTTCATGATCTCTTGATGCTTTCTTTCTCAGGCTATGGGTGATTCTCTGATGGTCTCAGTTCAAATAGTTACCATCATTTTGCAAGAGTTGTGGTACTCATAATCTCGTGCTTATGCTGCCATTATCTCTGGTGTCTTTATGTGCTACGCCTGCTGCAGCCTATCACTACATTCCAACTACAGTGCTGATGGCTCTCCAAACTTGCTCTGTTGCGACCATTTCTGTCTCGAAGGTTAGCGATTTATTGTTGTTTTCTGTGTGTGTTTTCGATTTTTTATCATGTCTGTATTTCTAGGGTATTCAAATTGTGCCGAACTACAGGCAGAATGGAACCGATCATTTGTCGCTCATCACAGTTCTGATGCAGTTTGGTGGATGCCTCGCAAGAGCCTATATTATCCTGAGAGAATTAGGAATTGATTGGATTGTTCTCATGTCGTGCTTTGTGTCTTCGGTTGTCAATAAACTTTTGCTGGCTCAGATCGCTTACTACAGCAACTCGAAGACATCCAGAAGAATTGCAAATATCACGCAGGCTGCGTAAGAAGCATAATAGAACTACAATCACAAAAAAATATTTTTTGTTTTAGGTGCGGTCATGCGGCCTGCATTGTTTCTCACTGATCTTTCGTCAGCAAAGTTTCAAAGAATGCCTGCCAGGATGATATGACACGGAGCAGTGAAATCAGTATATTTGTTGATCTTTCATGTTGTTTGTTCGATCTTTTTGTTCTTTTTGGTGTAATAAATGGATTTCATTCGGGAAGTGACAGATATTTTGATGACTTACGCAAAAAGTCCCTAGCAAAATAGTTAACTTCCTTATTTAAACTTATCTACTGGTCGAAATCATTTTTCGCCATAGGTAATCGTTGATCTCCAGATTTCTCTATCCGCCTAAGCCACCAGAGTATCGGGTACTACTACCTTGGTAATACTACCAAGGCACTTCTCTGTTTTGTTCCTTTTTTTTTCAGCCCTCGGTTTAAGTATCTCTACCTAGGTATGAAAACCTGAGTACCCCTTAGATACCCTACGAGATACGAAACTACTCAAGAACTGGAGTTCAAAGTATCTTCTTCAAAGCATCTTTAAGTTGTGGTAAAATAGCACTAAATGACAGTTTGTCACCTAAGTCGCCTTTTTGAAGTCAAACTACAAGAAAAAGCTTGCCCCAGGTGAACATCCAGATTCACCACTTGTACCCTAATATGTATTAAGTAGACCGACATAATAAACTTTATTTTTTTAACCTATCTATTGGTTGAAATCCATTCATCAGAGGCAATCATTTATCTCTAGATTTTTCCATCGGCCTGAACCACCTGAGAATTGGGTACCACTATCTGGGTGATGCTACAAAGGCACTTACATCTGAGTACCTTTACTTAGATATAACGACTTGAGCACCACCAAAATGGATACGAAACTACTCCACAACTAGCGTTCCTGAGAGTCAAATCGCTCTTTTAGCATTATTGAGCCATGTTCAGGGCACGATTTTGGATAGAGTACAATGATTTAACCACCTACAGCTGAATCCAAAATTTTGGAATTTGGAGCTGTATACACATACAGGGGAAGTACCCGGTGGTTTTCCTACCTACCCTGAGGCTTACTGGTCGACTTATGACTAATATTCGAGAAAATAAAATGTTTGCCACGACCAGGATTCGAACCTGTAACCATACTTGCACGCTCGCCAAAAATAAAAAAAACGCCGGCGATTTTCATTTACCCCGCCGGCGCCGGCCCTTATCAGATGTCTTTTTTTGCCGGCAGCGCGCCGGCGCTGGTACACCGCCAGCGACGGCTTATGTATAATAACAGTTAAATTTGAATTGTGTTTTAAACATGATAAAATTCATATTAAAACGAAGTTTTTTCACAACTGATATCATTCGCATAGTACTAAAATAGATCTCCTGCCTTCTGTTAACTTCTAAAACTATATAATTTTTCCATTTTTCGAAGCGCCGACGCCTCACAAAAATTTGCCGCCGGCGCCGGGGCTAGCGCCGGCGCTCCAACTTGCCCTATTTTAACCGGCGGCGCGCCAGCGCTCGTGCAGCACCGGCACGCCGCCGGCGCTGTGTGCAGGTATGCCTGTAACTTCTCGTCGGGCGCTATTTGTCCTAGGGCGCGAAATGGGGGGGGGCGAAATGTTCTAGGGCGTGAAATGTTCTAGGGCGTGAAATGGGCGAGCGCTAAATGGGTAGGGCGCGAAATGTCCTATACCCGAACGAGATGATTGTTCCTGAATACTTAAAGGCAGTTCCAAGTGCAACCTTGAGACTTTATAGTCAATGGGCCAAGAAAACCCTGAAACCTTTCGGTCAATGAGCCAAATCAACTCCGCAACCCTGTGACCTCTCCGTCTATGGGCCAAGTCAACTAAACAACACAGTGCACGCTTCAGTGTGCCTCCACCAAGAAAGTTATTTTAAAACCGGATCTTGTGCATTTGGGGAGCCCTTTTTTGGTTAACTGTAAATAGGGTTTAAACACCTCCTAAGTAATTTTCATACGCTAAAAACGATCAAAAAGATGCTTCCTAACAATTTCTGCTATAAAAAATTAGGTTTTCAAAAAAATTTGGTTACCAAAGTTTGAACAATCGCCTTGGTCGCCCAAAGTAAATCCTTATATAGTAAGAGAGCACACTGATTTCTGGTTAAAACAATTTTTCTTCACTTTTTGAGCGCTTTTTTTAAACGTTTCGCCCAGGTCTGAATAGTGTAGTAAACAAGTTTGAGACTGTGGTGTAGGCAGCGGTTTTTGAAACTCAAGGTCAAAGTCAAACTCAAGGTAAACCTTGAGTTTGACTTTGACCCTGCTAAAGTCAAGATAAACTCAAGGTGATTTTCGGCATAAAAATGGCTATATCGGCGCTAGTAGCAAATACCAACCCCCCCCCCCCCGAATTTTGAGAAAAATCTTTTTGACCAAAATTCGACTTTTCGGGGAGTTGGGGGCTTTGGGGGACCAGGGTAAACCACCTGAAAATGGTACATAGAGTCCTAAAAAGATGGGATTTGAACATAGTTTTGTTAGCTGGGGCCTACCGCATAAATAAACTCTGGTATGCATGTTTTTTTCATGCACCCAGAGTCACTTTCGAGTGATTTGTGTCCAAGGTATGTGGGTGTGCGCATCTCAACCCCAAGCAACCAAGCCCTCTGCGCCCCGAAGGGGCTTGATTGGTTAGAGATGCGCGCACTCACTTACCTTAGACATAATTCAGAGCAGGACTCTTGATCATAAAATGCATATGGAGACTCTTTTTGCCTAGCTCCAGTGACAAAACGAGGTAGAATACCTTGGTGCCCCAAGGCGAAAAGTCGAATTTTGATCAAATTTTTTTCTTCCGAAAATTAACTTTTTAGGTCAGAAAATGCCCGAAAACACCTTTTTTTTATCGTTTTAAGCGCATAAGAATTACTTAGAAATGGTTAAAACATGATTTAAAAAAATTTGATGGGGGGGGGGGTGGTTGAGCTTGAGTTTTGGAAACACTGAGTGTGGGCAAAATTTTTTAAAGGACCATGCTCGTGCAAGGCCCAGTAAGGCCTCAAACACAATGAGGAGTCTGTTTGCGGATGCTAAATCAGATTTGTCGCACGGAAATGGCCATAACTTTTTTTTCAATTTTTCAAAAAATATTCTGTTATTACCATTTTGTAGCTAAGATTCAGGGCTACCAGATAAGCATTTCATGAAGTAGATGTTTTTTGAAAAATTGAGATAAAAATGAAAGACTCCGCCCAAGACTCCTGACTAGAATTTGAGTCAGGAGTCTTGGGCGGAGTCTTTTATTTTTATCTCAATTTTTCAGATGACATCTACATCATGAAATGCTTATCTGGTAGCCCTGAATCTTAGCTACAAAATGGTAATAACAGAATATTTTTTGAAAAATTGAAAAAAAAGTTATGGCCATTTCCGTGCGACAAATCTGATTTAGCATCCGCAAACAGACTCCTCATTGTGTTTGAGGCCTAATTGTTAAAATTTGAATTGGCGGGGACCCAAAAACATTTTTCGCTGCAAGACATTTTATTAAAAAGACATTGTTATCACTTTAATTTTCGAATTTCGTCAAACCCAGCAATTTTAGTTGCAGCGAAAAGCATGAGTACTCAATTAAATCCATTTCATTCAGCCGGGTCGGATCCCGAGGTTGAAAATGAGCTAGACCTTTTCGAAGTGTCGTGTGCTCTGAGTTTTGATTTGCCGAGCCTTTGGCTCGGTCTTCATTCTGTAGGTGGCTGCTCAGTCTGTAAAACGAAGATGCCAAAACAAGTAAAACCCGACTGCTCATATCGATCCTTTTCAAATTCCCCTGCTCCTTTGTAGGGTTGTCGGGAAAACGAAATTTTGGTTACCCTAACCTGTGTGTCCGGAACCAGTCACGCACTGTCACGGAACCTGTCACGGAACCAGTCACGCACTGACCCAGCCACGGAACCAGTCACCCGAAGCGACAACCCAACCTGAGGCTCGTCAAATCCAAAACTCAGAGCACACGACACTCTGAAAAAGTCTAGCTCATTCTCAACCTCGCGATCCGACCCGGCTGAATGACGTGGGTTTAATTGAGTAGTCATGCTTTTCGCTGCAAGCACAATTGCTGGGTTTGACGGAATTCAAAAATTAAAGCGACAAAAATGTTTTTTCAATAAAATGTCTTGCAGCGAAAAATGGGGCAGGAGTAAGATGCGGCAAATCACATTGCGACAAATCAAATTGCGGCAAAATCAGATTGCGGCAAATCAGATTGCGACAATTCAAATTGCGACAATTCGAATTGCGGCAAAATGAAATTGCGGCAAAATCAAATTGCGACAATTCAAATTGCGGCAAAATCAAATTGCGGCATAAGTGGGAGGGTCACATGGGCTGGTATTTGGGTTGATCGTTATTTTAGGTGTTGTATACATGGTTAGCTATGTTCTAATGTCGAATTTAGTAGATTTAGTAGAGCAATTATGGTGCTGGTCAAGATTCGACACTTTTGCTGTCAAACAGCTCATTATGCTGTTTGATTGTTTGCTGATTTTTGTACAGTTAGTCAATTTTTGGTTTCTAGCAAAATCTCATCTCACAAACAAGCCTGTTTAGACGGCAGCTTATTGAGACCACATAGTGGTGGCAGATTAAGCATTACTTGAAAGTTTCAAATTTGATTACCGCAATTTAAATTGTCGCAATATGATTTGCCGCAATTTGATTTTGCCGCAATTTGAATTGTCGCAATTTGATTTTGCCGCGATTTGAATTGTCGGAATTTCATTTTGCCGCAATTTGAATTGTCGCAATCTGATTTGCCGCATCTTACTCCTGCCCGAAAAATGTTTTTGGGTCCCCGCCAATTCAAATTTCAACAATTGCTGGCCTTGCACGAGTATGATCCTTTAAGAAGTTTTAAAGTCCCTCCAAACCGGTGATGGTGGATTTCAGTCTGGATTTTTGTGGATTTTTATGTTCAAGCTTTATTTTCTGCCAATTTTTGTGAACTCATGACGGATATCTTTCCGGAACCCTAAAATTAAACATCTTAACTCTTTTTTAGCACAACGCCATAAAATTTAGGTGGCTTTAAAAAAGTTTTTAAGTCCTCCAAGTCGATGAAGGTGAACTTCAGCCTGGATTCTGGATGGATTCTCACTTTTAAGCAAGATAGGCAAGAGTGGAGTACCAAGACAAAGGGTAGTCAGGAGGAGAGTAGCCGCGAATAAAGTGACCAGGAGGGAGAAAGGGGTACCCAGGAAGAATGTAGCGAGAGGGAAGGTACCCAGGAGGAGGGTACCCTGGAGGGAGGTACCGAAGAGGGGTAGGCCAGTGTTGTGCTGAGCTCACTCCGAGTGAGAATCTCACTGAGAATTCTCAGTGAGAATCTCACTCACAGCCTGTGAGGACAAAATTCGAAATTCTCACTCTCACTCACAGCCTGTGAGGACAAATGCCGTTCTCACTCACTCTCACTCACACAAAATATCATTCTCACTCAATTGTAGTGTGAGAAAGAGATTGAGACGATATTTATTAGAACATTCATATTACTTGGTGCAATCAGACGAAATACGATTATTGCAATTATAATGGAGAAATACTTTGCCAATCAAGTGTGTCTATGTTCAAATTCCAAAGAACATCCAAAGTGCATGTATATGCTGTAGTCATGTGATTTTCACACTGAGACAAGATTGGGTAAGATCCATTGGGATTGAATTCATGGGAATATCTTAAAAAAAGTATTTGTTAACGAAATCTTAAAAAGGTCAAATTATACTCTTTATTTTGGAACTCAAGAACGAATTTCGAGTTCTTTGGTCTGGCCTCCGGCACAAAGATCGCCTTGGAATCGATTAAGTCTAAATTCAAAGAGGTTATAACATTTTTAAAATTTTTTTTAAAACATTTTTGCTTACTCTTTGCAAAAGTCATACCAAACTCCCAATATCAGATCGCTTCTCGGGATGCCCCTTCTAATATTTTAACAAAGGCGATGTTACTGTGGCCTCGAACGTTGTCGACCTTTTATGGTGAGACTGGCGATCAAACAATAGTGATAACTTAGATATTATTCCGGCATACAGAATTAAAAGTTTTTTTTGGAATAAAAGTCAGGTTGCTTAGCCAGAATAATAGTAACATTTTTGAATGTTTTTGCACACACATCAAATGACCCACATTGGGAAACATAAGGGAAAGAGAGAAGGCTTTCCAAACCAAAGCCATATTATATCGTTTGAAAAAAGCCATACAATACAACAAACAATAAAGAATAGGGAAATTAGTTTTCATTAGAGTGTGGGTTTATAATTGCAGCTATATTTGTGAGAAAAAAAGATTTTTTGACGTGATTTTGGCCGTATTTTCTTATTTTTCAGTGATCTCTTATTATTTCAGTGATCTTAAGATTTTTTATCACATCTCAGTGAGATTCTCACTCTCAGTGAGGACAAATTTCAAAATTCTCACTCTCACTCACAGCCTGTGAGGACAAAATTCAAAATTCTCACTCTCACTCAAAGCCTGTGAGGGCGAATTTCATTCTCACTCACTCTAACTCACAGGCCAAAAAATCGTCCTCAGCACAACACTGGGGTAGGTAGAAGGAGGGTTACCAGAAGGGGGTACCCATGAAGAGGGTGGCCAGGAGCATAGTGGGGGACATTTCTGAAATTCAGACGGCGTCCAGTTCCCGTCTTTTGAGATTTCCGCAGGCCGTCCGCCCGGCCCTCCCATTTTTGAAAACTTTTCCCGTTCGTCCTGCCGGCTGTCCAAAATTGCCTGGTTAGTTTTACCCTGAAACGTCCATTCTAGTGTTACTTAGGTTGTGGTACCCAGATGGTGATCCTCAGTTGATGGTACCCAGGTGGTCGTACCAGCGTTTGCGTGAGCTCACTCAAAGTGAGAATCTCAGTGAGTGAGAGTGAGAATGAGCTCACTCACTGTCACACTTAATTTTCGATTTTTATTCTCACTCACTCTAATATTTCCGCTCTCACTCTCAATTGGTTATTTAGAGAATAAATGAATAACTTCATTAAAAGGGCATGTCCACGCCCGTCATTTTCAATTTCAAATGTTTGATTCCAAACACCACCTTTTCGTATAAAGACAAAACAATTTTATTTTTGATTTTCATTTCGAATAGTTTTCTGGTGTTACTTAGTCGTCTCACTATTTTTGTTCCGGTATTTTTCCTGACACATATCATACAGTATATTCCGGCCGTTTCGATGCTAATCCTTATCGAAAATTCTGACAGAGGGGGGGGGCGTAGTCCGGCTAGCCAACCACGCCACTCCTCCCCTCTGTGGGTACGCCTATGTATATCTCCCAGAAATATTCCCCCATTCCTACCCAAGACAACCCAGACACCGATTCTTTTGACTTTTTATTCTTTGCAATGTGGAGTGTGCTGGTCTTGCCTGCGAAGCGGCCAACCATTGGCCGTTTAGTGCAAGGTCTCGGTTATTCCATTTTTATATTGAATATATAAATATATTAATATTGCAGGACGAATTTGGCGCGGCATCGGAATGTCCCGCATCGAAACGGCGCGGCATCGAAATGTCACATACCGAAGAAGTATGGTTTAGGCACCAACCAGGGAAGCAGATCATATGGAGACATCGTCATAGAAAAACTTTTTTGCACTAAACATTACTTCGCTGGAGTAGATAACAATACTACCCGTGCGATTACAACATACTAAAAAAGTTATATAACAAAGACATATGGAGAGCGTCATGGACCATTGCGGGGTTGTCATGCTTGACTAGGTTGGGATACACTAGTGTTTGTTGAGATGAAGTAAAATCAACAAATTTGGTCATGGACCACAATGAATGTCGGGGTTGTCATGCTTGACTAGGTTGCGATACACTAGTGTTTGTTGAGATGAAGTAAAATCCACAAATTTAGTCATGGACACAATTGAATGTCGGGGTTGTCATGCTTGACTAGGTTGGGATACACTAGTGTTTGTTGAGATGAAGTAAAATCAAAAAATTTAAGTCATGGACCACAATTGATGTCGGGTTGTCATGCTTGACTAGGTTGGGATACACTAGTGTTTGTTGATGAAGTAAATCAACAAATTTAGTCATGGACCACAATTGAATGTCGGGGTTGTCATGCTTGACTAGGTGGGATACACAATTGTTTGTTGAGATGGAGTAAATCAACAAGTTTAGTCATGGACCACAACTGAATGTCGGGGTTGTCATGCTTGACTAGGTTGGGATACACTAGTGTTTGTTGAGATGAAGTAAAATCAACAAATTTATCATGGACCACAATTGAATGTCGGGTTGTCATGCTTGACTAGGTTGGGATACACAATTGTTTGTTGAGATGAAGTAAATCAACAAGTTTAGTCATGGACCACAATTGAATGTCGGGGTTGTCATGCTTGACTAGGTTGGGATACACTAGTGTTTGTTGAGATGAAGTAAATCAACAAATTTAGTCATGGACCACAATTGAATGTCGGGTTGTCATGCTTGACTAGGTTGGGATACACAATTGTTTGTTGAGATGGAGTAAATCAACAAGTTTAGTCATGGACCACAACTGAATGTCGGGGTTGTCATGCTTGACTAGGTTGGGATACACTAGTGTTTGTTGAGATGAAGTAAAATCAACAAATTTAGTCATGGACCACAATTGAATGTCGGGTTGTCATGCTTGACTAGGTTGGGATACACAATTGTTTGTTGAGATGAAGTAAATCAACAAGTTTAGTCATGGACCACAACTGAATGTCGGGGTTGTCATGCTTGACTAGGTTGGGATACACTAGTGTTTGTTGAGATGAAGTAAATCTCAGTAAGTTAGTATCTCAGTAAGTTAGTTGATAGCTTGTCAGAAAGCTGAGATCCAGGGCTGCATGCTGATATAAAAAAACTTAAAAACCAATTAAAAACTTTTTAGCATCACAAACAAGCTATAAAATTTGACGGGGTAAAAGAATAATTTGATGGGGTAAAACAATTTGAACCGTTTAGCAATTTCAACTTAAATTATCCTATTTAAGTCTTTTTTAAAGCCCTAGAATTATCAATTGCTCTTCCAATTAATAAAACCCCTATAAATCTGTATTATAATAAATACTGCTTTCAGGCAACCCTTGCTCAATTTTTAGCCAATGAGCTGAGCTACAAAATGAGCGGTAAATTTCCTGAGAGCAATCTTCAAAATTTGGGCCGAAACACTATTCCAAGAACTTGGGAGTGGAAAAGAGGACTAGGGTTGTCGAATAGCAATTGTCCCGGACTGGCCATCGGAAAAGCGGAACAGTAAAATGACAATTGCAAATCAAAAAGTTTTTATAAATTTGTTAAATTTAGCAATTTTCTTAAAGATTAATTAAAATATTTTTGAAAAATATAAGTGAAAAATTTTGTAATTTTATTTTCTTGACGTTACGAAACACGTAAAATTTTCATTTTTTTAGACCCTTTCCGAAAAAAATATTATCAGACAACAGTGGGACCAGGCACAGTGTCTGACCAACATTCGGCCAATTGGACAACCCTAGAGACAACCGATAATTAGAGTTTTTTAGGTGAGTTCGAAAATACTTATGTCGCTTTCTAGGTTGTAAAACATCATTAATATTTCCTGAATAATTGGGGATCCTTTGCAAACCAATCGCTATCACCCCTAGTTTTCAACAAACTTGAGAAAGGTTTTTGTCTACCGAAAATCACAACAAAAAAAAAAACTCCGCAAATCAATAAAACAAACCTAAATCCAATCTTGTTGTTCTTTACATTATTGCCGATCACACGATTTAAGCAGAGAAAGACAAAGTCTTTGTTATTTTCTCCATTGCCTGAATAAATAACTTGAAAGGTGCACAAACAATGCACAAATCACCTTTGAATATATTTTTTATTGACCTGAACGTAAAACTATTTCATATAAAGATGTAAATTATTTTAAAAATTTACCAGGTTAGGACATCTTCACCACGGGGTAGGTTCACATAGTTTTCCAAATATTCTTGATAGCAGTGGGAAAAATTCTAAAAAACAAAAGGGGAGCAATTTTAAAACACGCCCTCACTCAAGTTTAAAACACCCCAAATCAGCTTGGGGGACCAAGGCAATTTTTTTTGTATTTTTTAATAAAAAAAATTGTCTTGGTCCCCAAGCTGATTTGGGGGGACACGGTCGTTTGTTCGAAAGTTCGTTTGTTCGAAAGCGTCGTTTGTTCGAAAAGTTCGATTGTTCGAAAAGTTCGTTTGTTCGAAAAGTTCGTTTGTTCGAAAGTTGTTCGAAAAGTTCGTTTGTTCGAAAAATGTTTCTTTGACCAAAAATTATACAAGTTTTTTCAAATAATATTTGTCTTGAGCGAAAGAACTTTTGTTTTTTGTTGCTTCGTTCATTTTTATGCTGTTCCTGTTAGTTGTAGCTGGTTCTCTCTTTTTTTTTGTTTGGCAATTTATTTCTAGGACAAGTTAGACATGTGCTTTATAATTGATTCCAGAAATTGCGATGTCTGTCCGAATTGTGCTAGAAGCAATCGATGGTTACTATTCCGACTCTGATTATGATGATGAAGAAGAGCAGCAAGTATTGATGGTGGAGCCAGCCGTGCAGCAAGAAATCGTCGTTGAGCCTCTGGTGGTGGTGGAGCCAGTCATCACGGTGGGTTTTAATTTATAGTTGGCAATCATTTTAAGTTTATCTTCAGATTTTCACTCAAATCGGTGCAGGTCAAGGATGGTCAAGGATGAATTCTCAATTTGGATGGTCGTGTCTTCTGGAGTAACAAGCAGCACAAAACCACAGCTTACTGGAAGTGTGCCAAGGCGAACGATTTGGACTGCAAAGCTCGCGTCAACACAAACACTCAGACTGGAGCTGTCATCAAGACTAAGGGGATTCAGAATCACGACAAGTGTGCTACGTCTCTGCCAGTTCGAAATTTCAAGAATGTTGTCAAAGAAAGGGCCGGTGAGACAATGGAGGTTTGAATTGGTTTATTTGTTTGATCCTTCCTCATGATTAATTGTTTAGAAGCCGTCACAGATCTTCAATCAATTGCTCAAGAATGTTCCGGAAGCTGTGCAGGCGTTGGTGGACAAAGTGCAGGAAGGCTCGTCATTGGAAGAACAAGAAAGCGTGGCAGAGTGGAACCGGCGGCTATTAATGGAATGGTCTTTGAAATCCCAGAGGCGGTCAAGACCTACAAGTTTGCTCAGAACGTTCCGGAACTCTTTTGGCTTGGAGATGAATTTGATGAATAACAAAACAGTTTAGTGCTTTTTATTCACAGATGACCACTGGCAATGAATTTGTTTTAGGATTTTGCTTTTTGGTCGAGCCAGCAACAAGAATTGGTCGAGTCAAATGAAGGTAATGAAGGCCAATTGTTGTTTAATTGTTATCTCATTTATTTTTGTTTGTGTTCTACAATAAATCATTTGTTTATAAAATCGTTACAAAAGAACAGAGAACAAACGAACAGACGCTTTTCGAATAAACGAACTTTTCGAACAATTTTCGAACAAACGAACTTTTCGAACAAACGAACTTTTCGAACAAACGAACTTTTCGAACAAACGAACTTTCGAACAAATGAACTTTTCGAACAAACGACGCGTACCCGATTTGGGGTGTTTTAAACTAAAGTGAGGGGTGTGTTTCAAAATTTAGCCACAAAAGGCACTGAAAATTATGTTTTAATAATTCTGATGTCTACCTTTACTGTCCAATTGTGTTTTATGTACTCTACTTTAATTTCTGTTTGGGATGCATTGTTCAGAGATGAATGCAAGCTGCTGCCAGCAGTTGATTCAGTTGGAGCGGATGATAATTCAGCCGCAGCGCCTACAGTCGGCTCGAACGACATTTAATTAAGTCGAAATAGTTTTAATCCAGTCCGACCACTGGTAAAAAAAGGCAGGCCACTAAATGAACCAAAAAAATAACTTCATTTAGACAATGCGATCATTAGTACATGAAGCAGATGTACACTTTTCTACGAAAAAGCCGCATGTAGAACTTTTTCGTAGAAACATGTCTCCTTTTCGAGGAACAAACATAAATATCGAAGAATGAATGTGAATACTTAAAAAAGCAGAAAAACGTCAAAAACATCACTCTATCCGTAAAACTATGTACCTGTGCCTAAATATCTACAAAAACAAAAAAAACTCCTCCGCATAAACTTTTTATTAATTTTTCTGACTTTAAAGGGGTACAAAATTTTTTAGTACTTTTTAGAATCAGCGCTTTCCATCCTATCACAGGATGAGCACTCACCCATTCTGAGTAAGGATGGAAACCCGCCGAAATTCTACTTCTCATCGACAGACTTCTTAGACGAGGATCCATGCGAAGTCAGAAAGAAATTTAAAAAAAAAAGTATAAGAGATCGTTGTACAAGACAATACTATTATAGAGAATGGTTCAAAAGCAACTAAGATCTTATTTTAACGCAGCAAAAAAATCTAACAAAATTTAGGTTATATAAAGTGAAATAGTGACAAGCTAAGAAATTTTTATCAGAGCGCTCTCTATGAAGCATAGCAACACGAAAAAAACCACATATAAAGCATTATGAGCGAAAATTTCACACACTTGAGTCTGATTCCGAAAACACACACCCGCCATAAGTACGCCAGGAAATAAAATGCTAACCCGCACTCAAGATTGGCCATAAAAAGTCAAGAGCAATAACAATTGATCGAGGACATGATCACAGTTACGGAAATAGCTGCACAGATTTCTTCTTCCAAAGAGAGTTCGCGTCAAGACAAACCGACGTACGAGAATCATCCAACTCGGTGAAACATAATGTATTCAGCTGACTAATTTTTTATTGTTTCACAACTAACATGTACAATTCAGCGATAATTTTAACGATTATTCGACAATTGACAGGTCCCAGATCTCATATAATCGATGCACTGCTGTCTCCGTAAAATTTCTTCATCCTTAAAACGATAGATACTCGAGATCATAGGCCCTAAATAGTAAAATTTGCTTACTACTCAACGAAAAATAAAAATTATTTTACCAGAGTAGTGAATCTTAATATGAATCGGTTCAATCTGTCGGCACAATTTCAAGTCTTGGCTGATCTAAAGAGCCTTTATTAGAACGCAGACGAAAAGGATCAACAAACATACGGTATGGTAAGCTCCTGAAAATGCACTCCTAATCAGCGAAATATTATAGCAGGCTGAACCAATGTTGTTATCTAAAAAACCCAACTTTATAGGAAATGCTTCGAGGACAATAATGGCCTCCGAAAACATCACCAAATCATACCAATATCTGTTGGATCTTGTACCCTGAAACAGACTTCAAAATATGCGTGCCATTATTAGATAAAAATAACCGACCAGAGAGGATCACAATAAGCCCGATCACTTGACTGGCTAGTTTGAAAGGACGATTCAGGGTGTATATGTTGGCGAAAGCAATCTATACCACGTCCAGCACATGATAGACACTGCTTGTAATCATAGACTTCTCCGAAATACCTGAAAAATTCGACCAGGCACCAACCCAGTTTCAGAATTTTGCCCTTGGGAGACACACGCTAAAAATAAAAGTTGTTATAATCAGCGAGAGCTATTATTATTAGAAAGGCACTTCGACGAAATGGACTATCATCACAACCTAAAAAACATTGATTCTTATCATTTAATGACCTGAGTCCTAGAAACTTCTTCTTCGGGTCATAATTTTGTTCAGATTTAAACTTAACATCTTACAGTGAATTTTCGGCATAGCTGGCACATACTTCTCTGTCTCAATGGGCCAGATGCCCAACGTGACACAAGTAATAATATAAAGAGGAGACGCAATTTAATAACCTGACATGTATTCCCAAAACCTTCAAGAGACTAGTGACTAGTGTTACAAGTGTTACACACAAGTGTTACACAGTTACAAAAAGACTAGTGTTACAAATAGAGCTGGGCAAAATACCGGTATTTTGTTTTCCCGGTATTAATGCCTGAAACCGGTATTTTTCGGTATTTTGTCACCAAATGGTTAAGAGGGAGGACCAAGGCATAAAAGTGAAAAAAAATGGGAATTTTATTTATTTATTTTTTTCACTATACACTATTTGCCCATAGTATTCGCATGCTATCATATGCTGTATGCGTATACGCATACATATCGTACGAAAAACTTGACATTTTCAAATTTTTCAGAAAATTTTCTGAAAACTTTTTACTTTTTCGGCTTGGTTCTCCCTTCAAAAAAAACATTATTAACCGATTTTAAAATAACGACTTTCCACATCCAGTTTTTCATTAATAAAATACCGGTAATAATTAATACCATTGGCCAACCTAGTTAAAAATGAGCCATAGAAAAAGGTCCTAAATTCAAATAATACCAAAGCATAAGACGAAAGACCACCCTGAAAAGACACATGATACCGTAAAAGGAACATAAAAGGAAGGAAAAACGAACGTAATAAGGTTCACTGAACGAAGGGCCACATTGTGTAAGAAATCTCTTGAGAACAAGTGCTACTAAAATTTTTGTGGTTAGAGACGACTAAATTTTGCATGAAAGGTTATTAAGATCTCACGAGGCTCTATGATGGGATATGACCGTCTGCAATAAAAGGTGCCAAATATACACTTGCGGAAAAATAAACACATTACTTTTGTCGCTGAATCCACTGGAAGGTTCTATTCAAAGTTTTCGACGTATTGAAGCTTATGTCAAGGTCTGAAAATAAAAAAGATCATAAAATCAAAAGAGGCAACGACTTACTGAATCCGGTCTTCTTGTGTACAAATTTTACAATAGGCACTTTTGTTCTCCCAATGGCACTGACGCTATCAAAATCTTCCGCATGCCTTAAAATGTTGGTGTCACACAGAGAGTTTGTCTAGAATATGACGGAATATCTGACCTCAATAAGTCGACAACCTCGATCAGTTTCTTTTCGGAGTGGTCTAGAGACGTGACGGCAATATCTAAAGCAGCTTAATAACTCAAGACTACTACACTTAAAAAGTGAGGGCACACAAACCGATGTCAGATGTTGGCAGGAACTGAAAGTTAATAAAAGTTTTATCACGCAAAACGAAAATGAAAGAGACCAAATTGGTCGCGACACTTCCAAATACACCGATTAGAGAAGGACGAAAGAGCGGGCCCAACACTTCACATACTCGATTGAAAACAAATCGGCGAAGAAGAATCTGCAATTTTCGATTGATTAACTTCCATTTCGGAATGGCGGATACCTCTCAACGGTAGGCTTTATCCAATCATACAGATCCATAACTTCATCGTGAATGCTAAAAATGAGCAAACCACATATAGAATAAAAATGAAAGCTGACTTTCATGAATACCTTTCAAGCGTAGGCTGAAATGTTTTAATTAGAAAATCAGTAAAGTGAGCAAAAAAAAGAGATGCTAACCTGATAACGCTTTCGTCCTACCTAAATTTATGATGAAATATGCCAAGATGACAAAAGACTTTTACCCAAACAGGCATTTGAAAAGGATTCCCTCTGTCATTTCTTTGTGTTAGCTCAGTTCCGAATGAGAGATGGTTATTAGCGGTTAGTTGTTGCTGATTTTCAATTTTTATGTTAACTTGACTAGGACAAGCGTCACTAAATACAAATGTTAAGGAATCGTAAAGCTGACACTTTTACAACAAACCCCCAATTTTCGAGCGTTAAATTGTTCATACGAATTGGATTCTGCAGCACTTTGAATAATTAAGCAATTGATTCTTGCAAAAGACATAGTACTTACTTGATTAGTACCCACGGATAAAGCTTCTGCATCAAATGCGAAAGACAGTAATGAATGCACCTTTCAGAAATCCTGAACTCGGAAAATTTTCCAGTAATAATAGAAAGGGTTATATTTAAATTGGCCATAGAATACTCAATTTTGGCCATAGAATATTTAATTTTGGCCATAGATTACTGAAAATTGGCCATAGAATACTGAAAAATGGCCATAGGTTTCTGAAAATTGGCCATAGATCTCTGAATTTTAACCATACTCGCTCGAAATCATGTTTCAACCACTTTTTAAGATGCTCTTGGACCTGAAACATCCTGAAAAGATGTTTTAAGGGTGTCGATGACAATTTTCCAAGAAATTTTTTTTGACCGAAATTTGACTTTTTTCCCTGAGCAACCAATGGTCGGAAAAATTACAGAAATTTTTTTTCTCGGAAAAGTGTCATCGACACGCTTAAAACATCTTTTCAGGATGTTTCAGGTGGGTACTCATGGGCAAATAGATGCCAGTAAATCTATTCCGAAAGGGTAGGTAGGTAGGCCTGCATGGTGGGCGGGTATAATAGTAGGGTGGGTTTAAGCACCAGTAGGGTGGTTATGTAGACCTGAAGAGAGGATAGGTGAAAAAATTGGAGTCTTCGACGATTTCTATGTACATATACATGAGGAAGAACGAGGATAAATTTGACCTATAACAAGATTTTCCAAGAAAGAATGTTCAAAAAAAAGATAGACATGAAAAAATAAATTTTCCGAACTCATTTTCTCAAAAAGCTCAAATTTTAAACTCATTTCTTCAAAAAACTTAAATTCCCAAACTCATCTTGTCTAAAACGGAATATTTTGAAAAAGCTCCTTAAAACGACAAATGCTGAAAACGGCTAACGACGAAAACAGCTAACGACGAAAACGACATTTTTGAAACTGGCGCTTTTTGAAACGGGAAACGCCGAAAATCAATACAGGCTGTATTATACAGCCATATTTTTCGCCCTTTTTTCTGTGTTGTAATTATGTTTCTCATCTTCATGCTGAACAACTTCTGCTTTTTTGCCGTTAAATTGTCTAAAGCCTCGTTTTCAGTATTGATTGTTGCTAGATCAAAGTCTGTCAAAATGAAGCAAGGCAAGTTTGGTAAGCAAAAGGCGATGGACAAGTCATCGTCTCAGTCGATGGCCGGCAAGAACAAGCAGTCCAGCATGCTCAAAGTCAATTTCGGAGACAATCAGAAGTCCGGAGATCTTGGACCAAAGAAGAAGATCCCTAAGTTGGCTGATGAATCTTCCGGGTCCGGTTCGTCCTCTGATGATGAAGGTTTGTCTCTTCAAATAAAGTGAGTGCTGGTAAAAAGCTGCCCTAATTTAGATTTCATTAATGCGATGCTTGGCAGCGATGATTCGTCGGAAGATTTTGCTGATGATGCATACGGCTCTTCGGGTGGCTCTTTTGTTGAGGAGAGTGAAGGTGTTACGGATGACGATGCTGAAAAGTCCGAGAAAGGTATTTATTTCAGCACGTCAATTCGATCATAGTATCTCTTTTCAGCTAGTTCTGATGTGACCTCTAGTGACCTGAAGCCAGCTAAGAAGAGTGAGGAGAAGAAGGTCGCATTTAATGGTGTCGTCACTCAGATCTCGCGCAAGTCTGATGAGCTGAAGTCGCTTCCTGAAAACAATTCGAATGCGGCTCCTGCCAAAGAGGTCAAGTCTACGGGGTTGGAAGCGGCAATCTCTAGGATTCTGGCCGACAACGCTCACTCGCTGGCCGAGACCATTCTGAAAACTATCAGTGGTGAAGGAATAGCTGTGTCGAGCACCCCCAAGAATGAGGGTGAGAAAGTTGCGCAAGTCACTCCGGATGGGATCCCTAAGAAGAGAACTGTTGCTGACACTCCGTTGCCGAAGACAATTCAGGAGACGTCGACTGTTGGATCAGTTCCCGCAGGAGGTGGCAATAAGAAAAAGAACAAGAAGCGCAAGAGAAATAATCAGGCTCACATTAATGCTAGTGGCAAGCAGTGATAGGTTTTTGTCTGCTTTAGTTTGTTAACTTTTGTTGTTGAAGTGTCGTTTGTTGATGTTATCGCGTAAAGGTTTGCGGGAATTGTTTACCTTTCGTTTTACCTTTCTCGTTTTTACTTTTCTTTTTTACCTTTCTTATAGTTTGTCTATTTTCTGGTATACTACATGCACAGGTATTTGTTTGGATGTTGCATTCGAATTCGCTAAAATGTCCACAGCCGGGCTGCCAGGACACTTTTTCAACAACCTCTAAAAGAGGTGAAACACCGTCTTACCTCCAAGGATTGTGGCTGATGCAGCTTTTTGCGTTTTTATCTTCTGATATTTTGCTTACAGGAAACGCCCTATATAATTTTGAGGTAATTACGAAACTAAGCCATAGCTCTCTTGTTTCTTTTCTTCCAAAAACCGGTAGTTGTTGTTGTTGGCACGTGCAAAATTTGAATTGGCGAAGGACACTTCTCTTTCGTCCATCGGTGTACTCTTTCGAGTTGTTTTGAATGACTCGAAAGAGTACAGAATAAGACGAAAGAAAAGTGTCCCCCGCCAATTCAAATTTCGCACATGCCACTGCGCGCAAGAACCATGGTCCTTTAAAGAAATTCGGCGATTTTGAAATGGCCCAAAATTTTTTCTAGTTCTTTTTTCGAGTTCTGTTCAGGGATTGACATTTGTTCCCTTTCCTTTTAAAATAGTCTCAGCCGAGTCTCAAAAATGTTCCTATTTGAGACTATCTGAGACTATTTGAGACCAAGAGACTATGAAACTATTTTAGTCTCAAACCCCAAATTACCGTATTCTCTCTAATAGGCCGACATGTCGGTTTATTTTTCAACCCTTCAAAAATCGTGAAAATTTTGGGTCGAACTCGACATTTTCGGGTGAAAATCAAAATCGAAAAAGCGGAATCGATAGAGCTCGTGGGAACTAAGAAAACGCAATAAACAGCGATGTAATTTTTTTTCTTCGGACTGAGATACGGTCCCTCAAAGTAGGGGGTGTCGGTTTATTAGAGGGTGTCGGCCTATTAGAGAAAATACGGTAGTCTCAGTTCCTTATGAGAACTGAGACTACCGTATTTTCTCTCTTAATGAGCCCTCTCTAATAATGAACCACCCCCCCCCTCCTGATTTTTTGACTAGGATTTCAGAGTTAGGGCCATTTTTGTTTTACAATTTCAACATTTTTGAAGAGTTAAAAGACATTTTTGAAGGGCTCCCAATACAGGGGTACATGACAATATTTCGCCGACAATTATTTCGCCGACCATTATTTCGCGCGACATTATTTCGCCGACAATTATTTCGCGCGACATTATTTCGCGGACCATTATTTCGACGCGACTAAATTTCGCCGCCATTATTTATTTTTACTAATTTCATTAATTACATGCCAAACATTTTTCAAGTAAATCCAAAACAAAGTTTTATTGACTCTAGTTCTATAACAACACATCAGAAAAGCAAATAACACCAAATCAGAGAAGCAAATAACAACATATGAACACTCCTATTATTCTCTAACCAGATTCAAAATTTCTTCATCAGATGATTCTTGCTCGCTGGCTGGAATGTAAAGACCTTGAGCCATTCTGAAGTTGGAAGCGATCGCACCTAGATATTGGAAAGGAAAGATGTTCTTCCAATTGTTCACTGCTTGTGTCACCATTCATTTTATTCGTTCGTCAGCAAGGCGGTACTTCCTTCTCTTCTTTGAAGGACCATAAGTCCCTGAGTCCCTTGAACTAAATCCTGCCTTTGTGAACGAGCTCGACATTTCCTTGATTTGATTTATCAGCGTGCGGACAAATAAGGAGACGATTAACCTGAAATAAAAAGTAGAAAATAACAAACAACATACTGTATTTTCCTGGACAGCCGCTGAAACATCACGCATCCAATTCGGATGAACGTTCAAGTTAGCCATACTTTGAAGAGATATCTGAAAAATATAGTGACAAATAAAACTAACACAACAAATACGTGAAGATAAACATAAATAAGGAGACCAAAAAGGAACCGACGATTGCATAAAATGATTACATAAACTGATATCGCCATAAAATCATCCAGAAAAAAGGGTCGAATTAGAAAAAAACGACACTTAAAATATCGGCGAAATTTTGTCGCGGCGAAATATTGGTCCGCGAAATAATGTCGGCGAAATAATTGTCGGCGAAATAATGTCGGCGAAATAATTGTCGGCGAAATATTGTCCGGTACCGCCCCCCCTTCCCCACGGTGACTGATCAGATAGAAGAGATGACCTCTTATTCGTGTTTCTCGACTCCAATTTCACGAGAAAAGCGGCTTTTTTTGATTCTGAGAAAAAAAAGTTTTTCTAATCACAGGGAGTATCATGGATTTTAATCTAAATTTGAAAATTTTAAATTCGCGCTTTTTAAATTTGAAAGGGAATAAGGGCTGTATTGGGAGGGGAAAGAAATGAAAGACGGCCACTTTATGGCAGAACTTTAGAAAAGTAAATGATTCTATTGTAAATGATTCTATCTTACCATGTTTTCAACTGGGTCTTTGCGAAAAGAGGCTATATATGCATTTTTTGATCAACACCTACATTCTGGCACAAATTATTCTTACAAAAAGACATTCTGGCACAAACTCATTCTGAAAATGTCAGTTTGAATTTTGCCGATTGTTTTTTAAAAATCATGCATTTTCGGGCAGGAGTAAGATGCGGCAAATCACATTGCGACAAATCAAATTGCGGCAAAATCAGATTGCGGCAAATCAAATTGCGACAATTCAAATTGCGGCAAAATGAAATTGCGGCAAAATCAAATTGCGACAATTCAAATTGCGGCAAAATCAAATTGCGGCAATTCAAATTGCGGCAAAATCAAATTGCGGCAATTCAAATTGCGGCAAAATCAAATTGCGGCATAAGTGGGAGGGTCACATGGGCTGCTATTTGGGTTGATCGTTATTTTAGGTGTTGTATACATGGTTAGCTATGTTCTAATGTTGAATTTAGTAGATTTAGTAGAGCAATTATGGTGCTGGTCAAGATTCGACACTTTTGCTGTCAAACAGCTCATTATGCTGTTTGATTGTTTGCTGATTTTTGTACAGCTAGTCAATTTTTTGGTTTCTAGCAAAATCTAATCTCACAAACAAGCCTGTTTAGACGGCAGCTTATTGAGACCACATAGTGGTGGCAGATTAAGCATTACTTGGAAGTTTCAAATTTGATTACCGCAATTTAAACTGTCGCAATATGATTTGCCGCAATTTGAATTGTCGGAATTTCATTTTGCCGCAATTTGAATTGTCGCAATTTGAATTGTCGGAATTTCATTTTGCCGCAATTTGATTTGTCGCAATGTGATTTGCCGCATCTTACTCCTGCCCGCATTTTCACGATTGAAAAAGCAAAACTTCGATTTAAGGACAGGCATTTTCAAAAAATCCCTGTCGTTAAATAGAGGTTTTGCTTTTCTAATGATGAAAGTGCACGATTTTTGAAAAACTATAGGCAAAATCGGAATCCTCGCAATCTTTGCAAACAGACTATTAAAATAAAACTGTCGAAACAAAAAACAAATTTCAAAAATTGGGCTAAAAAAAGTGTCGGGCAGTAGGTGGGAACGAACTTTTTGGGGTGTCCTTAAATTGGGAGTCGACGGTATAGTATTACTAGGTGCAACAGGCGCCTATCTGCGACTCTATGTATTTTGAAATTTTAATAAATGTAATCTATCATATATTCCTTTTATTACCCCTTCCTGGGTACCCATCTCCTGACTACCCTCCTACTGGCAGCGCCAACCGCCCTGTTTTTAAATTTTTTTATTATGAAATCATTTTATCTATGTCTTATTCTTACTGATTTTCATGCTCATCTTTTGTCTTTTGTATCGAAGAGCTATAATGCAGCCTAGTTACTGTCATCGATTTTCCTGTGAAAATCGATGGGGCAAAAGGTTAGCTACGAAATTTTTTCTTCATTTTCTGAATTTTTTGGCAACCCTGTATCTACCCTACTTCACCACCTACCTTCCCTACCTGCCGATTAGCTATCCTAACATATCTTATTAATTAGATGTTAACATAATATTAATTAGATAAAATTTGCAAAATTTGCATTAATTATTAATTAAAATTTGCAATAGCTCAATTTAGACCACATTTCAAAAAAAATTTAAAATCGACCACTACATTTGGTCATTTTGACCCCTAAGGGGGCCACGTGTTTACAAAACCCGAAATTTTGTGAAGACAAAGTTTTGTTTTAAATTTTCTTTAATTTTTTCCTTTTTTCTTTTATTAAATGCATTCAAATAGGCTTTGAAAGCAAAAAAAGCACAAAAATTGACGATTGACTAAAGAATTTCTGAGTAACTAACCAAAGTCCAGTTGGATTCAACCCCAACCTGAATACTGCACCTGAACATTTGCCAAGGATCTAGCCCAGACCAGTCAGGTGCATTGACAAAGGTTAAGGTTATAATAGACGTGCCAACACCTGAGGATCATTTTGGATCAAAGTGAGTGTTGACAGAAGCATCCATAGCCTCCAGCCATAACTAGTTAGGGTACATGACAAGATTGACAAAAAAAGAAATTTTTATAAAACCACTAGGTTAATTTTAAAATCGACGGCGGAACTTAAAACTAAATACACTAAAAGAAAGCTGGAGAAAAACTGCTAAATTTTTACCGGCCAGAATTTTTTTCTAAGGGATCTTTTTAGAGATAAAACCATTTGAAGTTGACAGGTGGACTCTGCCAAACGCTAATTCGAACTTCTTTTTGACCAAACCTTTCGTATTTTCGGCGTAGGTGCGTTTGGCCCCTTTGTGACATTTTTTGCATTCTGCCCTATGTTCTGTTTTAGCCACTTAGGCCTACTTAGGCTTAGGCCTTAGGCTTAGGGGTAGGCCTTAGGGTTAGCCTTAGGGACCAAAAAATGTCTTACGAACTACAAAATGACTTAAAAATAAAGCCTAAGTGGCTAAAATTGAACACAGGGAAGAACGCCGAAAATGTCACAAAGGGGGCCAACGCGTCACAGCCCCTTAAAATTCAAAATCATAATCACTCTGAAAACAACAAAACGCTAAAAAATTTTGAAAAATAATTTTTTCAGCATGTTTTTTTTTATTTCACGACCCCCTAAAATTTGAATCCTGGTGCAGTACAAGAATATTTTTTTGCAAAATTCAAATTTTTAAGCGCATATGTGATGCTGATTCTTGCTTTAGTTTTGAAAATGTGCGATTCAGCGCTTTCATGGCAAGGATTCGCTTTTCAACCACTTTCACTATCTCAAAAAGACTCAAAACTCTATCTTTATTCGTCTGAAAATAACGAATTCTATTAAATTAGCAGAGAACAACAATAATAACAACGAGAATTTATAATTATTTCTTGATACTGACAGAGTAACACCTTCTTTTCGACGCAGCCTGTTTCTTGGGCTAGCCATCAGCACTTGGACAGAAGAATCACTTCCAAAACTTCTTCCTAACGGACGGCGCACCATAAAAAAGCTTCCAGAAGACGAGTGCATGCATTATCAGACGCTGAAAGCAAAGCAGTTAAAACTCTACAGGCTCCGAACGAACTCAGAAAAACATTACCTGGGAAATCAGAAAGCCTTACACAAACTCGACCTGAGCATCTCCAGTCTTTTCAGCTCTAACATTGACGACATCCTTGGCACGCTTCATCGACACGATCTTCCCTGCTTTAGCAGTCGTTTGCTCAGACGAGACACCTCATGAATACCTGAATAACGGACACTTTATAAAGGGTAATATTTAATTTTGTCCCCAAATTTCTGAAAAATGTCCCCAAATTCACTGAAAAATGTCCCCAAATTGCTGAAAAATGTCCCCAAATATTCTGAAATATGTCCCCAAATTTTTATTCTCACCTTGATTTTCATAATATCAGCTTTAAGTGTAATTTTTGATGCTTTATTTTTTTACAGATGTCACTGCAACTGATTGAAGAGCCGAATAAACGTGGGAATCAAATCAATTACAAAAAGGCTGCAAGCTTTGATGGCGATGATGCTAAAGATGAACTTCAATTGTGGAAACAAGCCGAAGGAAACGAATGGTCTAATGGAAAATGGAGAATGTAGGTCAAATAAAAAAGATTAGACATTTGATATCGCTGATTTACATTACCAATTTTAGGAAAAGACGAGCAGGAAGCGAGAAGCACATTGTGGAGAATTTCGACTGCTCTTATTCTCGTAGGATTGGGTGCGAATGCAAGGCATTGTTGAGGATTCGTCGGCCAGCCATATCTCAAGAGATCTTCGTGGAAGTGGCAGCAGAACATTCGAATCATGAATCAACAGACCGCCGGCGTATTTCTTCTCCCGTCAAGCAAAACATCAAGAAAAAGTTCGAGGACGGAAAGACAGCTCAGCTAATAAAGCAGGATCTCATGGTTATTTATCATTATTCATTCACATATTTGGAGGGTTATTATATAGAATACGCCAAATGTTACAAATGTGCCTTTCCTTCGCCAGATCCAGAATTTCTCAGCGTACCAGAAGAAGAGTGACCTTTCGCCTTCTACGTTGAAGGACTTGCGTGACTATGCTGCGTCCAAGCAAAACGAGCCTGCTTATGAAGATGAGGTCTTTGTATGCAATTTTCAAGCGAGAAAGAACAACAGCATGGATGAATTCTGTCTAGTGTGGTCCACCAATAAGTTTCGATGTTTGCAATCAAGCTGCGCCTTCATAAGTGTTGACTCTACCTACAACTTAAACTGGAATGGATACCCTGTTATGGTATGTTTTCTTGGAATTTGGCTAAGCGAATGAATTGTTTTGATTTAGGTTTCTGGATTTGGTGATTCAAACAAGCAATTCTTCCTTACACATATTGCTTTAGCTTCGAATGAGAATGGGTGGTGTTATGAAGTGTTTTTCCGATGGATCAAAGGTGGAAATTACAATCCGAGTGTGGTAATGGCCGATGACGATCAGGGAATCACATTGGTATGTTTGTTGCTCATGACGTTAAATGAGTTGATTTACAAAAGATGATTTAAGGTGCGAAAAATGTGTGGCCGGATGCTAAGCGTGCAATGTGCAATTTTCACATGAAGGCAAATCTGCGTAAGAAGATGAAGCTCTTGGGCATTCCCAAGGATGTCAGAGGGCATCTTTATTCGGACATTGACGTCTTGCAACAGGCTTCATCAATGATAGAATTTCTTTCTGGTTTTAAAATTTTGCACTTTATCATTTTTCAATATTTTATTCATGGTTTTAGCTGCGACTGCACTTTCTCAACATTGGACAAGCAAGTACGCTGCTGACCATTTATGCACATGCTTCAAGGATTACTTCTTTTCAACGTGGGTGAATTCAAGATTGTGTGGTTGATTCGAAGGATTTTCTGCGTGCTACTCTACGAACAATGGATTGGAATCTACGAACCGCGTTATAAAGGACTGCAGTACTCTTCGAAAACAACTTTTGATCCCGGCATTCCTTCGTACGGCTGAAAAAATGATGTTGAATTCTAGCAAAGATCCAGATCGTCAGGTAGCATGAATTGATTTATAGTCATTGAAGTTCTTACTGTTAATCGCTTAGGAGCCGGCCATCTGTCCTAAGATTTCGCCAGAAGTCTTCAAAGAGGCTTATCAGTTGGAGCAAGAGAAACGTCCGTTTTTAAGAAGCCCGCAGAACAATCTCTTCGTAATGCCTTCTTCCTCAGCTCGGGACAAGAATACAGCAGATCTTTACGAAAAACTTCTACAGGGCGGTTGGACTTTCCTGCAATTGAAGGAATACAAGGCAGCATTTCATGTTATCGTTCCGTCTCTAGTGTGGCCGAACCATTTTTCGTGCTCTTGCAAGATGGGTGGAAAAAAAGCGCATTGCAAACACTCTGTGATGGTGATGAAAAAGCAAGGCCAAACGACTTATCCGCGCCATGCTATTGCTGAGCCGCTGGGAAAAAAGAGAAAAAGAGGACGTCCAAGTCAAGGATAGAGTGAATTAATATTTCGCCGTTGCACATTTTTATTTGTGGGAGTGTGTTAGAATAAATTTTGTTGCAATCAAGATTCGTGTTGACAAATTAATGCGTATGGATTCTAATACTACATTTAGTGTAGTATGACTGGAATTCGGTGATGGCTATGATGGTAATGACTGGTAGGCGGAATTGGTGCTGTTGGCATAATCATTTTTAACGTAAAAACCACACTCAGCATCAAAAATTACACTTAAAGCTAATAATATGAAAAATAGGGAAAAATAAAAATTTGGGGACATATTTCAGAATATTTGGGACATTTTTCAGAAATTTGGGGACATTTTTCAGCAATTTGGGACATTTTTCAGCAATTTGGGGACATTTCACATTTGGGGACATTTTTCAGCAATTTGGGGACATTTTTCAGAAATTTGAGGACATTTTACATTTGGGGACATTTTTCAGCAATTTGGGGACATTTTTCAGAAATTTGGGACAAAATTAATTACCCCCCCCCCTTTATAAATGGGGTGCGCGACAATTCAACCCCAGCCGATTCAGCCCCGGAGCCGATTTACCCCCGACCAATTCATCCCCAGCCGATTCACCCCCAGCCGATTCACCTCCGACCGATTCACCCCAGCTATAATTCACCCCCATCAATATTTATTAAAAAGACACACAAATATTCGAAGAGTTCTTTATTCAGAGTAAATTTGAAATTCTTCGAAAGAGTATGGTATATTAAACAAGAACATGAAGTGAGCTACTCTACCATCATAAAATTCATTGCAATTCCTTTTAAATATTCCACTGTGCTTCTGGCCTTGGCGTTCTCCACGATGTTGCGAATTCTTTCATCCGCCAAACGATACTTGGTTCTTTTGTTTTTCGGCACATTTCCTTGTAGCCACTTTGCATAGAGTTGGTCGCGTCCTTTTTGGATTTTTTACTGGATCCAGCTCTGCCGGCAAAACAGCCCAAAGTTCAGCAAGATGAGATATGAGAACGTATCTGGAACCATCAAGACCAATAATTGCATCATCCGGTTTCACAAATGCCAAAGCGGGAATCATTCCTAAATAAAAGAATAGTTCTGAGTCTAAAAATCGATAAAAACCTTCGTGTAGTGTCGCGACTGTCTTTTTGTTTCCAGAAGAGAAATCCGTCCAAAACAAGCTTCTCCTTGACTTTCTCCGAAAAAACCTTAACAGGGTTGCTTTGAGAGTGATTATAACAACAATAAAGGCACCCTACCGAACAAGCCAGAACAGCTACCGGAGTTATTTATTGGAGTTATTTAGATTATAAGTCGTAAACACACAAGAGAGAACAATAGCAATAAAAGCTACAGCAAAATAACGAACTATGCCAACAAAATAACCAGAACAAAGAGTAAGGGCTTATTTGTCACAAAATAAGTTTTGTTTAAATTTTAAATAATGTCTCGACAATAATAAGTGTGAACGACTGGGGGTAAATCGGCTGGGGGTGAATCGGTCGGGGTGAATCGGCCCCGGGGGTGAATTGTCCTGGGGGTGAATTGTCCGTGTCCCTTATACAGTCGACGCTTTTACTTAGGACACCCAAGGGACCGGCTAACTTACCGGGTTTGACACTTTTTTTACCTTAAGTTTTTAATACCTTTGCTAGTTCTGTTTTGACAGTCTGGTCCCAAATATTGCAAGGATTCTGATTTTCCCGATCGTTTTCTAAAATCCCAATGTATTTGCTCTAAAAAAGCCAAAACTCTATTAAAAAACAGGTATTTTCGATAGAGCCTGTCCTAACTAAGAGCTTTTGCTTTTACAGAGCGAAAAATTTAGGGTTTTTAGAAAATGATCGGGAAAATCGGAATCCTTGCGATATTTGGGACCAGACTGTCAAAACGGAACTAGAAAAATTTTAAAAAATAGAGCTAAAAAAAGTGTCGGACTCGAGGGGGGAACGAACTTCTGTCCTAAGTGGGGGGTGTCCTAAGTAAGAGCGTCGACTGTAAATGCTGTGGTAACATGGAAACAGCATAAGCTGTTGAGGTCCTACATAAGCCTGAAACATCTATCGCACAAAAAAATGACCTTCCATCTTTTTTTGATTGTGGCTGAACGAATTCCGGAGAAAGACACACCAATTGGCTGACTATTTCTTGACCGCGGGCTTGCTCCTTGCTTCTTTTCGAACTCGAATTGCGAGTCATCATGGTACCTACAAATTATACCAAATTTCATTCCGTCAAAAAATCTAAAAAAGTCGTCGATTTTAGTACGGCTCATACACCAAAAGATAGCCCAGACATTTAGCTACAAGAAAAGTCAGACCGATTTTTGCTTAGTCAGAAATTTAGAAGCTAGAGGTCATTTAAAGCAAATAACTGGTATTTTTACGATTAAAATTAGGGGTTTTTGCGTTACCTGTCTAACTTTTGTATAAAGCCACCCAAATTTGTATCTTTTGCACACTTCTTTGGTGCGTAATCCTAGCAAATTTACTTTTCTATCGGGCTACCTAAAACAGATAAGAATGAAATCCGTTACAGACCTAGGGTTACTTGGAGTTACATGTATAGAAATCTCAGTCAATTTTTGAATTTTTTGATTTGGCGCGAAAATCGTAAATTGATTATGATTTTGAATTTTAAGGGGCTGTGGCCTACGCACCGTATTTTCATTGAAGATGCGTGAATTTTTTTAAATTGACAGCGCGAAATCTAAGCTATTCAATGGTATGAAAATTTCTGTTGAACGACTAAAAATAATCAAAGTTGTAAAAAGAATTTTATGATTAAACAAAAAATAGTCAAAATCTGTAAAACAGTTAATAAATCAAATGATAAACACTTTTTGTATCGACATGAAAACCATGTGTTTGCATGTTTTTGATTTTGACACACCGTGACCCCAACACTAGTATTGCCTATCCAGAGGCCATCCACAGACCAGGACCCAAACCACATGGCGGACCGAGGAAAAATCGTGTTTTTCACATTATTTACCAAAAAATATTGTCGGCGAGAAAAATCGGTACTTACCCCTAATACCGAAATTTCATCCTGAATCCGAATCCGTTGAGATCCGGTTAAAATAATTTTTATAAGCTGAGGTATCCATCTCAGTAGACCAGGGGTGCGACTTTTCTGACCTGTTTACTCAAAGTACTATATCTCAGCTTATAAAAATTATATCAGCCTGATCTTAACGGATGCAGATTCAAGATGAAATTTCGGTAATAGGGTTGATTTTCAAGAAACTTTTTCTTATAAAATTTTTCTTTTTCAATAAAAGTTAATAAAAATACGGAAAAAATACTGGTGAATTTGTTTACTGCGGCAAAAAGGGTATGATGGTTTTGCTGTCAGGGCGGATGTGAGTTATAAGACCTGTCGTATTTCAACTGAAATGAAAATCGGTAAATTTTGACTGTCGGTGGAAACAAATAAGACATTTATCTGAAACAGTGCAGGATATTTGTAGACACACTATCTGAAAACTAACTACCTTGTACTTTTTCCGCTGAATTTGTCTAGCAATTCTTGCATCCTTTGGTATACGTGCTCTTATCTGCTTGCTGGTTCCCCTTTTTATTGAACGGACGATGCTTTTAGTTTTTGAAAGAGGAGACGCTTCAGCTACATCATATCCTGCTTGCAATTTTTGCCGTATCTAAGCAAATTAAAGAAAAAATCACTAAAATGCACAGTCGGTACTGACCTCAAATTCACCTGACTTAGGTGCATGGTTGTGGCGCTTCGTGAGATGGAAGAGGCGGCTACCCACTTTGACAAATCCCTTCCCTTTGCAATTCTTATTAATACCTTGAAGGTTCTTGACCTTTTGCAAGCAATTAAAGAAGCATATCCCTTGCATCTTTAACTTTCCTGAAGATTTTTTGTATTTCAGGCATTCGAAACACAAGTGGATACCCGAGCAAAAATGTAGCGGTATCCGTTAGACCATATTACGCTCTTTCCAGCCCTGTTTGTTTCTTGCTGTTGTATTTGGTTTTTAAATAAAAAGCTAATCTCTTGATCTTCAGAATCACTTGAGCTCATCACAGCAAAACTAAAATAATTTAATACAGTCAATTATCAGACTGCAGAGGCATGCACATTCATAATTGAAATAACTGAAAAAAGGATTTCTTAACAGAAAGACCACAAAAAAATTCTAAAAATATGAGAAAAATATCGCGCGACAAATTCTAAAAATGTTAGAAAATGTCGCGCGACAAATTCTAAAAATATTAGAATTTGTCTGGTAGCCATTTAAAGCAAACAACTGGCATTTTTACGATTAAAATTAGGGGTTTTTGCGTTACCTGTCTTTAAAATTAGGGGTTTTTGCGTTACCTGTCTAACTTTTGTATAAAATCGTAAATTGATTATGATTTTGAATTTTAAGGGGCTGTGGCCTACGCACCGTATTTTCATTGAAGATGCGTGAATTTTTTTTAATTGACAGCGCGAAATCTAAGCTATTCAATGGTATGAAAATTTCTGTTGAACGACTAAAAATAATCAAAGTCGTCGATTTTAGTACGGCTCATACACCAAAAGATAGCCCAGACATTTAGCTACAAGAAAAGTCAGACCGATTTTTGCTTAGTCAGAAATTTAGAAGCTAGAGGTCATTTAAAGCAAACAACTGGTATTTTTACGAGTAAAATTAGGGGTTTTTGCGTTACCTGTCTAACTTTTGTATAAAGCCACCCAAATTTGTATCTTTTGCACACTTCTTTGGTGCGTAATCCTAGCAAATTTACTTTTCTATCGGGCTACAGCCCTATTTTCGAGCTTTCAAATATAACACAGAATTTCAGACCAGTCATAGTTGCAAAGCGAGGGGATGTGTTTCGGTATATTTTTCGAAAACTTCATTATAAACTCAAAAAGTTGCTTATTTTTGAGGTGAGTGATGAGTCATCACTGATGACTTGTTTTAATGCCCTGAATGTGAGGAAGCTTTTGCGGATAAGTTTACCTAAAACAGATAAGAATGAAATCCGTTACAGACCTGAGGTTACTTGGAGTTACATGTATAGAAATCTCAGTCAATTTTTGAATTTTTTGATTTGGCGCAAAAATCGTAAATTGATTATGATTTTGAATTTTAAGGGGCTGTGGCACTCAAGTCGGTAGACCTCCAGCACTAAATTATACAACAGGAGACCAAGGCATTTTTTAGATTTTTTCCAAATAAAATTTCTATTGTGTCCAAACTATTTCAAACCACTCTAAACCACTTCAAACAACCTCAAACTACCATTTACCACACAAATAACCCCGAATGGATTATCTGGTGGTTTTAAGATATTTTAGATGTTTTGCAAATATATCGGTTCTGATAAATTCAGTTTGAGATGGTTTGGACATAATGTACAAATTTTCGGAAAAATCATAAGATTATGCCTTATTTTTTAGAGTATAAATTGTGGAACCCTAGGCGAATAAAATTTGTGTGAAAATATTTTTCACAGGTTTTTACCAAATGATTAATCTCCGGGATACGGGAGTCAAAAAGTCCTGGATGCGAAATGTCGTGTAAGTAAATTAAAGTGTGTTGACTGTAATGATTTTGTGATAAGCCTGCTATTTGCATACACAATGTTGGAGTGGAGTTCACTGCTGATCTCTATTGATTTGTCTTTTAAATTATAACCCCACTCTAATTGCGCAAATTTTCAGTTGAAAGTTTACTTGACTTGAGCGATAATTGTTGTGAAGAATTGTTCATCAGATCTCTCTGAAAGTATGCTTCTTCCTTTAGTGCAATTTTCTACAACGTTGAACGATTTCAGGGAAATGACTACTGCGAGCACATCCGGAACTTCAAAGAATGCCGATCGGGACCAAGAGGTTTGCTTTTTTACTACCAACACTTTAAATAATTATGCAGATGATGAATTGATTGACGTGTGAAGTATTTGATTGACAAATTTGAGTGACATTATTCTGCTGGCAAACATTTTCATTTTATTTCACGCTATTTCTGCCAATCAGTTTCTCTGTTAATCGTTGTTGTTCTATATTCTGCAAAAAAAGACCTGAAAATGTTTCTTCCGACTGAAATCTACGTGGATATTTTTCAATTTGGAAACTTGGATTTTTGCAAAACTCACCTAACTACTAACTCCAAAATATCAACAATTTTGATGCAGTACGTCAAACCAAAACTGGAGATAGTAGAAGTGAAGGTACTGAACAAAAACCAAATTCGATCACGATGTTCTCTTTGTAATTTCAACTCTTAATTTACAGATTGAAAATATGTGGGAAGCGGCTGAGTCTTTGAAGGTGCGCAATCAATTGGCATCAACATCGTTCAAAATTTCTCTGGAAGAACTGCAGAAGCGCGAGCTCCGACTGCAAGCTGACAAAGAGGAGCTAAAGAAGCGCGAGCTTCGACTGCAAGCTGACAAAGAGGAGCTAAAGAAGCATCGCGAAGTTCTTTTTGAGCAGATTCGCAAAGCTACAGGCGTCAAAAGGCACAAAGTAAGTGTTTCTCTAGGTTTGAAATCATACTAGCTTTTAATTTAATTTTAGCCCAGTTCTCAGTGGCCAGGTGATAAAGATGGATTTTTCAAGAGAGTGAGTTTTTTCTGCTTTCTGTCGTAACTCTAACGGTCCAAAATCTTTCAAGGGTCCTCGTATCGATCATGTCCGTTCGATGCACCCGACTATTTGGGAAAGAAATTTGCCTGGATCACGCAAATACACGCCTGTTACTGTCAGGTATTTTTTGAAATTCGAGACATAGGACGATATCTGAAAGAGTTTTGTTGTCATTTTAACCATTATTCCAGTTCACTTGATACGCAACATGCTTCATCGTCTGCGCTGGCCGACCTGGGTAAGAATGAAAAGTTTCAAATAGCTCCACCAAATAAGCGTCATAAGAAAAAGGAAGAAAAACAGGATGGCAAACAATTTGGTACTCGACACAAATAAGTTACTTTGATTGCATTGCTCGTTCAATTACTCGTTATCGTCTGTCCTATTTAAATAAAGGTTATTAGTACCGCATTTTTTCTAATAAGCAAGCATGCCCGTTTATTTTTCAATCACCCGAAAATCGGATAATTTTGAATTCGATCTCCACATTTGGGTGCTTAACTAAAATCCGAAAAGTGGAATCTGTAGAGCTCGTCTTTGATAGTTTTTTGAAGATGCATCAAGACTTTTAATCAAGCATTTTTCTGAAAGTTTCGATTCTTTTTAATGACACCGAACCAGTGTTCTCAATATTCAGAGGCAGAATGAAAAGTCAGAATGAAATTCAAAAATTCTGACAGTCAGAAAGCGCGGGAAATTATTCTGAATGTCAGACTCTTTCTGACTCTCAGAAATGACAATCACACAGGGAAAAAACAGCGTGATCTGATCCATTTTTTCTTCTGACTCTCATTTCTGACAGTCAGAATAATTTCCCGCGCTTTCTGACTGTCAGAATTTTTGAATTTCATTCTGACTTTCCATTCTGCCTCTGACTATTGAGAACACTGCACCGAACTTTGAGAAAATCGATGGACAAAAATTACATAAATTTTGAGAGGATGGCGTGTCTATTACGCAGTCAAGGTATTTCCCCTGGTCAACTGGGCCCCGTGTCATTTTGTCATCAAAACCGTCAATTCGAAAACTTCGAGCAGTTTCTAAAAATAATATTAGCAAATATTATTATTATTTTTGACAAACAACTATAAACGGATCTTACTTTTACTAGGATTTGTGAACGACACCCAAATCGTATAGATCCCAACATTCATTGATCTACAGTAGCCTATCCCAAAAAAGTACATTAGAAAAGGGAGGACAAAGTTTTTTTTTAGAATAAAAAATACTTTTTTCGGGGCAAATTTGCTTTTTTCGGTTCAAATTTTTATTTTACATGATTATATCACATTGTCTAATTTTTTTTATCAAAATCAAGGACACGGGCCGGCTCGGCCCGCCAGGCTTCGGGCCGGGCCGTACCTGCTGCGGGCCGGGCCGAAAAAGCTCCGGGCCGGGCCTAGCCTTGAAGCCCGGTTATATTTTAAATATTTGACCTGGGAAGAAATGAGTACTATTGAGGGATAGGATTTCAGTATTATTTAGGAACTGAGATTTTTTGCGATTTCAATTTACATTATTTTATACAACCGTATGCTGAAAATGACGGCAAGAAGCAGGGCTACATTTTGAGTGTAAGGTTGCAAATGAGTATGCGAATTAAAATTGGGGGAAAACGTCACTTCCAAATTAATACCGAATAGTTCAGGGATAGTCCCATTGATGATTTCACCGAATTGGACATGGTTCAACGTTTTTTATATTTTAGCCCTAACTTTATACCAACTTTTCATCTGTGGGATAGCTCAAATGAAAGCCCAGAAGCTTGGCTACATTTTGACACTAAGCTTGTAAATAAAAGGAGAAAAAAATAAGGTTATCAGCCAGTGGTAGTCGAACCTGTGACCTAAGGCGATGCGTACCGTATATTCTCTATTAAACCCTCATGGGGGATTATTTTTTAACCCTCGAAAAATCCTGAAATTGTCAATCTAAAATGGCCTAAACTCTGAAATCCTAGTCAAAAAAATGAGGGTGGGGGATTATTAGAGAGTGGGGGATTAATAGAGAATACACGGTTATAACGGTTTATAAAAAGGCGGCCCCGCCTCCGCCGGCGGGCTGCCAGGCGGAGGCGGGAAAATCAGAAACTGCCGGCGCGGCCGCCAGGCGGCGGTGAGGCGGTTTTGAAAAGGCGACGGAGGCGGCGGCGGAGCGAAGAATGCCGGCGGAGCAGTTTTTAATTCAATTTTGTTGTTTTCAATTAGTATTTTTCAACAAAATACTAATTAATGAAAATTAATTGATTAATAAACTGAAAACAAGTCAAATTTTCAATCATTCATTCACATGCTGAAGATGGTTTAACAGTGGCTAAATGCCGTTTTGTATAGCATTTCTTGAGTTTTGGTAAAATCGATTATTTCCCAATACTAAAAAAAACCATACAAAACCTTACTTAACTATTATCAAAAGATCTTCAGCATGTCCAAATTAGTCCAGAAAACAGGTTTTGGAAGATGAAAACGCGCGGATAGATCAGAATAAAAACGACATCTGTTGGACGTAAAAATGAAAATTATAAATATTGTGCTCAAAAATGTCAAACACTGTTTTTAATAGTGAACCATGCGTGTTTACGGACAACAGATGCCGTTTTCTGCTTTTCTGATGATCGCAATCGATTTATCGCATGTTTTCATCCTTATAAGCCACTTCCAGGAAAAAATTTAAAAAAATTCACGTGCTTGGGGGGGAGTTAGGGTTGGTGGTCTGGGATAAACGATAGTAGCCCCAAAATTTTCGACTTTTTTCTCATAGAGACAACAAAAATTTGGCTGAAAAGTGCATTTTTGCATTTTGGCTGAAAATTGCTTGGTGTTCTTATATCAAGCGAACATTTCTGGGTTGGGGCGGGCTAAATTCTGTCCTTGAATCGAGCGTGTCCTTAAAGGAGGACAGACAATAGAGGGGGATTTTAACTAGAAAATAGGATTTTGCTATCTTAAATTAATTTAATTTTTATTAATGACCCCTAATTTTTTTACACCAATCATTATTACCATGAATCCACCCGACAAAAAACACATGAGATCGAAGTTTCGAAACAAAATATTTTTTCGAAAAATTTGCCCTGGTCCGATTCAGGGACGTAACGGTACTTTTCGGAATTGTGTCAGAACTTTCATTTTCACAAACGATCTAGTGGACATTTTTACATACAAGTCTATACTCAAAATGACGCCAGAAAGCTGAGCTACATTTCGAGTATAACGTTGTATATGACTATGCTCGCAAAATGTGCGAAAAAACCCAAAATTCTAAAAAAGTCCAGGCTTTCGGTAAATTTTCGGAGCTTTCTGAAAACTTTTGTTTTTTTTCTCACATTTTGCAAGCACAGTCATATACAACGTTATACTCGAAATGTTGCACAGCTTTCTGGCGTCATTTTAAGTATAGACTTGTATATAAAAATGTCCACTAGAGCGTTTATGAAAATGAAAGTTCTGACACAATTCCGAAAGGTACCGCTACGTCCCTGAATCGGACCTGGACCCGTACTCAAAACAAAAATTAGACGACTAAATATTTAGTCGACTAAATATTTAGACTTTAGTCACCTAAAAGTCTAAATATTTAGCTGTACTCAAAACGAATTTAGTGACCAAATATTTGGTCGACTAAATATTTAGCCGTACTCAAAATAAGGCGACTATCCTGCCTAAAGATTTAAACAACATCTTTATTTCCAAACAAAGACAACAATTTTATGTGCTCATTTAAGTGAAATACTCTCTCACAATTCTATTTCTCTCTTGAATACCAGTCATTTGACGGCCTTGATAGAGCTCTTCCCCCGGTTGTTCATCTTGGAATCCCTCTTCATCGTCAGGCTCAGGCATCCGCAGCTCAATGGCAAGATTGTGTAGAACAGCGGTTGAGAGTACAACATTGACGACATTCTCTAAATTGAGCCGAATTTCGCTATGCAGGATTGAGAATCTTCTTTTCCACTGACCGATTCTTTGTTACACGCCTACCCTTGTCTTCTTGTGCGCCTTATTGTATCTATAACCATACAGTAGTAGGCTATACAGTGTCATATAAGGATCAAAAAGTGATACAAACAGTACGTTTTGAAAACGTCTATTTTCTCGACATTTTCCAAGCGAAAAGGAAAAACGGTGATGACATATCGAAAGAGCGATAAAAGTTGGTATAGGAATGTCAATATCACAAAGTACACCAACTTCTACAAAAACATGTCAAAAAGGGTTAGAAGTTATGACTAAATAAATTTAGCCTGCCATAGGGCAGTCCACTTTTTTAAAGGGAAAAATTAGTCACTAAACTAAATATTTAGACTTTAGCATTTAATTTAGTCAGTGTTTTGAGTACGAAAATTAGTCACTAATAAAATTAGTTGCTAAATTTTTAGAGACTAATGTTTTGACTACCAAAAGTCTAAATATTTAGTTACTAAATAAAAAGTGGACTTTAGCTTCTCGTATTGAGTACGACTAATTTTCGGAGATTTAGACTTTAGTCTAGAAGTCTAAATATTTAGTGACTAATTATTGTTTTGAGTACGGGTCCAGGGCAAATTTTTCGAAAAAATATTTTGTTTCGAAACTTCGATCTGATGTGTTTTTTGTCGGGTGGATTCATGGTAAAAACGATTGGTGTAAAAAAATTAGGGGTTAAAAATAAAAATTAAAGTAACTTAAGGTAGCAACATTCCATTTTCTAGTCAAAATCCCCCCTCTATTGTCTGTTCTCCTTTAAAACGAGTGATAGAGCGGCAGCTTGCCTATTTTTCTTCGAAAACCAACCAAACAAAAATTTTGTGTCCTTAAATCGAGCGTCGACTGTATTTATTTTTTCGGGGACAGTTTGGGCAAAAATGAGTTACCGTATATCCTCTAATAGATCCTCCCTGTTTTTTGAATAGGTTGTCAGAGTTAGGGTCATTTTCGATTGACCATTTACATATTCTTCATAAGTAAAAACTAAAGCCTCGGGTGCTCTATTAGAGTGAATACGGTATGTTCCGGAATCATAATTGAATACATTTTTGAGTTATTTCAGCTGAGGTGGTATCCTATCAGTCAACCTGGCCGGTCGTCAACCGAAAGCGTGGTTTTAGCAGAAAAAACAAGGTTAACCAAATCCCGAGTATAGCAAAATTCATGTGAAATTCAGTTTTAAATAAAAAACAACAGACAAAAACTAGGATCAGGCGAGTCTTCCGACTGAAAGAAAATAGAAAACCGTAACTGACAACCTAGTTAATTGACGCAGCGTTTTTCTGCCCGGCCCCCGACAATCAGCTACAAGAAAAGTCAGACCGATTTTTAGTCACAAATTTATAAGCTAGATGTCATTTAAAGCAAACAACTGGTATTTTTACGATTAAAATTAGGGTTTTTGCGTTACCTGTCTAACTTTTGTATAAAGCCACCCAAATTTGTATCTTTGCACACTTCTTTGGTGCGTAATCCTAGCAAATTTACTTTTCTATCGGGCTACAGCCCCCATTTTCGAGCTTTCAAATGTAACACAGAATTTCAGACCAGTCATAGTTGCAAAGCGAGGGATCACGGCGTGTCAAACACGTCAAATGACCAAATCGGGCTTGGCGTTCTGTTTTAATGAAAATTCAAAATTATTTTTCATTTTAAATACCATTGACAAAAATATGCTCAATTTTATGCACTAAATATTCATATACTGTTTTTTTTTAATTTTCTATAGATACTTCTCGTCTAAAAAGTCTGTTTCAAATTCAATTTCCCCTATTTAAAGGAGGACGTACTTTTATATACGCATTGTCTAGGTCATAGGTTCAAATCCGCTTGGGTGCATACCCTATTTTTTACCCCATTTTTTCATGTTTTATTTACAAGTTTGGTGTCAAAATGATCTTTGGTCTCTTGGCTATCCAACAAGACCATCAGCACAAGGTTTAAGAATAATCAGGACTGAGTTGGAGGTTTTTTCTGATCGTTGTCCATTAATTATACCTAAAAAGTGTAAATTTACTAAAACTTGTTCGATCTCCGCATAAAGTGTTCATATGAAAAAAACAAAGATACCAGCAGAAAGCTGGTGAAAAATACTACAAAACTGTAGGACAGATTATTTTTTCCGGGAGAAATCACTGAGAACGAGCTATTTAAAGTTGGCGAGCTGACTCTGCCAACCGCCAATTCAAACTTCTATTTGTTCAAAATCTTTGAATTTCTGATAAAATTAGGTAAATTTTTTCACCAATCGATAGAGCGATTCCTGGGCAATCCACTGATTTAAAAATAGCTCATATAGGACACATATAAGCATGAGTTACAAATAAGAATACAAAGTTGAGAAAATATGAGAAAGTTGCTACAAATTTAATCGTGTTCAAATTTTTGTCTTGACTAGAAAAATGTCGATTTGGTGTTTTGACCGATTTGACACGCCGTGGGATGTGTTTCGGTATATTTTTCGAAAACTTCATTAAAAACTCAAGAATTTGCTTATTTTTGAGGTGAGTGATGAGTCATCACTGATGACTTGTTTTAATGCCCTGAATGTGAGGAAGCTTTTGCGGATAAGTTTACCTAAAATAGATAAGAATGAAATCCGTTACAGACCTAGGGTTACTTGGAGTTACATGTATAGAAATCTCAGTCAATTTTTGAATTTTTTGATTTGGCGCAAAAATCGTAAATTGATTATGATTTTGAATTTTAAGGGGCTGTGGCCTACGCACCGTATTTTCATTGAAGATGCGTGAATTTTTTAAATTGACAGCGCGAAATCTAAGCTATTCAATGGTATGAAAATTTCTGTTGAACGACTAAAAATAATCAAAGTTGTAAAAAGAATTTTATGATTAAACAAAAAATAGTCAAAATCTGTAAAAACAGTTAATAAATCAAATGATAAACACTTTTTGTATCGACATGAAAACCATGTGTTTGCATGTTTTTGATTTTGACACACCGTGACCCCAACACTAGTATTGCCTATCCAGAGGCCATCCACAGACCAGGACCCAAACCACATGGCGGACCGAGGAAAAATCGTGTTTTCACATTATTTACCAAAAAATATTGTCGGCGAGAAAAATCGGTACTTACCCCTAATACCGAAATTTCATCCTGAATCCGAATCCGTTGAGATCCGGTTAAAATAATTTTTATAAGCTGAGGTATCCATCTCAGTAGACCAGGGGTGCGACTTTTCTGACCTGTTTACTCAAAGTACTATATCTCAGCTTATAAAATTATATCAGCCTGATCTTAACGGATGCAGATTCAAGATGAAATTTCGGTAATAGGGTTGATTTTCAAGAAACTTTTTCTTATAAAATTTTCTTTTTCAATAAAAGTTAATAAAAAATACGGAAAAAATACTGGTGAATTTGTTTACTGCGGCAAAAAGGGTATGATGGTTTTGCTGTCAGGGCGGATGTGAGTTATAAGACCTGTCGTATTTCAACTGAAATGAAAATCGGTAAATTTTGACTGTCGGTGGAAACAAATAAGACATTTATCTGAAACAGTGCAGGATATTTGTAGACACACTATCTGAAAACTAACTACCTTGTACTTTTTCCGCTGAATTTGTCTAGCAATTCTTGCATCCTTTGGTATACGTGCTCTTATCTGCTTGCTGGTTCCCCTTTTATTGAACGGACGATGCTTTTAGTTTTTGAAAGAGGAGACGCTTCAGCTACATCATATCCTGCTTGCAATTTTTGCCGTATCTAAGCAAATTAAAGAAAAAATCACTAAAATGCACAGTCGGTACTGACCTCAAATTCACCTGACTTAGGTGCATGGTTGTGGCGCTTCGTGAGATGGAAGAGGCGGCTACCCACTTTGACAAATCCCTTCCCTTTGCAATTCTTATTAATACCTTGAAGGTTCTTGACCTTTTGCAAGCAATTAAAGAAGCATATCCCTTGCATCTTTAACTTTCCTGAAGATTTTTTGTATTTCAGGCATTCGAAACACAAGTGGATACCCGAGCAAAAATGTAGCGGTATCCGTTAGACCATATTACGCTCTTTCCAGCCCTGTTTGTTTCTTGCTGTTGTATTTGGTTTTTAAATAAAAAGCTAATCTCTTGATCTTCAGAATCACTTGAGCTCATCACAGCAAAACTAAAATAATTTAATACAGTCAATTATCAGACTGCAGAGGCATGCACATTCATAATTGAAATAACTGAAAAAAGGATTTCTTAACAGAAAGACCACAAAAAAATTCTAAAAATATGAGAAAAATATCGCGCGACAAATTCTAAAAATGTTAGAAAATGTCGCGCGACAAATTCTAAAAATATTAGAATTTGTCTGGTAGCCATTTAAAGCAAACAACTGGCATTTTTACGATTAAAATTAGGGTTTTTGCGTTACCTGTCTTTAAAATTAGGGGTTTTTGCGTTACCTGTCTAACTTTTGTATAAAATCGTAAATTGATTATGATTTTGAATTTTAAGGGGCTGTGGCCTACGCACCGTATTTTCATTGAAGATGCGTGAATTTTTTTTAATTGACAGCGCGAAATCTAAGCTATTCAATGGTATGAAAATTTCTGTTGAACGACTAAAAATAATCAAAGTCGTCGATTTTAGTACGGCTCATACACCAAAAGATAGCCCAGACATTTAGCTACAAGAAAAGTCAGACCGATTTTTGCTTAGTCAGAAATTTAGAAGCTAGAGGTCATTTAAAGCAAACAACTGGTATTTTTACGAGTAAAATTAGGGGTTTTTGCGTTACCTGTCTAACTTTTGTATAAAGCCACCCAAATTTGTATCTTTTGCACACTTCTTTGGTGCGTAATCCTAGCAAATTTACTTTTCTATCGGGCTACAGCCCCTATTTTCGAGCTTTCAAATATAACACAGAATTTCAGACCAGTCATAGTTGCAAAGCGAGGGGATGTGTTTCGGTATATTTTTCGAAAACTTCATTATAAACTCAAGAATTTGCTTATTTTTGAGGTGAGTGATGAGTCATCACTGATGACTTGTTTTAATGCCCTGAATGTGAGGAAGCTTTTGCGGATAAGTTTACCTAAAACAGATAAGAATGAAATCCGTTACAGACCTGAGGTTACTTGGAGTTACATGTATAGAAATCTCAGTCAATTTTTGAATTTTTTGATTTGGCGCAAAAATCGTAAATTGATTATGATTTTGAATTTTAAGGGGCTGTGGCACTCAAGTCGGTAGACCTCCAGCATTAAATTATACAACAGGAGACCAAGGCATTTTTAGATTTTTTCCAAATAAAATTTCTATTGTGTCCAAACTATTTCAAACCACTCTAAACCACTTCAAACAACCTCAAACTACCATTTACCACACAAATAACCCCGAATGGATTATCTGGTGGTTTTAAGATATTTTAGATGTTTTGCAAATATATCGGTGCTGATAAATTCAGTTTGAGATGGTTTGGACATAATGTACAAATTTTCGGAAAAATCATAAGATTATGCCTTATTTTTTAGAGTATAAATTGTGGAACCCTAGGCGAATAAAATTTGTGTGAAATATTTTTCACAGGTTTTTACCAAATGATTAATCTCCGGGATACGGGAGTCAAAAAGTCCTGGATGCGAAATGTCGTGTAAGTAAATTAAAGTGTGTTGACTGTAATGATTTTGTGATAAGCCTGCTATTTGCATACACAATGTTGGAGTGGAGTTCACTGCTGATCTCTATTGATTTGTCTTTTAAATTATAACCCCACTCTAATTGCGCAAATTTTCAGTTGAAAGTTTACTTGACTTGAGCGATAATTGTTGTGAAGAATTGTTCATCAGATCTCTCTGAAAGTATGCTTCTTCCTTTAGTGCAATTTTCTACAACGTTGAACGATTTCAGGGAAATGACTACTGCGAGCACATCCGGAACTTCAAAGAATGCCGATCGGGACCAAGAGGTTTGCTTTTTTACTACCAACACTTTAAATAATTATGCAGATGATGAATTGATTGACGTGTGAAGTATTTGATTGACAAATTTGAGTGACATTATTCTGCTGGCAAACATTTTCATTTTATTTCACGCTATTTCTGCCAATCAGTTTCTCTGTTAATCGTTGTTGTTCTATATTCTGCAAAAAAAGACCTGAAAATGTTTCTTCCGACTGAAATCTACGTGGATATTTTTCAATTTGGAAACTTGGATTTTTGCAAAACTCACCTAACTACTAACTCCAAAATATCAACAATTTTGATGCAGTACGTCAAACCAAAACTGGAGATAGTAGAAGTGAAGGTACTGAACAAAAACCAAATTCGATCACGATGTTCTCTTTGTAATTTCAACTCTTAATTTACAGATTGAAAATATGTGGGAAGCGGCTGAGTCTTTGAAGGTGCGCAATCAATTGGCATCAACATCGTTCAAAATTTCTCTGGAAGAACTGCAGAAGCGCGAGCTCCGACTGCAAGCTGACAAAGAGGAGCTAAAGAAGCGCGAGCTTCGACTGCAAGCTGACAAAGAGGAGCTAAAGAAGCATCGCGAAGTTCTTTTTGAGCAGATTCGCAAAGCTACAGGCGTCAAAAGGCACAAAGTAAGTGTTTCTCTAGGTTTGAAATCATACTAGCTTTTAATTTAATTTTAGCCCAGTTCTCAGTGGCCAGGTGATAAAGATGGATTTTTCAAGAGAGTGAGTTTTTTTCTGCTTTCTGTCGTAACTCTAACGGTCCAAAATCTTTCAAGGGTCCTCGTATCGATCATGTCCGTTCGATGCACCCGACTATTTGGGAAAGAAATTTGCCTGGATCACGCAAATACACGCCTGTTACTGTCAGGTATTTTTTGAAATTCGAGACATAGGACGATATCTGAAAGAGTTTTGTTGTCATTTTAACCATTATTCCAGTTCACTTGATACGCAACATGCTTCATCGTCTGCGCTGGCCGACCTGGGTAAGAATGAAAAGTTTCAAATAGCTCCACCAAATAAGCGTCATAAGAAAAAGGAAGAAAAACAGGATGGCAAACAATTTGGTACTCGACACAAATAAGTTACTTTGATTGCATTGCTCGTTCAATTACTCGTTATCGTCTGTCCTATTTAAATAAAGGTTATTAGTACCGCATTTTTTCTAATAAGCAAGCATGCCCGTTTATTTTTCAATCACCCGAAAATCGGATAATTTTGAATTCGATCTCCACATTTTGGGTGCTTAACTAAAATCCGAAAAGTGGAATCTGTAGAGCTCGTCTTTTAATAGTTTTTTGAAGATGCATCAAGACTTTTAATCAAGCATTTTTCTGAAAGTTTCGATTCTTTTTAATGACACCGAACCAGTGTTCTCAATATTCAGAGGCAGAATGAAAAGTCAGAATGAAATTCAAAAATTCTGACAGTCAGAAAGCGCGGGAAATTATTCTGAATGTCAGACTCTTTCTGACTCTCAGAAATGACGATCACACAGGGAAAAACAGCGTGATCTGATCCATTTTTTCTTCTGACTCTCATTTCTGACAGTCAGAATAATTTCCCGCGCTTTCTGACTGTCAGAATTTTTGAATTTCATTCTGACTTTCCATTCTGCCTCTGACTATTGAGAACACTGCACCGAACTTTGAGAAAATCGATGGACAAAAATTACATAAAATTTGAGAGGATGGCGTGTCTATTACGCAGTCAAGGTATTTCCCCTGGTCAACTGGGCCCCGTGTCATTTTGTCATCAAAACCGTCAATTCGAAAACTTCGAGCAGTTTCTAAAAATAATATTAGCAAATATTATTATTATTTTTGACAAACAACTATAAACAGATCTTACTTTTACTAGGATTTGTGAACGACACCCAAATCGTATAGATCCCAACATTCATTGATCTACAGTAGCCTATCCCAAAAAAGTACATTAGAAAAGGGAGGACAAAGTTTTTTTTAGAATAAAAAATACTTTTTTCGGGGCAAATTTGCTTTTTTCGGTTCAAATTTTTATTTTACATGATTATATCACATTGTCTAATTTTTTTTATCAAAGTGATGGCACCATCAGGTTGCCCTACTATTCTTGTTTCTAACGAGGTATTGTTTATTACGATATCTTTTCAAAAGGTAGCACAAAAAAGTTATAGTATGAATCAAACCCTTGCTTCATTCTCTAAAAAAATTAGACAATGGGATAAAATCATGCAAATAATAGTTTGAACCGAAAAAAGCAAATTTGCCCCAAAGAAGTCTTTTTTGCTACAAAAAAAAAGCTCTGTCCGAAAGGGGAAGGGTGTGATACAATAAAGCCTGAGATAAATAACCATAAAATTTATTACTCATTTTGCTAATGGTACTTATGCAGTTTCCCGGCACAGCCCAAAATTTTGGTGAAACATTTGAACCGATATGAATCTGTAGAATCTGGTAGCGAGCGAATATTTGACCTGGGAAGAAATGAGTACTATTGAGGGATAGGATTTCAGTATTATTTAGGAACTGAGATTTTTTGCGATTTCAATTTACATTATTTTATACAACCGTATGCTGAAAATGACGGCAAGAAGCAGGGCTACATTTTGAGTGTAAGGTTGCAAATGAGTATGTAAATTAAAATTGGGGAAAAACGTCACTTCCAAATTAATACCGAATAGTTCAGGGATAGTCCATTGAGGATGTCATCGAATTGGACATGGTTCAACGTTTTTTATATTTTAGCCCTAACTTCATATCAACTTTTCATCTGTGGGATAGCTCAAATGAAAGCCCAGAAGCTTGGCTACATTTTGACACTAAGCTTGTAAATAAAAGGAGAAAAAAATAAGGTTATCAGCCAGTGGTAGTCGAACCTGTGACCTAAGGCGATGCGTACCGTATATTCTCTATTAAACCCTCATGGGGGATTATTTTTTAACCCTCGAAAAATCCTGAAATTGTCAATCTAAAATGGCCTAAACTCTGAAATCCTAGTCAAAAAAATGAGGGTGGGGGATTATTAGAGAGTGGGGGATTAATAGAGAATACACGGTTTATAACGGTTTATAAAAAGGCGGCCCCGCCTCTGCCGGCGGGGCTGCCAGGCGGAGGCGGGAAATTCAGAAACTGCCGGCGCGGCCGCCAGGCGGCGGTGAGGCGGTTTTGAACAGGCGACGGAGGCGGCGGCGGAGCGAAGAATGCCGGCGGAGCAGTTTTTAATTCAATTTTGTTGTTTTTCAATTAGTATTTTTTCAACAAAATACTAATTAATGAAATTAATTGATTAATAAACTGAAAACAAGTCCAATTTTCAATACTCCAATGGTTAAGAAGGTCTGCCAAAAGTCGAGGGTAGGGAAGACGAAAAAAAAAGTGGGATCATCTTTGGTGATATTAACTAAAGCCGCAGGCTCACCTGTTTAAATTTGTTCCCGTATATTCAAAAAAAACTTTTTCATTGAGCTTCTGTACGAATTTTTGAACTTGGTTCCGAACAAAACTATACCTAAAATTAAATTCTAGGCCTTGTTTTGTTAGAAACCAAGCTAAAAAATCTGTACAGAAGTTCAATGATTAGGAAAAAAATTCAAATTGGCGGACAAATTTAAACAGCTGAGCATGCCCCTTCAAATTAGTATCTTCTCTTGTTGGTGATGGATTTGCCTCATTTTATCAAAGTTTGACACGACAATATTAAATAAATGTACTGAAAATTAATTTTTAAAATTTTGCTTTTTAAACAATAAACAACTTTTAAACAATATTACAAAAATTATCTCAGCGGAGGCGGCGGCGGAGCGATTCAGCCGGCGGATACGTGTCTGCCGGCGGAGGCGGGGTACCTCAAGAATGATTTCGCCGCCGCCAGGCGCTGGCGAAATTTTTTTTAACGCCGCCTCCGCCGGAGGTGGAGGCGGAAAAAATTTTAAGAGGCCGGCGGGGGCGGAGGCGGGATTCGAAAATTTTGCTGTCGTGTATTCAGTCGTCAACGTATCCAGTCGGTGGTATACCGATGAATTAGGTATGTGCTTTTGTTTTATGTTAGATAAATAATGAGTTGTTTTAGCAGAACATGTGAAGAAGCGTTACATGGATATTTTTCGGTTACAAGCACTCGGTGCTCAAGAACAGCTAGTCCTGCGCAAGTATCTCTTCTGCAACAATCAGTAGCTTTGTTCGATGTCAACAATGTCCAATTAAGTCTAGCACGTGTCGCCCAAGCAGCTTTCTCTGATCGGTAGAATCAAGTGTGTGTGGCACAAGAACGAATAAACAATGGTTTGTAGTTTCTATAATTATACGTTACGCATAATTGTTTAGCTACCAATTTGTCTGCGGTAGTTGAACCTCTTCAGAATGCCGGAATAAACCTTAATACGCCAAGGAGGAAAAGAAACGCGAATGCTACAGTGCCTCGTCCGTTGCCAGCCGGTGGCCTGAATCCGACAAGAAGACGCTAAATGTTCAATAATACGCTTTGATTTGTTTAACCTTGTTTTTGTTATGTTAAAATAAAAATTGTCTGAATATTATGTGTTGTGATCAGGGCTGTAAAAACATCCGGAAGATACATCCGGATGTGGATGTGTACATCCGAAACATCCACATCCGGCGGATGTGGATGTGGATGTTGGATGTCGGATGTCAATAAATTTTCAGGTCGGATGTCAGCGGATGTTTTCATTGATTTTACATGGATTTTTCGGATGTTTTCGGATGTTTCGGATGTCAAAAATTTCACATCCGGATGTCGGATGTGGATGTTGGATGTCGAAATTTTTTGGGTCGGATGTCGGATGTGGATGTGGATGTCAAAAATAAAAAATTTACAGCCCTGGTTGTGATTATTAGTAGCAATAATTATGGTAAGGTTTGTAAAAAGCTGTTGGTAATGTGTATATGAAAAGACAAAGATATTAAAGTTATTGTTAGTGTAAAAACACGATAGATTGATGTATTCACACATTTGACGAATAAAATGGCACAAAACTGGTCAGAATAGCCTAGATATTGATTAAAATATGCAAGGTTAATTAGAAATCAAGTCAAAATATGTTGAAACAATGAGAAGAAGACTCAAAAAATGCGGAGTCAATGATGAGCTGAGTCATGGCAATGCTGAGTTACAATTCTGCTGAGTTCGTGGTTTTTTGAGCTTCTGTCTTGAAGGGAAGACGAAAATTTAAATTCGAAAACGCTGAATTGAGAAATGGTGAATTTCCAGATGTTGAGTTATTGTTTGGTGAGTTATCAAATCATGAGTTATCGGTTTGATGAGTTACAGTTTGGTGAGTCCCGCGCCACCCAATTTTAAGGGGCTGTGGCCTACGCACCGTATTTTCATTGAAGATGCGTGAATTTTTTAAATTGACAGCGCGAAATCTAAGCTATTCAATGGTATGAAAATTTCTGTTGAACGACTAAAAATAATCAAAGTTGTAAAGAAGAATTTTATGATTAAACAAAAAATAGTCAAAATCTGTAAAAACAGTTAATAAATCAAATGATAAATACTTTTTGTATCGACATGAAAACCATGTGTTTGCATGTTTTTGATTTTGACACACCGTGACCCCAACACTAGTATTGCCTATCCAGAGGCCATCCACAGACCAGGACCCAAACCACATGGCGGACCGAGGAAAAATCGTGTTTTTCACATTATTTACCAAAAAAATATTGTCGGCGAGAAAAATCGGTACTTACCCCTAATACCGAAATTTCATCCTGAATCCGAATCCGTTGAGATCCGATTAAAATAATTTTTATAAGCTGAGGTATCCATCTCAGTAGACCAGGGGTGCGACTTTTCTGACCTGTTTACTCAAAGTACTATATCTCAGCTTATAAAAATTATATCAGTCTGATCTCAACGGATGCAGATTCAAGATGAAATTTTGGTAATAGGGGTGATTTTCAAAAAAACTTTTTCTTATAAAATTTCAATAAAAGTTTCCAAAAGTTCCGTCATAAAGTACCACGAATCGATAGTCGTCCAAAACACGTTCTAAGCATTTTTTCCTGCTTAACATGATACAATGAAGATTTATAAACAGTTTCTGATAAAAAAATTGAAACTTTTTCCAAAAATTTTTGACTAAAACTTATGAAAGCCAGGTAGTCCTTTCGAAGAATTTTTAAGGGCACTTTGACTTAATTTTGGTCAGATATAAGAATAAGTAATAATTTTTGAAATATTTTTTGACTATTGGGCACCTTCCGCATATAGAAACTGTGGTATAAACGGCTCTAGGTAAATTCGCCAACAGTAAATTCGCCTACAGGTAAATTCGGCTGTACCGAAAAAGGTAAAGAAATATTTTGTAAAAGGCACATTTGGTGAAAAAATTTTTGGTATAGGCATATTTGGTAAATTTCTTTTAGTAAGGCACTTTGTAGTTGTTTTTGTGTCAAAGACCTTCTTATTCCAACTTTTTCTTCTCTTTCCCTTTCTTTCTCCAGATTTCTATATCTACATCCTCCCAGTAAAATTCTTCTTAATTATACTCGTTTTTTCTAACTTAAAATTATGTGTTAGATTAGGTTTGTTAGAACCAAAATCAATATTTCACCCACGCAAACCCCAAAACGTGCGGTGGTTACCTCCTGGTCAGGTGGATGTCCACCTGGATGGCTTAGAAAAATTAAAATTTCTTTAGAATAAAAAATAAACCATTTTTTCTTACTTGAAATTGTGGGTTCTTTTTGGTTATCGGGAATACCCGACCTCAGTCGTGCTAAGACAATTTATGCGTAAGAATCGGGTATTCCGATAACCGAAAAGAACCAAATTGTGTGAGGGATTCGGCTTGTTAAGACCAAAAGTGCGATTTTACCTACCCAACTCCAAACCTGAGGTGGCTACCACCTGGACAGGTTGATATCCAGGTAACTCCAGAGTAGGAGTAAATTCACCCAAATGCCCTAAAAAGTCAAACGCCTGTTTTTTTATATCTTTAATTGGTAAAAAAAAGGTATGCGCTCAGGTAAATTCGAACCAGCGACCTCTAAATCAGCCCTTGGAATCACTAAGAATCTTATCATTATCGATAAATTTTTGAGTTATTGCTAACGATTGATTTATCAAAATCAATCAAAAAAAATAAACCATTTTTTCTTACTTGAAATTGTGTGAGGGAACATAGCTAAAACGTGATTTGACCACTGTCAAACCGGCTCTAGGTAAATTCGTCCCCAGGTAAATTCGTCCCCAAACCGCCAATTCAAAATTTTCGAACAGTCTTGTTTCTTGTTAAAGAGTCATATACAGGGTTCACAGATGTCCTGCTTTAGCAGGAATTTCCTGCTTTTTGATTTTAAAATCTGCTTTTTGTACGTGTAAAAGCAGGAATTTTCGCACATCTCACAGCATTTTATAACAACTTATTCTTGCTTTTTGTATATTTTTTGGTTTAAATTCCTGCTTTTTGAAAACAAAATCCTGCTTTTGTAATTTTTGATCTGTGAACCCTGGCCATATAGTCTTAGTAAATCCGAATGTGGGTAGGAAGAGCATCAGGTAGGTACGGGCGGCGGTAAATTGAACCTCTACAAATTTCGCAGGAGTTTAAATTTTTCCGTCTGAACCAACCAAACCAAGTGGTCGTCCACTTGGAGCAAAAAATTTTTTTACGTTTTTCACGTTTCAAAACGTAGTTTGTGGACTAATTCAGACATGCTGAAGAGGGTTTGACAGTGGTAAAACACCGTTTTCTCGAGTATTTTTTGAGTTTTAGTAAAATCGACTTTTGGTAAAATCAATTATTGCCCAATACTCAAGAAATACCCTACAAAACGGCATTTTAGCACTATCGAACCATCTTCAGCATGCCCGAATCTGTCCAAAAACAGATTTTGGAACATGAAAAATGTAAAAAATTTTTTGCTCCAAGTGGACGACCACTTGGTTTTGTTGTACCCAGGTAGTCGTACACAGGTCGGGGAACTTAGTTAGTGTAGTGGTACACGGGTAGTAACATTTTGGTCTGTGATCCAAGCTATGATTTCTATATGATTTCTACGATTCCTATGATCCAACGTCAGTTCTGCTAAATAATCCATGCACCAACAATACCAAGTAGTCGTTCACTTGAAGCAAAAATTTTTCCACGTTTTCCATCTTCCAAAACATATTTTCTGGACTAATTCAGGCATGCTGAAGATGGTTTGATAGTGGTGAAATGCCGTTTTGTCGAGTATTTTTTGAGTATTGGACAATAATCGATTTCACCAAAACTGGTTTTTATCAAAGCTCAAGAAATACCCTACAAAACGGCATTTCACCACTATCAAACCATCTTCAGCATGTCCGAATTAGTCCATAAAAACAGGTTTTAAGGCCCGAAAAAGTAAAAAAATTAAAATACAGTCGGCTCTCGATATAAGGACACTCAGGGACCGGCAAAAGTTCGTTCCCGCCTTGGGTCCGACACTTTTTTTAGCCCGATTTTCGAAAACTTTTACCGGTTTTGTTTTGACAGTTTGGTTCCAAATATCGCAAGGATTCCGATTTTGCCGATTGTTTTTCAGAAATCCAGATTTTTTTCCTATAAAAAAGCAAAAACTCGATTTAAACACAGGCTTTTTCAAAATCCCTGTCCTTATATCGAGTTTTTGCTTTTTTAGAAGAAAAAAATCTGGATTTCTGAAAAACGATCGGCAAAATCGGAATCCTTGCGATATTTGGAACCAAACTGACAAAACAAAACCGGTGAAGATTTTCGAAAATCGGGCTAAAAAAGTGTCTGACCCGAGGCGGGGAAGAACTTCTGTCCTTATATCGAGTGTCCTTATATCGAGTGTCGACTGTATAATTTGTCTGTTCACCTGACCATGAGGCACCTACTCAAGGTATTGGCGTGGGGTGGGTAAAGTCGTAATTTTGGTCCTAACAAACCCGATTTCCCACACAATTCTAAGTTAGAAAATATTTGCTATTACCAGGATTCGAACCTGCTCGAAATTTTTGAATTGGCGGTTTTGGGGACGAATTTACCGGGGACGAATTTACCGAGGAAATGTGAGCTGATTTCAACTTTTACAGTCAGCTTCCGCCATAGTGCACACCTGGCGCTGGTCCCTTGGGTGTGCACTATGGAGGGAGTTAACTGTAAAGTTCCCTTATCATATGTCTTGTTTTTGATTTGTTTCGAAATAATAATTTGTTACATATAGGTCAAATTACGACTATTTCTATGAGATCTACACGTGTAGCGCAGTGGGTTAGCTTCCCACTTTTTACGTTACAACATAATTGTTGATAAAAAACGCCTTTCTGTTCAAATCGCTTGTTTAGTCGCGTTTCACAAAAATTATTTTACACAGTGATCATGTCATCAATTAGATTATTTTAAGGTAATTTGAACCTGGACATACTTTGTGATGTATTTGCTTACTTTAATCGCTCTCAATTGGATGTCTATTCAATTAGCTCTAAGGTTTTGCGTCAACTAATCTCTAAATATTTCCTATAGCCCCATTTGACTTTTTGTCTTTTTCTCTTTATTTTGAAGAAACAGAGCGTCCAAGCATGCGTATATATTCTGCAAGGACTGATATTTGGTATAATAAATGTGGTGCAACACGAGTATCTAGTGGATTAAACTGGAAGGAAATCCTTTTCAAATTTAAAGCTACAGAATCAGTTGTTAAAGAAGTTGTCTTTTATTTGGATAAATTTTCATATCATCAAGATTGGAATCGATTTACTGAACAACTTAAGACTCTTAATTCGTTTTTTAAGAAAAGCCATCTGAGTGTGATCATACTATGCAAGCGTAATGGTGAGATCCCCTATTTATTATAGAAGTGGTTTTATTTGACCCTTTCCCGTCATAGTGTCCACCTTTTTCGAGTGTCAAGTGAAATTTTGGTAAAGGGACGTTTCACCTAAAATACGCAAATGCGTATTTTTGGTGAAACGTTTCACCAAAAATACGCATATGCGTATTTTAGGTGAAACGTTCAAAAACAACAGGGGGGACCAAGGCAGTTTTTTTACGTTTTTTCGAAAATTTTCAGATTATGCCCGAACCACCAAAAACCATCCAAAAGCACATCAAGTCACCCAAAACCACCCAAAAACACCCAAAACCAGCCAAAAAGCCTCAAATTAACGGTCATTATGTAAAGTATTAAATTAACGGATATTGCTCATTTCCATGCGTCGAAATCTGCTTGTTTCTAATCATTCCTCGCCATTCCCTTGTAGTAAGTCGTTAGAATTTAAATTCCACACTGTTTATTCGAAATCCGAACTTCAACAACAATAATAACGAGACTGAAATACAAACAACTAATGGTGAGATCCCCTATTTATTATAGAAGTGGTTTTTATTTGACCCTTTCCCGTCATAGTGTCCACCTTTTTCGAGTGTCAAGTGAAATTTTGGTAAAGGGACGTTTCACCTAAAATACGCAAATGCGTATTTTTGGTGAAACGTTTCACCAAAAATACGCATATGCGTATTTTAGGTGAAACGTTCAAAAACAACAGGGGGACCAAGGCAGTTTACATGTGCAAACCGGAGCGATTTATTTCAGAAAACATCAAAACAGCTGAACGGGAGTGACTGTGGGATCTTTGCCTGCACCATTGCCGAGCACGTTGCCAGGAACGCGCCGATGAACGTTCAAAAACAACAGGGGGGACCAAGGCAGTTTACATGTGCAAACCGGAGCGATTTATTTCAGAAAACATCAAAACAGCTGAACGGGAGTGACTGTGGGATCTTTGCCTGCACCATTGCCGAGCACGTTGCCAGGAACGCGCCGATGAACTTTAGCCAGTATGATATGAGTGAATTTCGAAGGAAGATGTTAAAAGAAATCAAAGACGGGCGATTGTCTTAGTTGTTTGTATTTCAGTCTCGTTATTATTGTTGTTGAAGTTCGGATTTCGAATAAACAGTGTGGAATTTAAATTCTAACGACTTACTACAAGGGAATGGCGAGGAATGATTAGAAACAAGCAGATTTCGACGCATGGAAATGAGCAATATCCGTTAATTTAATACTTTACATAATGACCGTTAATTTGAGGCTTTTTGGCTGGTTTGGGTGTTTTTGGGTGGTTTTGGGTGACTTGATGTGCTTTTGGATGGTTTTTGGTGGTTCGGGCATAATCTGAAAATTTTCGAAAAAACGTAAAAAAACTGCCTTGGTCCCCCCTGTTGTTTTTGAACGTTTCACCTAAAATACGCATATGCGTATTTTTGGTGAAACGTCCCTTTACCAAAATTTCACTTGACACTCGAAAAAGGTGGACACTATGACGGGAAAGGGTCAAATAAAAACCACTTCTATAATAAATAGGGGATCTCACCATTACGCTTGCATAGTATGATCACACTCAGATGGCTTTTCTTAAAAAACGAATTAAGAGTCTTAAGTTGTTCAGTAAATCGATTCCAATCTTGATGATATGAAAATTTATCCAAATAAAAGACAACTTCTTTAACAACTGATTCTGTAGCTTTAAATTTGAAAAGGATTTCCTTCCAGTTTAATCCACTAGATACTCGTGTTGCACCACATTTATTATACCAAATATCAGTCCTTGCAGAATATATACGCATGCTTGGACGCTCTGTTTCTTCAAAATAAAGAGAAAAAGACAAAAAGTCAAATGGGGCTATAGGGAAATATTTAGAGATTAGTTGACGCAAAACCTTAGAGCTAATTGAATAGACATCCAATTGAGAGCGATTAAAGTAAGCAAATACATCACAAAGTATGTCCAGGTTCAAATTACCTTAAAATAATCTAATTGATGACATGATCACTGTGTAAAATAATTTTTGTGAAACGCGACTAAACAAGCGATTTGAACAGAAAGGCGTTTTTTATCAACAATTATGTTGTAACGTAAAAAGTGGGAAGCTAACCCACTGCGCTACACGTGTAGATCTCATAGAAATAGTCGTAATTTGACCTATATGTAACAAATTATTATTTCGAAACAAATCAAAAACAAGACATATGATAAGGGAACTTTACAGTTAACTCCCTCCATAGTGCACACCCAAGGGACCAGCGCCAGGTGTGCACTATGGCGGAAGCTGACTGTAAAAGTTGAAATCAGCTCACATTTCCTCGGTAAATTCGTCCCCGGTAAATTCGTCCCCAAAACCGCCAATTCAAAAATTTCGAGCAGGTTCGAATCCTGGTAATAGCAAATATTTTTCTAACTTAGAATTGTGTGGGAAATCGGGTTTGTTAGGACCAAAATTACGACTTTACCCACCCCAACGCCAATACCTTGAGTAGGTGCCTCATGGTCAGGTGAACAGACAAATTATATTTTAATTTTTTACTTTTTCGGGCCTTAAAACCTGTTTTTATGGACTAATTCGGACATGCTGAAGATGGTTTGATAGTGGTGAAATGCCGTTTTGTAGGGTATTTCTTGAGCTTTGATAAAAACCAGTTTTGGTGAAATCGATTATTGTCCAATACTCAAAAAATACTCGACACTACTCACTGCCAGACACCAATGAGCAGGAACTTGGATAGGGATTAGCACCAGGTCTGTCGAAAACAAATATACTTTGCACACCCATTTTGAGACAGCTGCTGGGCCCTTCAGGAAGAGAGTAAATGAGCAATATCCGTTAATTTAATACTTTACATAATGACCGTTAATTTGAGGCTTTTTAGCTGGTTTTGGGTGTTTTTGGGTGGTTTTGGGTGGCTTGAAGTGCTTTTGGATGGTTTTTGGTGGTTCGGGCATAATCTGAAAATTTTCGAAAAAACGTAAAAAAACTGCCTTGGTCCCCCTGTTGTTTTTGAACGTTTCACCTAAAATACGCATATGCGTATTTTTGGTGAAACGTTCACGCACCGAAATTTTATTTATACGCCACAAAGAGAAAACACACAATATTCCCATCAGCGACGAGCATGCCCTTTTAAAGGGCCATTGCTGTCTCCGACAACGGTTGTCCCCCGCTAATTCAAAAAAGTTTCCCAATCATTGAACTTCGGCACGGCTTTTTCAGCTTGGGTTCTATCATAACTATACCTAAAATAAAATTCTAGGCCTTGTTTTATTAGAAACCAAGTTGAAAAATGCGTACAGATGTTCAATGATTAGGCAAAAAATTTAATGGAACTTATTTACTTTGGGGGGAGCACTGATTTTTCAACTTTTTCAAAAAAAAATTATTAGACTTTTTAATGGGGAAAACTTATTCTTGTCACCGAAAGACTGATTATTGTCACCGAAAAACTTATTTTTGTCACCGAAAAAGTTGTCACCGAAAGACTGATTGTTGTCACCGAAAAACTGATTGTTGTCACCGAAAGACTGATTGTTGTCACCGAAAAACTGATTCTTGTCACCGGTTTCTTTTATCTCCTATTCTTGTTCATGATTAATATTTTTCGTTCTCTTCACCACTTGCAATATAGTGTCAATATTTTTAATATGTACTGCATGTTTTAAAGAAAAATTTACTGATATGTTTACAGAAAGATGACGCTTATATCAGTGGATAAGAATTTGAGAGAAATTACGAAAAAGCGGCAAGGCGTGAAGCCACTGGAATATAAGCTCATAAGAGAATTCAATACCAAGGAGGAATTCAAACAGTGGTTCGAAGCTGGAGAGTGCAAGAACTGGAAAGGGTAATTTAAATTTCAAGTGAACAAGTACAGGTTAATTTATTTCAGATTGGACATTAGAGATCTGCAAAAATTCTGCACCGAAAATTATGTCTGCAAATTTGGAAGGTCGAGAAAATTCAACTGCAGAATGAAACTCCGTGTGCGGCAACCTCAAAGTTCGCTTAAAGTGCTAGTAGAAGTCAGCAAAGGATCCACAGCCACTTGGAGATCAAACAAGGTGTGCTGTCGACATCAGACAAAGCAATGATCGTGCGAGAAATAGATTCGAGCCCTTTAATTATCCAAAAGAAAATACAGGCAAGCATTTATCTTTTCCAGTTCCTTGTTCGAGGAAGCTGTCAGCTTATAACTTTAGGAGAGTCGAAAAGGGATTCGCGCCAAGCCTCCGCCATCTATGAAGCAAATCGCCAACTACAAACACTGGATTAAAAAGGAGAGGAAACTTTTATCGTTGGCTGACATGCATCGATACGCCCAAGAACATTCTGCTGTGCCATGTGATACAAACGCTGCTTTCGTTCTTGGCTTTCGCTCAGCAATGATCAGACAATTTGAACACTTCTGCCTGGTTTGGAGCACTCCCCGACTGTGGAATTTACAAGAATCGTCGGATGGAATACAAGTTGATGCAACGCATAAGCTCACGTGGCTTGGATTTCCCATACTGGTATTTTTCACTCCGAAAACTTCACCGTGCATTATTCTACATGTTAAAATTACAAGGTATGCGGGTTTTCGGATGCGAACCGCAAATACTTCGGCACATGCATTGCGCTTTCATCAAATGAGGACATCTGGGGCTATGAGCAGTTCTTCCAAATTGTTGCGAAAGATCGATACGTGCCAGAAATTCTTATGGGAGACGGTGATCAAGCAATTTCGACAGGTTTATTCCACTTCTGTAATGACCTTGTTCTAATAATAAAAATTTTTTAATAGCCGCCGAAAATATTTGGCCGGGAATCAAGCGTGGGATGTGCAAAGCTCACATGAAGATGAACCTGAGAAAGAAGCTAGGACAAAAAGCCTTTTACCGAGAAAATCCAGTGGCAGGTAAGCAGATCAGCAGCGATGTCCGACTTCTCGAGCAAGCTTCTTCCACAAAAGAATTTCTGATAGGTAAAGTAGGATTTCACTTGTTTATTGATCTTTTCATCGTGATTTCAGCCTCTGCTTTTTTGCAACAAGAGTGGTCAAGGCGTTATGCTAGTCAACTAGAAGTTCTCAAGGTATGCAATTATTTCGTGAACCAGTGGATTCTCTCTCCTCTGAATGGGTGGTACGAAGGCTTCTCTAATAAGGTCTCTCAGAACAACGGTTTGGAAAGCCGAAACGGGCTGCTAAAAAGAATCACATTCCGCAAGAAACTGAGTCTGAGTGATTTCTTCAGCACAATGGAGTCAACTTTGAATCTGTGGAGTGCCAGACCGGAAGAGCAGGTGCGATTTATAAGTTCTGTGAATAAACACCATATTTATTTTCTGCTTCAGAATGTTGCTGCACGTCCAACAGTTACACCCGCTCTCTACCGTGATGCATTTATTTTCAAAACAAGGGATCGACCAATTCAGCAGGTAGCCGGCACCGAGATCTATATTTTGCAGACATCTGATTGTGAGCCAGATGAAATGGTGAGCATGTTTTCAGAACTGTGTAACTCAACCTTTGATGATTGGAGTCGGTAAGTTCATGTAAAGTTTGTGAGAACTTGTGCTTACAGATTCTATTTTAGATACAAGGAGATTAAAGAAAGTATCTGCGTTATTCAGCCATCAGCCATTTGGGAAGACTTCTACTGCTGCAGCTGCTTAGAAGGCATTAAAAAACGACTGTGTCCTCATTCAGTGATGGTAATGTGCGAGAAAAGAATTCTAGTCTACCGCCAGATGCGATCTCAATGAACTTGGCACAGAAGAGAAAGTCTGGAAGACCGAAGTTGGCCGGCCCTGCTCTCTCAATGAACTAAATCTACAAGTACTATTTTTTCATCTCATTATGTTATGTTGGTATTAGAGAAAATAAATTGGAAGATCATAAATAGTGTTTCTAGAATTTACGTAAAGACTAGTTCGAGTGTTTATGAGCATATTTCCCTCCGCCGATATCCCCTAGCAGATATCTCCTGAGAATACATCCCTCAGCCTATATCCAACATATTTTTCAAACTTTTTTACAGTTCGGAAAACACGCTAACATACGCTGGCCTACCCTGAGCTTGAGCCTGCGTTGAAAAAAAGCGTGGAGATATATGTTAAATGGATCTGCAAGGGTATATCTATCCAGTACCGTTTGAGTAAGCATTCAAAGAGTTCATAATTTTTTTCAAGAGTTAGCACTAAGCTATTAGGAAGTATGACAAGTGTAAACAAAAAAAAACAAAAAATATTAATCATGAACAAGAATAGGAGATAAAAGAAACCGGTGACAAGAATCAGTTTTTCGGTGACAACAATCAGTCTTTCGGTGACAACAATCAGTTTTTCGGTGACAACAATCAGTCTTTCGGTGACAACTTTTTTCGGTGACAAAAATAAGTTTTTCGGTGACAATAATCAGTCTTTCGGTGACAAGAATAAGTTTTTCCCCTTTTTAATTGTTAAATTTTCTAATTAGCAAAGTTTTAATAAAAACTGTATTCTATGAACTCATTATATCTTAAAATAAGTTTTTTTCAGTAAACTCTTATTTAATTGGCGGGGGACAATTCAAAAGAGGTGGCAATGGCCTTTTAAGGAAAGAGAATATTTTCCCGTGAGATAGAAATTAGTTATCTCAACATTACAGCTATGACTGTAATGTGTTAATGGCTCGTTCAGAAAACCGGAGTTGGTGTTGCCGTTGGAGTCATAGTTGGAGTATTTGCCATCGTGAACACACTTTACTCCAACTCCAACGTGTTCACGAAGTCGGAGTTGGATTGAAGTGATTTCACGATGCCAAATACTCCAACATCGACTCCAACGCCAACTCCGACTCCAACTCCGGGTTTAACGAAGTCGGAGTTGGAGTATCTCTGATTAGTGAAGACCTTTTATGCCGGTAATCGATACATTTTGCCCGTCTATGAGCTATTAGTGGCAACTTGAGTCTGAACGATCAAGAAGCTTGAAAAAAGTTTCGGCGAAAAATGAGCTCACCATTCAGAGATACTCCAATTCCGACTTCGACAACACGTTGGAGTCGGAGTATTTTGCATTGTGAACACCCCTTACTCCAACTCTGGGTTTCTGAACTAGCCATAAAACAAGGCAGAGAGGCGCCTTACGAGCGCCTATTATAAACTTTTTTCATGTGCCCCTGATTTGAGTGACAGATACCACTGGTATTGTCCAGCCATGTTTGATACCATTTGATGCATTTTCCCACACAAACTCCAGTCTTCAACTTCAAAAGGCAAAAACTCTTATTTTCCAGAGCAAACTCCAAATATAAATGTTTTTTTTCAACTGCTTTGGTCCCATGTGGTTTATAGTTATTTTTCGACTTGGTCATCTCTGTTGAACCTAAAAAGATAGAATTTGAACTCAGTTTTGTTAAACTCCGGATGCATGCTTTTTTAACACATCCAGAGTCACTTTCGAGTGATGTGTGTCTAAGTATGTGGGTGTGCGCATCTCAACCCCAAGCAACGAAGCTGTTCCCCGGGATGTCAGCTTTCGTTTAAAAAAGACGGCTAAAAAGTGAAGTATAATTGGGAATATACCCACTTTTATAAATTATCGCTGGATGTGGCGGGCACTTGGGCTTTTGCGGGGGATTTTGCGCGCAGCGGTCGTCCCCGTCAATTCAAATTTTCGTGCCTAATCATTCAATTTCTGTACTGATTTTTCAACTTGGTTTCTAACAAAACAAGGCCTAGAATTTAATTTTAGGTAAAGTTTTGTTGGAAACCAAGTTGAAAAATCCGTACAGATGTTCAAGGATTAGGAAAAAAATTTGAATTGGTGAGGGGTAACCGTTGTCGAAGACGGCAATGTCTTTTTAAGAACTTTTGAATTTAAATTTAGAGGTTTTTCTATATGTCCAAGACTGCGTGTTGCTTCAGTGTGCGCTTCCGTTATTGGATTACAAATTTTGAGCTAGGCCGATTTTCCATTACCAATTTCATGTCCAAAGAGCAAATGAAATTAGTGGATAGTGCTTGCAACCAAGAGGAACTAGATAACTTTTTTACTGTTCGCACTCTTCGACGCTTCCCAATCAGTTCAGCCAAGGAGAGCCAGTATAAGTGCTGGGAAAGTCCTAGTCATTACAATTTGAAACATTAGAGGTTTATCTAGTGATTCAACCACTTAATTTTTACTACTTGGTCGTAGAAATATGGATTGTTAATAAAATATATTTGTACTAGTTACAAAATGTGATCAGTTTATTGAAATTACATGTTGAATACGATTTGTCTGGTTTCCGTCTTTCCATCCAGACATGGCTGAGCCGGGTTTTTTGACTGTGAAAAAAAGTAAGGATATATTAAAAATTCTTTAGATTACTGTAAGATGCGGTGTGCTGAGAGTTGGCCAAACGTTTTTTTGGCCAAACTTCTCTACGGGACACATTTAGTTTTGACAAATCGTCCTTTCAACCAGTCTTGGCGTTCCGCCATTTGAGCTTTGGCCTATTTAACATTTCAGCCAATCGGACTTTGACCAATACTATATCTCAGCCAATTTGACTTTGGGCAATCTTTTATGTCAGCCAATCGGGCTTTGGCCAATCGGACTTTGGCCAATATAATACCTAAGCCAGTCGAGCTTTGGCCAATTTCATACTTGAGCCAGTCGTGTTTTCGCTAGTATAATAGTTAAGCCAGTAGAGTTTCGGCCAGTATAATACTTGAGCCAAAAAGGACGAAAAAAAGACCTGTATCATCTTGTTTCTCGAAAAAACCCATCTATCTTCTCGTCCCAACTTTTCGGCCTATGAGACCGACATATCAACAGATTTGATTTGCAGTCGCATACTGGCTGTCCAATGAGACCGAACTCTAATTTGCGAGCAAAAAAAAGTTCGAGAGGTTTCCTTGTTAGTGCAAGAACTGCGGAAATGCTCATTCTTATCAAAGCCAACCTAAACAGGCTCAAGCTTGAGCCGTCCACACAGCAAGATAGGGAGAAAATTAAAGAAGGAGCGAAAGAAAATGAAGAATTCGACGTTGAATGATATACAGTCAAAACTCGATTCAACGAAACTCTATTTCACGAAAAACTCGATTTAACGAAACTCAAGTATCGATTTGGTTGGATTTCACTGAATTAGAGTAAAATAAAACTTGATGCAACGAAACTCGATTTAAAGGAGCATGCTTTCCTAGTGCAACGGCAATTGTTGATTTTTGAATTCCCGGGGACATAAAAAAAATAAAAATAATTATCAAATAATTTGCGCAAAATGTTTTTTAAACGCAAACAATTTTTTTGGCAGTCATTTTTGACTTCTCAATTAGAGACCGTGACGATCGATACATCGCATCGTTAACATCGTTACATCGGTCCTGATTTTAGTCAAAAACATCGCATCGTTACATCGTTGGTCGATTTTTGAAAACATCGTACATCGCATCGTTTTTCGCCCGACATCGTACATCGTAACGATGTATCGTTCATGAACAAAAAATACACTATTATTTGTTAAATTATTGCACTTTGAGTCAAAAAGTTTTTGCCTGCGACGCCATTTGCGTGTTTAAGATCTGTTATTTATCCATATGCAACAGTTTATACGCATATTATACTTTGAGTATGCATCTTGTCTTAACACTCTTGTGCTTTGTGGCCTTTTCTTGATTCTTCAAATAAATTTTCGCCTTGGGGGCCAAGACAAACCAACCTGAAAGGGTATCCAGATACCCTAAAAAGATCAGAAGGGATATTCTTTAAATTTTGAGGGTATTCTACTTTGTTTTGTTCACTAGAGCTGGGCAAAAAGAGTCTTTAATGCATTTATGATCAAGAGTCTTGCTGGGAATCTTGTCTAAGGTGAGTGAGTGCGCGCATATTTAACTCTCAAGCCCCCCGCCCTCTTCGGAGGTGCAGGGGGCTTGGTGCCGTTGGGTTGAGATGCGCACACTTACATACCTTAGACTCAAATTACTCGAAAGTGACTCTAGATGCATAAAAACAATATGCATACCAGAGTTTTTTTTACGCGGTAGGCCCCAGTCAAATATTAGTCAAAAAAATTTTACCCTCTACCCAACAAAAATTTAAGCTGAAGTTTCATGGCGTAGAAAAATTTTGCTTACCAATTTGTACACAACATTTTTGCTATATTATACATCGTCTGCCAAATTTTAGTGTGAAACATCGTAACGATGTATCGTTTACAATAGCCGACATCGATCGTTACATCGATCGTTGAAAATTTGAGTCGAAAACATCGTATCGTTACATCGTTGGGGGGCAAATCACGGTCTCTATTCTCAATTGAATTTTCGGTCGGGTCCGCCGACTTGCTGTTACTTTGTGGTCGCCCACTTGGTTTTTGTGTATAGCTAGTTGAATTATAGTGGCTATATCTTATTTTTATGTCTTTTTTGCTTCAGATTATTAAAAGAAGAAGCCAAGTTTTTGCCTCGAACCTCATTAGATAAGTTTTTATCCATTATTTGCCGTCTTTTTCTTTTCTTTTGTTTCTCCTGTTCAGGTTGATTGCAAGGGCGCTCAGGCGGATTGTACGAGATCTGATCGGGCTTTCTCTGCGGCGCTACTTTTCTTTCTTGAGTCGGTCACGGGATTAAGCTTTTTTTGTAAAAATGTGGTTAGTCGCCAATTAAAATTTTTTTCCATAATTTTTTACGCTGGTTTATTATAGAAGGGAAGCTGCTATCGAATTTTTGACCTCAGTGACGTGCGCTTCACAACTTCCTATCAGAGCCAGTGCTAGTTGGAGGACTCATATGGTACACATTTGGACTGAACAATACCTCAAAGGCTAAGAATTAGTTGGGCAGGCGCTAGATGGTAGTCTTTGATTTTTTCTCGATTCTCTGGTCAGGTAACCCTATTTTTAATCTCACTGCGACTGCACATAGCCTTACAAAATAATCAGTGAATGTAGCCTAAAATCCATGAATTAGCCACATACGATTATTTTTGTCTACGTGGAAGCTACAGACTTTGGCAATTGTATGTGGTCGTAGTGTTAGGCAAGTGCACGGGCCAGTCCTTCCCGAGCCGTTATTTGCATAATCCATCACGGTTTATTATGACGACAATTTTTACTAGAGTCTGTAAAAGTACTGCCCGTGCACATACTTGCGTAGTGCATTTCGCGTATTGTATTATCTTTCTATGTGCCTTCGTGCTCCATTTCAAGACAGTATGGCTAGGCCCTTGTAACATAACTGTCGGAGCACGTCAACTTCATGTAAGAGGCTGCCTAGCGAAAGTGATTATAAGTCACATATTATTTACCATAATGATCTTTTGGAGTTCATGTTTCTAATTTTCAGGTATGATACGTCTTTCAGGTATTTCGTTCTCATCAGGGAATAATCTTTTAGCGTCCATGGCTATGCAGGTCCTGAGCTACCGTTTGTTTATACTTTATACTTTTACGGGCTATTCTGTGTTTTAACGAAATAATAAATAACTATCTAACATTTAGCACTTGTGCAGGTCATAATCACAGTAATTACCGGCTTTGAACTATTACAGTGACCGAATACCCGAATTTTACATAGTTGTGCCTGAATAAATCAAGCACGAAATAATAAATAACTATCTAACATTTAGCTGTGTAGATTATCTTTTAGCGTCCTTGGCTATGCATCTCTCATCAATCCGCTTTTGATCTGCTGACGGTTTTCTATCGTGCTTGATTTATTCAGGCACGAAAAGTAGCGCCGCAGAGAAAGCCCGATCAGATCTCGTACAATCCGCCTGAGCGCCCTTGCAATCAACCTGAACAGGAGAAACAAAAGAAAAGAAAAAGACGGCAAATAATGGATAAAAACTTATCTAATGAGGTTCGAGGCAAAAACTTGGCTTCTTCTTTTAATAATCTGAAGCAAAAAAGACATAAAAATAAGATATAGCCACTATAATTCAACTAGCTATACACAAAAACCAAGTGGGCGACCACAAAGTAACAGCAAGTCGGCGGACCCGACCGAAAATTCAATTGAGAAGTCAAAAATGACTGCCAAAAAAATTGTTTGCGTTTAAAAAACATTTTGCGCAAATTATTTGATAATTATTTTTATTTTTTTTATGTCCCGAGAATTCAAAAATCAACAATTGCCGTTGCACTAGGAAAGCATGCTCCTTTAACGAAACGTTTTGGCGTTACCTACTGGGAAAGTCGACACTCGATTTAGCGAAAATCCACAAAATCGTCTAAAAATTCATGACCGAAACTGAAAATGCCGTCTTTTTCTTGAAAATGACGTTTTGTTTCCAAAATCTGCAGTCCTTTTTCAAATTTCGAAATCGCGATATTACGTTACAGTCGAACCTCTTTATAGTGACACCCCTGGGGACCAACCCCTAGGTGTCACTATATCCAGGTGTCACTATATCTGGGTGTCACTATATCCTATATCACTATATGTCGGCCAATCAAATCGGGCCCGGGGTGTCACTATATCAAGGGTGTCACTATATCGGGGTGTCACTATAAAAAGGTTCGACAGTATGCCGTTTCAAGCAAGACTGAAATATTTAGGATTCCAACGAACCTCAAATTGAAAGAAGGGTGCAGCGATTCATAAGATCGCTAAGCATGAGTTGGATCTTTGCCCGAGCCACCTTATTTACCCGCTGACGCAAACACTGACTGCTATTTGAATTTGCAGCAAATTTTTCATAAAATGACTTGGATGGCTGTACCCCGAAATTTAAGCGGCATTTTGCTAAGTGGTCGATTTGCTAAACGGTCGTTTTGCCAAGAATTTTTTTTGCTAAGCGACAAATTGCTAAGAATTTTTTTGTTAAGGCGCCCATTTGCTAAGAATACATTTGCTAAGGCATTCTTTTCTTAAATCCCGATTTGTTAAGAACTTTTCTGCCTTTTTGTACTTTTCCTTTTTCTCAATGTTCTGGTAGGGGATTAGAGAATTTTCCGACGGACATTTTCCCGCCGATTTTTTTTTACTGATTTGAATATGGGATCTAGGTAAATTGATATTTTCAGATTGTGTCCAAACTACCACAAACCATTATAAACCGCCTCAAGTACCCTAAAACCACCCTAAATACCCAAACCAAACCCAAACCTGAAAGATTAAAATTTCTTAAAAATAAAAAATAGGCCATTTTTCTAACTTAAAATTGTGTGGGGAATTGGGTTTGTCAAGCCCAAAGTTGCGATTTTACACACCCCAACTTCAATATACCTGGTGTAGGTATCACCTGACCAGGTGGATGCCCACCTGGATGGCCTAAAAATAAAAAGGTAATTTAAATAAAAAAAATCCATTTTTCTAAACTAAAAAATTTGTGAGAAATTGGGCTTATTAAGACCAGAAGTGCGATTTTACCTACCCGACCCCAAACCTGGGGTGGCTACCACCTGGACAGGTTGTTATCCAGGCAACTCAAGAGTAGGGGTATATTCACCCAAATGACCTGAAATGTCAAACGTTAGTCTTTTTATATCTGAAATTACGGTAAAAAATAAAGTGTGCACCCAGGTGGATTCGAACCAGCAACCTCGGCGGTGGATATCCAAGTGGTCGTCCACTTGGATCAAATTTTTTTTCACATTTTGGGTTCCAAGATAATTTGTCTGAACTAATTAGAGCATGCTGAAGACGGTTTGACAGTGTTAAAATCACGTTTTATCAAGAAATTTTTGAGTTATCGTAAATTCTTGATTTTGATAAATCAAGAGTTCACAATAACTCTATATTTATCGATAAAACGTGATTTTACCACTGTCAAACCATCTTCAGCATGCTCGAATAAGTGCAGAAAAATTGTTTTGGAATCCGAAAACGTAAAAAAAATTTGATCCAAGTGGACGACCACTTGGATAGCCACCGCCGAGGATGCTGGTTCGAATCCACCTGGATGCATACCTTTTTATTATAATTTTGAGTGTTTACATGGCGTAGAGGTCCATATACTCATCACCAAGGTTACTGGTTCGAATCCCTCTGGGTGCAATGAGTCCAGAGTAGAGGACCCCGATTAAAATTAAACCGCTTTCAGAACAAAATTTTGGATTGAGTCGTTTGGGTTTTAAGGTCTGTACCCCGAAACTAAGCCGAACTGAAGAAGATGTAGCTTAACAAACAAGATCTTTATCAAAACAACTACTTAGCAAAAAAATTCTTAGCAAAACGACCATTTAGCAAATTGGCGCTTAAATTGTGAATTCTTAGCAAATTCGCGCTTAAATTTTTTTCTTAGCAAAACGACCGCTTAGCAAATCGACCACTTAGCAAATCGCCGCTTAAATTTCGGGGTACAGCCGACTTGGATTGCTCAGAGTCATTTATTAAATTTGGTTCAAATGTTTGTTGTCTCGAGCGGAATTTGAAACTTAGCGATGAGTTTCACAAGAAAGTTTTACATTAAAAAAATTTTTCTTGAGTTGTTAGGTTGATCATTTTATATTTATTTATATAAAAAGCCGTCGCTAGACAAATCACTGTACAGTCATGTCTCGATGTTACATGCAACCGATTGCATTTTACCCTTTAAAAATTTCCATTTGGTTTTGGATTTAAATAAAATCAATGAATATAAACTCGATACAGCTTACACCTTGCTTTTACATACAGTTTAGGTCGGTGAGACATCGAGATTCGACTGTATTTTACCGGGCTATAAAAACCGCCGTCAGGCGCTGATGCCAGGATCTTTAAAATCAAGAAGCCAAAAAAATGATGACAATGAGAGATGGTTGTGGAAAAAGCGTTTTCACTACTAACAAATACTCCAGCTCCGAGTTAGAGTATTTTTCATGGTGAACACTTTTCACTCCGATTTGGACACCAACAATGAATTCAGCTCTTACTCCAGCTTCTTGAATGAGGGATATAGGGCTGACTTTATCGAAATTTATCTATTTTCTGATTTGTTTTTCAGAAAGAATGGCTTCGTTGCTTCATCCTACAGGCATTTCGCAAAAGTTCGCATTTTGTTACAAAGAGCTGTTCCTAAGCACGATGTTGATCTCAGACGTTTTTTCATACAATGGAGCAGACTGGTTGGTTATTTTTTAAAGTGATTGTTTTTTATTATTTTAATTTTACCTTGTCTGCAGGTTTCTTAGCGTTTCGAAGCAAAACCATTCCTTGGCATTCTATCTCATTTGTTGCTCACGTCTTCCAAGCACCAAGTTCAAGACACGGTATTCGGTGGAAATGATCCCCGCCGAATGGCTCCATTGGTTTTCTCGCGAGTAAGTCACTTATTTTTAGTCGAAATTTTTTACTTCTTTCACGATCATATTAGAATAAAGATGTCTTCGGTTCCGTAGGACTAGTTGATGGTCGAGGATGGTCGTCACTTCTATCGTTGGTCAATTTGCAACAATATCTACACAGCGATGGAAGCTTCCGCATTCTCTTCACAATGGATGCACAAAGGATGGGCGAAGTGTATGTTTACAACAGCTTTTAGACTGACCTTTGATGTATCTCTCAGTTGCAGGGATGCTGTAAAATTGAAGGTATATTCTCCGATTATGATTTCTGGGTCCGATGTCGTGTTGCGAGCTGAAGATTATGAGCTTGTGGTTTCTCGAGAGGTCGATTTTGTCTGAAGTGATGTGAAAATTTTCTAATTCGCCGCCTTTAGGTCCTGTTAAGCAGCGGATCAAACTATTTTGACAAGATGCTGAGTAACCGTGGATTCATCGAGCATGAGCAGGATGTCATCACTTTGAACGGATTTTATGCCGACGAACTTCTGTTGTTGATGGATTTCATACACTCTGTTGACAGACCATCGTTCCTAACAAGTAAATCTACGATGGCATAGCTTTGTTTTCAAGTTTTTACTCAACTCTTTTAGAAGATAACGTTAAATGCCTGTTGTTTCTGGGTTCTTATTGCCAATTTGATTCCCTTATTCATCTCTGTGAAGGTTTCTTGGAAAATTGCGAAACGATGGACATCGTCAAAAAGTTGGTCATGTGTCGGAACAACAACTTGAGTGAGTTGGAAGTAAGTTCGACTTTTCAAAAGCACTGTAAAAGGCGGTGGAATTTCGGTTTGATAATTTGTTTCAGCACCGCCTGCTTAAATCGTTTCGCGAGAGGGCAGATCTCCCATCCAAGATTTTCCTGGTTGGAAACGTCGAATATTGCTTGCTAGGTGATTGTCAAAAAGTTGTCCTTCTAGAGAAATACCTTCAGCAAATGTAGTCGTCTGAGACCGAACTTCTAAGTATCATATAGATATATTTTGTGTCACCACTGTTGCCTTTGTTTGGATTGTCTTAAGACTCGCTTTGGACTTCAATAAAGTTTTTGTATCATATGTCTTGTTTTTGATTGGTTTCAAAGTGATATTGCAGATAAGATAAATTCGTGTTTTTGGCAAATCTCTTATTCATTTTATTTCACAAACGTCGTTCAACAGACTAAGCATGTCATCAATTAGTTTATTTCAAGGTAATTTGAACCTGGACATGCTTTGTGATGTATTTGCTTACTTCAAGCGTCCTCAATTGAATGTCTACTCAATTAGCTCCAAGGTTTTGCGTGAAATAATCTCTAAATATTTCCCTACAGCTCCACTTAACTATTTTACTATTTTGCTGGACTTTGAAGAAGGACGCCGTCAAAATAATAGAATATTCTCCATATTTACTAAAGTTTGGTATAATCAATGCGGTTCATTAGTGGGATGCAGTGAATTAGACTGGAAGACAGTTCTTCGGAACGCGAACACTACAAAAGTGGCAGTTAATGAAGTTGTTTTCTATTTGGAAAGATTTTCATTTGTCCAAAATTGGAATCAATTCACTGAACAACTTAAGACCATCAATTTTTAAAAATTTAAAAATTTAAAAAATTTAACGAATTCGAAAAGTTTTGACCAATTCAAATGTGGGCCAATTCGTGTGTGGACATATTCGTATGGATCAATTCGGTATGGATCAATTCGGTATGGATCAATTTGCTTAACGCTCGTAAATGGATATACACCTGCACCAGGGTACTTATTTCGGGTTTTGTGTTTAAGTAGGTGAAATTGGGGTTTTGGTCTTATCAAACCCAATTCTCCACCCGATTTTACGTATGATTATACGATTTGTTTTTGAATCTGAGTCTATTTTGTTTAAGACCATCCAACTGCTTCTGGAGACCGGAAGGGTTAAAGTGGGTTAGTTGCTTAGTCATATTTCGAAAATAATAAAATCGAAACCAAATACAGCCAAAAAACTAGCCAAAGTCAAGACAATACCATTTTTCATCAGAATCATTAATTTTGAAACAGTTTTTGCTAATATAAGTTTTATTTTAAAAAAATTGTGTCAAGACAAATTATTGTCAGTTTGAATTTATGTCAGAAAGACTTTTTGATAGAATCAATTGATGTCAGAAAATTTATGTCAGTCTCAGGGTGAGCCTTCTTTTCAATATTTTTTTTGCTGCTTTTAACTATTTTTAACTTGAATTTTTTTAGTTGACTTGCCCTAACTCTGACAATCATACTTAAAAGGCCATTGCCGTCTCCGACAACGGTTGTCCCCCGCCAATCCAAGTTTTTTTCATTATCATTGGATTTACGTACGAATTTTTCAACTTGGTTTCTAACAAAACTACAGTCAAGTCTCGATTTAACGAACCCCTGGGGACCGCCAAAAATGTTCGTTAAATCGAAGTTTCGTTAAATCGAGAGCTTATTTCAGTCATTTTATTTAATCGGTGGCCAAATAGCCACCAAAAAAGGTTCGTTAAATCAAGAGTTTCGTTAAATCGGGGTTTCGTTAAATCGAGACTTGACTGTATACCTAAAATTAAATTCTAGGCCTTGTTTTGTTAGAAACGAAGCTGAAAAATCCGTACAGAAGTTCAATGATTAGGCAAAAAAATTTGAATTGGCAGGGGACGATTCAAAACAGGTGGCAATGGCCCTTTAAAAAGTCAAAATTCGAGTTTAAATATCCCGCCAGAACTTTACAGTAATTGCTGTCACCGCAAAGGTTTTTCAGATTAAGCTTTTCAAGAAACACTTTGACAAATTTTCGCAAAATATTTCTTTGTTGGACAATCTTTGTGTTTGTGATGCGCATTTCACAGTCAGGGTGCCCATATCGCCCCCTTTTGGGGCGTTCGCCCCTTTTTGGATATTTCGCCCCCTTTTTATTTTGAAAAAAGGGGCGAACATTAAACGTTTTTCCTTAAAGTTTCCACTTTTAAATTTATGCCACTTTTTATTGTTTTCTTATTTTACTGCTACTCACTGGACCGTCCAGTGAGAAATATGATTGGTTTAAATGAGTTTGTGTTGTTGAATGGCTCGATTGTTTTCTGGCTGAATAAAGTGTCATAAAATATAATTTTTGTTCATTTTTGTCTTGATTAGTTGACGCCCCCTTTTGGCAAATTTTTTCTTATAAACGCCCCATTTTATGATTGTACGCCCCTTTCCCAAAAACGATATGTGCACCCTGTTCACAGTATATTTGAATTTTTGCGAATCTTTTCAGAAAAATCAATATGTACACCTGTATTGCTCACGAGCTGCGACTGGCTTCTATTGGTTTGCGTTCCTCTATTCGCTGTGCTTCGACCTCTAAGGGTTCGGAAGTAACTCCACAGGTGCACAAGGAGAAAAGAATCAGTTCCAGCCTCTATTCACGATGTCCCACCAAAAGGTCTCGGATTGATTGGTTTCCCAACTACAGAAACAAAGTCATGGGAGAATTTGCCGTTGCTCGCGTGGATGATGTCTTCAACTGGGCTAATAGATATTCTGTTTGGCCTCTCACTTTTGGTACTTTTAGATTTTTTTTATCGCTTCGGTCAAATTTATTAAGTTTGTACACAGGGCTTGCTTGTTGCGCTGTCGAGATGATGCATTTTGCTGCACCAAGTATGTTGCTTAGATTTTCGCGACAGAATTGTCTCATCTTAATTTGTCTTTCAGGTATGATATGGACCGATATGGAGTAGTCTTCCGTGCTTCTCCTCGCCAGGCACTTTTTTGATACCTTTATCTAATCAGCGAGACTATAAATTTTAGGTTGATTTGATTATTGTCGCTGGCACGGTCACTAACAAGATGGCTCCGGCCTTAAGGCTGGTCTATGACCAAATGCCAGAAAAGAAATATGTAAACACCTAATCGGAATTTTCACTTGCCACGGTCAGCTATCTATTGCAGGTAATCAGCATGGGATCATGTGCCAATGGTGGTGGATATTACCATTATGCTTACTCCGGTAGGGCAGCTTTCAACTGACTCCTATTTTGAGCAAAAAAAACCTCTTTTCAGTTTTGCGTGGCTGTGATCGAGTTATTCCTGTTGATATATATGTAAGTGTTTTACTTCTTTTGGTTTCTGTGGTGTATTCCCAATAGTTTCGGGATTTCCTAATGTTGAAAAGTTTTTCTAGGCGGCTTTTTGGCGATGGATTAGCCAGAGCTCATATATGTTTTTAGCCATTATTTTTCATTACTTCGTTTGTGTTTTTGCCTCACCCAATTTAATCGAACCTTTTAGTTGGAGAACAAATAGCGGTAGAAAAATTTCCAGCATTGCCCTTTTTCGCAAACCAATATGAACCGTTAAAGCACTGTGAAGTAAAGAATTAGAGAAAAAGTCGATCTGGAAATATTGCTGTTCAATAAACGTGTAACGTCGCAATTCGCTACCAAATTACCGGTTTCTGAAATTTGGTTTACCGTTTTTGCTGTTTAGGTGCCTGGTTGCCCTCCAACCGCTGAAGCCTTGCTGTATGGAATCATGCAGCTCCAAAAGAAGATTAAGAGGTCAAGATCTACGCAGATGTGGTATAGGAACTACTAGACGTCTGAGCAAGAATTTAGAAATTGTTTGGATTGTATAAATATTGTGTGTCTAGCCTATAGAGACGCTAATGCACCATTTGTTCTAATGCGGTGATAAATGCTTGTAAGCAAAGAGAAATAAAATATTTAAAGCATATTATTTGACTAGTAGGTGGTTTACTAGACCGGCGAGCAGAAATGCTATGTTACCTGTGCAGTGAATGCAGTTTACTAATCCTGAATATTTAGGTGGTAACTTTCGGCAATTACTAAATTGAATTTTTTGAGGAATGAGCTTGCTGCAACTTAGCAAAAAAGAAATTGAAGAGTGCCAGGTATGTATTTTTCCCACGATTTTAAGGCCGTCAGTCGTCTGGCGCCTGTAACGCCTTTGACTTCTTGTTGTTTTGTATAATTTTTTGTAAGCAGATTTGGGAAGGACTTTGAAAATTTTGGATGGGAACTTAGATAAGAAATAAACCTTTTGTGATGATTACGCTGTCCGGAAAGTTAAACTTTGCGTGAAATGGTAAAGTTATATTTATACTGTGAAATGACGATTGTCGGGAAGGAAATAAACATTGATAATTTCATCATCATGAATTTATAATATCGGTTTTTCCCAATTGAAAGCCCAGGTTTGATTGAGATTTTAGGGTAAATTCCATTTTTAATTGACGATCCCAAGGTTTTCAGTATGTTTGAATATATATAAAACTAAAATTGATATTCGCACTTTAGGATGCGTTTTTCGCAACAGTCTCTGTTTGATTTTAACGATCCTATAAAATATCCACCCGTAAGTTATGCACCAGGTTTTTCAAGAAATTTGGAACATTTCTTTTGTTCGTAATTTTTTCTACAAAGCGTTTTTGACAAACGAATTTTAGTTTAGCTCAGATCGCTTGATTTTTTTTCAAAATATCATGTCAAAAACGCAACTTCTGCTTGGTTCCCTGTGATTTGGGCCTCGCTCCACTGAAGTTCATCCACAGACTAAGACCAAACCACTGGGGGACCAATCAAAAATGGTCTTTTGACATTATTCACAAAAAAATTCTCAGTATTTGAGTTGATCTGTAAAAAATATTTTTTTCGAGAAGCGCATTCGAGAAAAAGTTATGATTAAAAGAAATCTTCCAAAATTATTGAAACACTCTGATTTTGCCCGTTGCATTTAACTTCGTACTTCCCAAAATTTTCAAAGTTCCTCTCCATGTTGAAAATGCAACTTAATAATGGTGAAGAACTGTTACAAATTGCCACAACTAAAGGTTCTTGTAGTATTAGTTTTACACACTTCTTTTTATCTTTGTTCAGAACCAAATTTTGAGCTAAGAAAGAAGCTTGTTCATTTGCAAAAACTCGAGAAAACATTGGTTGGAGTTAGTTGGGTTTATTAGGTCCATTTCCCCGATGAGTGAGGATTTTTCATGTCTCCTCGCTCGGAAATGATTATAATTTTTTTACATATCCAAAAATTTATGCAGTGATTGTCATCGCGCAGCCAAGGTTGCAATTTAAAATTTTTCACGGAGTGGAGGTAGCGCAAGAAGAAACTTTTATCGCTTTTAAATTCTGAACAAAGTAAGAAAATATTTGTAAAATTGTATGCTACAAGAATAGTTCCAGGCAATGAGAGAAAACTTGTGGTTAAATATTGACTGTGGGTTTGTGTTTGCACTGGCACTCATACTGGTGTTCTTTCTGGATTTGTACTGCGAAAATAATTTTTTAAAAGAAAACCGCAAGTTATCACCTCTTTTTTACTGTCTACATAAGCAAAATAACTCATAAGCTAAATGCCGTATTCTCTCTAATGAGCGACGAGGCGGGACGCCTTTTTCAACCCTCCAAAGATCGAGAAAATATTGGGCCGCGAAATTTCGGGGTGTTCAAATAAAATTGTACAGTCTGAATCGGCAGAGCTCATGGGAAAACAAAAATATATTTGAAGAATATTTTTGTTCCACAATATGCACGGTATTCCAAGAATTTTGAATCACTTTGAACGTCAAAACTTTTTTCATGCGTCGGTTTCCGTGACTCTGGAAACGCGGATCGACTCAGATCGCTTTAGCAATTTTATCGGTATGTAATGTGAAAAACACGATTTTGCTTGGTCCCCTGTGGACTGGGTCCTGGACTGCTGATGGTATCCGGATGGGCAAGGGCCAAACCATAAGGGAAACAAGAGGAAATCGTGTTTATTGTATTATATACCAAAAAAATTGCTAATGAGAGCTTAGCCGAATTGCGTTTACAAAATTTCGGAAATCGACGTATGAAAAAATTTATGACCGTTCAGTGTTTCGAAATTCTTGGGACACCCTGTACATGTCCTTAAATTAAAAGGTGGAAGCACTAATTAGATAGAAGCAATTATTAGTGAGGATACGGTATGTAAAGGGTGAGTCAAGAAATTCGAACTCTTTTAAATGTCCATAACTTTTTTGTCTAGGGCGAATTCCGAAATGATGTAAACGCAGAACGACTCGGCTTGATATAAAATCTTTTTAGTACTTTTTTGAAAAACACGATTTTCCCTTGGTGACCCCTGTGGTTTGGCCATCCACAGACGAGGACCCAAACCAGAGGAGTGAACAAGCGAAAATCGTATTTTCAAAAAAATGAATCAAAATCGTTAGATCTAAAAATTTCTAAATTTCAGAAATCGGCCGAGACGAAAAGTTGTGGGCGTATAAAAATGTTTAAATTTCTTAAAGGGGCATGCCCACGCTAATAAGAGGTGGTGCCCGGGAATTCAAAATTTTTCCTAATTATTGGATACCTATACGGATTTTTCAACTTGGTTTCTAACAAAACAAGGACCAGAATTCAATTTTAGGTATGGTTCTGTCAGAAACCAAGTTGGAAAATCCGTACATAAGTCCAATGATCAGGAAAAATATTTGAATTCCCGGTCACCACCTCTTATTAGCGTGGGCATGCCCCTTTAACTCAACCTGTGAAATTGCCAGCCGAGGGCCTTCAGAGATTTTGGCATTATTATTCACAATCTCAACTCTTCCTTTTTTTTTAGGAAATCGTGAACAACTTTAGGTCGGTGTTTCGCTTTTCTCGCACTTTGTCTTCTTGCATCTAAAGTTTTTAGAGTCAACGAGTTACATTTGCTTCTTACGAGTTACCATTACCCGAAGTTAGGAAAGAAACAAGATCTTGTTAGTCGAGCACAATCCGTGAGTTCATTATTTTTGCTGCGTTTGTATGCATTTCATGTTTCAGATACTGGCTAATCCGAAGTATCAGTTAAGTGCCGTGCAGAAAGTTCGTGAAATCCAAGGTAACGTTGTAATTGAATTTTTTTCAAGCCGCATTCTTTGTCATAGCGATTGCTCCTACCTAAAATGTCTTTTTTATTCCAGCTACCAATCGCATTCGAAGTGCAGCGCAACCGTATCTGTCAAACAACATGCAGTCTTCTAGTAATAGCGGTATGGTTTGGCTTTCTCTCTCTTAGACCACTCTTAATATTAAGCTGAATTTTCGATAGAGATAGTTTTGGCATTCAGTTTTAGCCTGGCTTTATGATGAAAACATATTATTCTCTGCTTCTCCTTTGTATGATCTGTGTTCCAAAATATTATCCCTAAAATAATTTTTCTTGTGTAATTCTTCTGTTTGATAATATTTTTCTGAACCCCAAGGCAAGAGATTGAGGGAAGGGATTTTTAGAGCATACCGTATTCACTCTTTTAGTCGCCCATGGGCGTTTATTTTTCAACCCTTAAAAATCGGGGAAAAAATATTTCGATTTTGAAATTTTGGGTGCTCAACCCAAAAATTAAAAGTGGAATCAGGTTAACTCGCGTAATTAAGAAAAAGCAAAAAACAGATTTGCAAAATAATATTTTTAACTGAGATATAGGTCCTTAAGGTTGGGTGTTTATTAGAGGATGGGCGATAAATAGAGTGAATACGGTATGCGGTATATATAGTTAATCGCCTAAAATTACATAAAAAGCTTTGACGCTATAAAATTTGCACGGTGTAGTAACTTTGAGGTTGTCCCTACATATCGCTTCTCTAGCTAGCTTTGAAGAAAGGCTGTTTTTTCAAAAAAAAAAAAGATGAAATTTTCATTTTTTACAACGGATGTACGTGGTTCTTTGGTTTTTATAGACATATTCTAACTGCTCGTGAAATCTGCGAAATTTTGTTCAATGGTCTTTGCCTTCGTAAAAGAGCAGGAAGAATACTGCTGTAACTCCACCCATAATAATTTCAGGGACCGGTGGACGAGTGTACTAGAAAAGTCCGTATTTCGCTCGCAAATTTTTTGAAGCAGTTTTACATTATATGAAATTACCTTCTTCGGGATTTTGTATGTGGGAACCAGTGTTGTCCATTTGGGTCGCGCGAGCCAAACGAAAGAACTAAAATCGCATGTCCTAGCGAGCCAAATGGGTTTGAGTCATATGGCTCGCCTTTATTTATATATGCGAGTCAATTGGCTCGCGTACTTGTTTTTTTTAAGCGAGCCGAACGCGAGCCAAAACTATACGAGCCATTTGTATCGCGATCCATTTGGCTCGCAAACTAAAACAAATGGTTCGGCTCGCGCTTTTTATGTGAGTATTGAACGTCAATTTATTGTTGAAGACAAGGAAAAGGACAAATAAAGTATTACTAGCTTAATGTTTGCAAAAAAATCAGTCAAAAAATTGAAAAAATGGAAAAATAAACAAGATTTCGGCTTTATTTAAATTAACAATATTTTCCACGAGCCGAACCATACGCTTATCATAGATGCGAGCCAAATGGCTCGCGAGCTAAGAAGCTCTTGTCACTTTGTTCTCTAACTTGGCGAGCCATATGGCTCGCGGACATAGGTATTTGGCGAGCGAGAAGCTCGCGTCCTCTCAAATGGACACAAGCCACTGGCTCGCAAATGAGCCAAACGCACAACACTGGTGGGAACACATTTGTTATCAAATTTTCGGTTGACGAATATATTTAGTTGACAAAAATGTGAGCAGCCGCCATATTCTCTGAGATTTCTTTTATAGCGAAGACTCTAAATTAGCTCATAAGCCACACCCTATTTTTACTAATGCCAGGGCTATATGAATTTTCGGAACAGATAGATACATAAATTCTCGCTTTTCTGCAGTTTTATGACATTTAATTAAAGTTATTATTGTAGGGGATTTGATTCGTCGTCAGCAATATCAATCAGGAGCAGGCTCAGGTCAGAGAAGTGTCCCAATGCATCCTCAGCACAATGCTTATCAGAATTACCATGCTCCCAATGCTTACGGGGCTGCCTACAACAATCCGCAGCAGCAGCAGCAGCATTTTCAACATCAACAGCCGCCAAATATGAATCAGTTCGGGCATCATCGTGCTCCTTCAGTTCCTTCAGCTCAGGCGGGTCAGCTTAGAAATCTACAAACTGTCGTTTTGCCGTTCTACAACGTTAGAGGGGTATTTTTCATTACTGTCACGGATAAAAGTCGTGATCAACATATGCTAATACAGGTTATCCATCAATTGACTGAAATGCAAGCTTTTTCCGTACAGCCAAGGCCCGGGGAGGCTAGAATTACTTCTTTGTTTGGAATGTCGACAGAGGGTGAGTTATTTGGTTGTGTGTTGGTTGTTTTCACTAAGTCGGAAATTTTTTAGATATTCCCAAATTGTTGTACAAGAATGATAACAAGCCGTTGCCAAGATTTGAAATTCAGTTGCGAATGTTTCAGTTGGATAACAGGTGAACATTTGTGTGGAGTGTTGTTTGGTGTTTATTGTTTATTTTGCAGTGGTGATCAGCAGCAGGATGGTAATTTGACTTTGGCTATTGAAATCTGTTTCCCCTCCTATCTGTGTAATATTACAGCTTTCCCTCCTGGCTGTGTTGTGAAGGTCGATGATTTTGGCGTTACACTTCGGTAGTAGTCGCTTTTGAATCACACGTTTTATGTTAAAACTTTTCACTCTTACAGAACATCATTCCAACTAACAAGCCAAATGCAGAGCAAAAGCGTCAGTCTCGTCCGGTTGACTTGACTCCGTGAGTTTACTTATTGCCGTTCGGTTCGTTATCCTGATTGTATGTTATTTTGCAGGTTTTGCCAGGCGCCTCGTGGAAAAGACCGTCCTCACAAGATCACTATCGAGTGGGCCGGTGACAAACGCGCTTGGGCTTTTGGAATTTACCTAGTATATCACGTAAATGCCGCGATTTTGCAAGAAAGGCTGCTTATGAATGAAACTGCAAAGCGTGCATTCGATGTAACAAAAGTAATTTGTTCTTTTCTTAGTTAGTCGATTTAAACTTTGAATTTCAGGCAATGATCATTAAAAGGCTGCGATCGGATGAAGATGAAGGCATACAGATGGACACATTAAAAATATCCTTGATTTGTCCCGTAAGTTGTTTAGCTCGGACATAATTCGATAAACTTGGTCTTTCCTTCTAGTTGATGAAGACTCGCATTAAAATTCCATCTCGTCCAGAACAATGTAAGCTTCAATCCTATTTCTAGTTTTAAATCATTCGATCATTCGATACAGGTACACATTTGCAATGTTTCGACCTGACAAATTACTTGATGATGAGTGAGAAGAAACCCGTCTGGAAATGTCCTGTCTGCGGTAGTGTCTAACCAGTTTCGTTTCTAGAAATAAATTTGTTTTTCAGATAATAATGCCGCTTATTCAAAGCTGATCGTTGATGAGTATGTCATTATTTATTTATTCAGTTGGATTTGAATAAAAAAACTGCCTTTTTAGGTATTTTCAAAGGCTTCTGAATACTGTGGGTTCATCTGTGGAAGAGGTTGAGCTTCTTAAGGATGGAACTTGGTAACGTGGCATATTTATATTTTCGTTTTTTTATTTTCTTATCTAGGAGGGTTGTACAAGAAGAAGAGGTCATGGACTTATCTGATGAAGACAATGAGTGCGGTGTTGTCGCTTCTTCGTCAAAGAATGTCAAGAAGTCGACATCTGTAGTTGCGTCTTCGAAGGGGCCCGAGAAAACGGCACTACCACCAAAGGAGGTTCAGGACGATGTTATTACGCTAAGCGATAGTGACAAGTAAGCAGCTTTTTCGTTTAGTGTTCGTCTTTTATACTATAATACAGTGACGAAGACGAGTTGCCGGCAAATATGTGTTCTGCTACAGCTCGCGAAAATTCTGGCTCTGCTAGCAATGGTTCTTCTTCAGCAGGTGCTACAACCCAGAAAAGCTCGTCTCCAGCAACTGAAAAGGACAATCGGCAAAATTCTGTGAAGTCCAAGCCCAATGATGATTCCGACAATTCTTCTGAAAATAGTATTATATGTCTAGGGTCTGATGAGATGCCTAATGGCGCTGAAAACAGAGGCACTGATTCTGCAACGGTTTGTCGTGGTAATAAACTTTTTAATTTGACTAGAATTTGACTATCTTATATCTGTCTTTAGACGGTTCTGCTTCGGTGGTTTCTTCTACCCTCCAGTGTTGCCCAATCTTATGAGTGTTCCGCCTGTGGCGCCTATTACTCTTGCCAATGCTCTGTCGAACGGTTCTAATGCTTGGTCCAATGGAGTAATAGCTGAGCCGCCGGTCAATGGATTGTTTCAGCAGCAACAACAGCGTCGTCCTCAGCAGCAGCACTTGTCGTACAATGGCGGTGTTACTCCAGGTTATTCACTTTTAGTTGTGGCTTACGCATTTGTTAATACTTTTTTTAGTTCTCCAGACAAATGGATTCAACCCTCCAGTCTTTCGGCCGATTATTGATGAAGTAGCGAAGACCAAAGTCGCACAGGAGCTAGCTAATTTCTTGCAAACCGTTTGTCAGAAAAATAGTGTATCTAATTCAGCGTAGTCATGTCATACTTGCTTAAGACTGTATTTGATCGCTGTATTTACTCTATCTATGCTTGTTGTCACATAGAAGTTTTCTTTTGCTATGTTAGATTGGACAATTCTCGATCACGTAGTGTGTTGTACACGCCCTGAATAAAGTTTATGCTAGATTTTTACTGTGCAGATGTTTTTCGTGGAGACTTGTTTTCTCGTCTCTTTGTATGTTCGTATCTGGATCGATTTCTCGTCTTAGACATTTCTTTCTCCCGTCACAACAGCTCCGAATTTTCACCAATAATTAATCTATATATACTGATCTGGAAGGCTACCCTTGCTGGTGTGTTGTACTTTTACATGATTTTATAATGCCTGTGCAAACAAAAATTTCAAATTTATTTAAACAATTTCACATAGAAAATTGACAAGAATTTGTTGAATCATTCAGTAAAAAAACTCACGTACCGTAATTCCTCTAATAAGCCGCCCCCCCTAAATTCAAAAAACGGGTTTCTGGCATTGTGTTTTTGACCTATGTTTTGAAAACCACTGTTAGGCAAGTCACCATCTATTTTGTAGCTCATCTCACTGGCTACAAATTGAGGGGTAACTTGCCAAAGAGGAGTCTTCGAAAAATGGGTCAAAAACACAATGCCAAGAACACGATTTTGAACCAGAGGGGGGGGGGCGGCTTATTAGAGGAATTACGGTAGTCTTTATTTGTAGCATAAACACATTTAAAGGACCGTACTTGTTGATGACCATGAGAAATCGGAAAATTCAAGTGCTCATGGGACACCTTTTTATTCCCAAATCATTTTTTAATCATGCATATGTATTAAGAAAAAATGATCAAAAATTACACACCAGACACAGGAATCGAACCTGAGACTGATATTTACCGCACTACGCTGCTATACCACTAAGCTACCTGGGTCACTTATATTAATTATGTTTTTTATAATATATTCCAACAACACATAATTCAAAAAGTATTTTTGGAGTAAAAAAGTGCCCGCACGCATTTGAATTGGCCAAACTCCTATTGTCATCAACAAGTATGGTCCTTTAAAGTATACAATGTTATCTGATTATAATTACTAAAAAAATTTTAAAAACATCTGTATGATATTATTACCTTTATAAATTCTTGCAGAAAATTAGAACATTTATTCACCGACGTTACTGGGAGGAAAATGACACCGAACCGTGGTTTACGTGCGACATGATAAATTTCAATATGAAAATGCAAAAAGCGAAGATTATATTGTTAAACAGTTAGAAATTATCAATATTTTATTTTTTTCTGATTGTACGCGAGACAATAACGAACCATAATGACAAAGACTGGTCTACTTTGGAGCCTTAAAAAACTCAATATTTGGTACACACAAAAGGTCAATAATCTTAAGATGAACGTAGCTAAATTTACCGGATGAGGAGACAAAAACCAGATTAATTCAATCAATTTTCCCATTATGAACATAAGAATTAACAGATGATTAAATAGAGAAACATTTTAAATATTATTCAATTATATAACCATCGCTTAGGAAGTCTCTAGTACAATTCATCTTACAAAGATGGATGTTTCCACAAAAACAAAAGGATAATCCTAGGAGATAGCATTCACCTCATATTTGCAATACCCAATAATTGGTTCCGTTAAATTTTTTTGATAAAGGATGAAAAAGGGTTGCCAATAATTTCTCTATTACCACCTTCTTGAATTCGTCTTTTTAGAGTATCACCCGATGAGTGAGAGATTTTACGTGTTTTTGCACATACGAGTGATACTTCTATCCGAGCGCCATGAGGAGTGCTAATAAGCTAATTTTTGTCAAAAAATGTTCAATGATTTCTGGGCTGTATGAAGTTTCGTAATGAGACAATTTCGTAACATCAAAATTTGGGTGGAAAAAAGCTCATTGTGTAGCCTTGTGTTTTATCTCTAAAATGACACTATTAGAAGTAAATTTCAATCGAAAAAAAAAGTTACGACCGTTAAAAAAACACAAACAAATATTTCATTCAATGAGTAAGAGGCTTTAGGATAGCAAATCCATTCAAATCAAAGCTAAAAAAAGACGAAATACGCTTTTCATTGTTCGAATTTTGGTAATCGAAATAATCCTTTAGAAAACTCAAACTTGTAACAAAAAGACTGAATCAAGCTTCAGAGCCCAAAACTAACTTTAGGTGCGAAATAAAGTATGTTTAAACTTCCTTCTCAATTTTCATCCAGTTAAACATAGTCTAACTGCAAACCCTTAAATAAGTTGAGAACAGATCATAATTGGCACACCTTTGTATTTCCCTTACCACAAAATATGAAAAACAGGTTTCTCAGGTTATAGAAGCTCTCCAGTCCTCAATTCTGGCACGTTTCTCAGCCGGTGAATTGGGTGGTTCGACTTTGAGACTGTATTTCTCATCCAACCAACTAATCCCTCCTCCTCCCCCATTGCCACCTCCTTCATCTAACAAGTGGTGCGTGGATGGCATAGGTTGAGGTGTCAATGATTGGGCGGGCAAGCCAGGCATCAATCCTCCATTGTGATGATGTTGCAAGATTCCGGCTGTGGATGCTGGTCTTTGGTGATTGTGGTGGTGGGGGTGGTTGTGCTGTTGCTGCATTTGTTGTTGAGCCAGTCCAAGTCTTTGTTGTTGAGGACTAGGCGAGCAATTGTTGTTGTCACTTGTACTAGCTACAGATATTGGAGCAAAATTTGAGTTTTGGGTGAAGGAATTGCTGGTGGAGGCGAAATCCTGCAAAATGTTGACTTTTTCATATTTAAAGCATTTCATAATGACGATTTTACCTTAATTTTCTTATGTTTATAAGTAGGGTTGTCGGATATCCGAAAATATCGGATTCGGATATCCGTATCCTATATCCGAAAAAATATCGGATAATCCGGATATTATCCGAAATCCGATATTTATTTGCGGATTATTGATACGTATTCGGTAAGCGATATTTTCGGGTATCCGTATCCGGTATTCGGAAAAATCCCGGATATTATCCGAAATCAGATATCCAATTCGACAACTCTATTTATAAGTAATAAATATTTCTTAGTCCCTGGAGTTTGGCTTACAACAGCTTTGTGCCATCGACTGGCCCTATTTGGTCACCCCTTATACCGCTATAGTGTAGTAAAATTTTAACAATCACGTTTCAGCAGTCATTCAGAAAAAAAGATGTACAATATAGTTCGTTCATTTAGGGTGTAAAAATTATAAATAATTTGAGTCGAAATAACCAACAAAAATCATGGTCTGTTGAAAGTAGACCAAAAACACAGGGAACCAGGGCATATTACTGGGGGTCACAGATTTCAACCCTGTTTACATGAAATAATATTTTTTCTTAAAAACTATTCCTAAAATAGTCCGAAAGGACCATTAACAGTCCGGGTATGTAGGTAGCATCCAAAAAGAAATTCCGGTTCAACACTGCAGTTCAAAATCAAGGTGACAAATGTCGTACCCAGCTACGAAACTTAATTGAGTTCATGGTCTTACACCTCTTATACCACTCTGCCTTTCAAAACAGCCAAAAATGAGTAGTAGATGACTTTTACTTGGATTTCTTACAAATGCTGGTTAAAAAGAAACATAGAAGGCATTTTTCCCGGGCGGGCATTTTTAAGAGATTAGCGGGCAGAATCGAATATTACCCACAAAAAGTTGCATGTTTTGAGTCGCTTTGTGCAGAAAACAAAAGCTAAAAGTCTTCACTTTTAGAAAAAATTACAAACAAAGCTCGATATAATGACGCCTCCCAAAATTTCGGTAAAATAAAACAAATTTTGGATTAAAAAATTAAAAACTAAATATAGTAACACGTGTTTTCAAAAAGAGGTGTCACTAATATCGAGTTTTTAATTTCTAACCAAAAATTTGCTTATTTTTTGAAAACGATAGGCATAATCAAAACCCTCACGATATTTGGGACCAGACCATCAAAAAATTTCAAAAAATTAATACTTCAAAAATTAGACTAAAAAAGTGTCGGACCCTAGACGGGAATTAACTTTTGGAGGTGTCACTATATCGAGCTTTGACTGTATACGAGAAATTATTTCAAGTCTGAAGCTGGTCTTTTAATCAAACTCGGAGTTTTTTTGTTTCCCGCAAAATTTTTTAAAAGTCACCTAATGCCCATTCTCGACTACTTTGAAAGGCCACCCAACTTTTTTCAGTTTCAAGATCCTGTAAGATCTAAGTTTGAGTCCTATTTACATTTATTTATTCTCTTATATTATTTATCATGCATTCTATCCGAATACGAAACTTTCTACCATAAATTACTTGCGTGTTCTGAATAGAAAAATAAATTTCTCTTTTCTATGTCCCCTTGCTTTATTTTGCTTCTGTTGTTTGGGTGAATGGGGGGGGGCAAGGACAAGTAGCAGAGCTAAAAATGGCAAGAGCAAGAACTATTTCAGCCTAACTTGCGGCTTTTAATTAGTTTTGCAGTCGACAATATGAAATAAACGGCGGATAAATGGAGGGCAGGCAGTATGTGTGAACACCCCCCAACTTTGACGTCAATGCTCGCCCTCCACTAAGCTTTTCCTGTGCTTGCCAATTAAGGCACTGGCTTACTCCCTTCTCTTTTTACTCAATAATTTATTGGATGTGGTTGGAAAAAAGGGCGAGTATCGACAATGTTGCAATTTTTTGAAAAGTAAGCTAAATACCAAAGTGATTAAAAAGAGATGAATGCCGATATTTCGATATATTGTAAAAAATACTAATGTTTTGGGATTGAAATTTTTTTCACATTTTTTCAATAGGCTTGTTTTTTGAAATGGAAAAAATGAAATGAACTGATTTTTTTCAATTATTCGAAAAAATTAGGAATCTGTTTCTTAAAAGCTGTGCAATAAAAGGAAAAATATGGCAAAAAAGTGCCTTCTTTTCGTTTCAGTCAAAAAAGCGAAAATGTGCCCACTGCTGAGAAAATTTGCACTTTCACGGATCAATTCTAAAATAAATTTGAAAATTGCCATAGGTTCGAGTCTCAGCCTGAGCATACCGCTTTTTTATCGGGCATATTCACGCCGATCAACCAGATAAAAATGGACGGCGTCTCACTCGCCGTCCTTGTGTTCTTGGTCGGCTAGCACCTTGTTCTATATTAAATATATCACCTTGTTCTATATTAAAAATTCCGGTTTTCTTTGCCGTGAATTTTGGGACTCTTTCTTTCTGGGACTCTTGGTACATTCAGAGGGTTTGCGTTTTGGAATAATTTTGTGGTCTTTTTTGTTTTCCAACGCCTTTTTTTATCTGAGTAAGAGCCGGTAAGGTGTCAGTCTAGCTAGTAACAAGTCATTTAACTCAGGTATAATGATTTTAAGAGGAATTTTTAATTTAAAAATAGCCATAGACCCCAGAACCTCAAAAACTACCTGATGCACAATTTTGGGTGGTTGTTGACGCAGAGAATTGGTGACATTGGATGTTGATGAGGAGCAAGATGCAGCAGCCATTGAAGCAGCCATAGCTGCAGCTGCTTGTCCCCCACCTCGTGCTGCCATAGCCCCATTATAGGCATTGCCAGCCAGGAACGGGTTGTTGAATATTTGAGCAATGTTGGTCACCCCATTGAAGTCGAGTTGTTGGTTGGAGTGGAAGGAGTTGGAGGCATTGGAGCCTCCAGCTCCATTGGCATAAGCTGCTGCAGCTGCCGCTGCTGCTTGCAATGCTGCATTGTTGCCTGCAACATGATTGGATTGAAAATCTCACTAATAAATTTCTAATGTAAACACCCCAGAAAAAAGTTTTGGTAATTTGTAAAAGATATTTCATTCCTAAAATGGTATTTGTGCCTATCCAAGTGGTTAATAATGTGAACATACCTAAAGCATTGGCTACTCCAGCTGCAGTAACTCCATTTATCCCATTCAAATCGGCTAATGATGGCTGTTGTGGAGGGCTTGGACCTACAGATATTAAAATTACTTTTTATACAGTCAAAGATGCCACCCCCTTTGATTTAAAATCGTGTTCTTGGCATTGTGTTTTTATCACACTTTTTGATAAATAATCTCATGCAAGTTACCACCCATTTTGTAGCCAGTGAGATGAGATACGAAATGGATGGTTACTTGCCTAACAGTGGTCTCCAAAAAATGGTTTAAAACACAATGCCAGAAACCGTTTTTCGAATTTATGGGCCGGCTTATTAGAGGAATTACGGTATTTCTCAATTTTTTTTAACGACAAGGGGTCAGTTGATGGCTTATAAGAAACTAGAGATTCAGGGCTACATAGTGATTAAAAGAAAAAAAATTACGACATAAAAACACCGAGAAATATTCTCATTTTTACGATTTGGCGAGGTAAATGAATAATTTGGCGGGGCAAAACAATTTGAGCCAATTGACTATGCTCTACAAGATGGCATTTTCAGAATTTTTTAATTCAATCGTACAGTTCGATTGGTTCCCTTGTGAGTTGTCTTAATAAGCCAGGGCTTATAATCCAGTAAAAAAAAGAAATTTTATTGAGAACCCTACCTGGAGATTCATCATCAGAGTCGACACCAACCCCCTGTTTGCCCTCTTTGCGTTGGAGAGCCTCCATGATATCAGTGTTTGTGCGACTCTCATGTGGCTCGTTGTATTCCGTGTATTTAAGAAGCACCTGCAAACACCAATCTTACAAATATTCTGACAAATAAGTGTCTTCTCACCTTGTCCATGTCTGTGCTTGCATATTGGAAGAGCCTGTTGGACGAGTTGAATATGATCAATGCTATTTCACAATCACATAGCACCGACAACTCGTACGCCTTTTTCATCAGCCCAAATTTTCTTTTGGTGAAAGTCACCTGCAAAAAGTAACATTTTATGTGTGCTTTTTCACTTTTGAACGATATAAATCAACATTTTGACACAAATGTTTAGAGCTATGCAAGGATAGAAAAACTACTTGTCACCAGTGTTGTAAATCTTAGAATTACGGCACTGGCGCCAGCTCATGGCACCGACCCCGAAAATTTCGGCACTGGCATCGGCTCACGGCACCGGTGTGGTGCCGTGAGCTGCCTGGTGCAGGTGCAGCACTGGTGCCACTCACAACACTGCTGGTCATATTTTATGACTCAAATTTTGGAACCTTTGATGAAAAATCGAAAAATTTTAAAGTAAATTTTTTTGAGATCTGCCTTCATACCAAAATGTATTCCTGAATTCGTTGAGATCAGCTCAGGCTTTAGGAGCAGGCCAGCGTATGTTAGGACAGACTAAGAAATATCTTACGCTTTTGGATCTCATCTGGGACTAATATTTGGGTACTTTTTAATATGATTTTAGATGGAAAAATTGGCTACCAGACAATTTCTAATATTTTTAGAATTTGTCGCGCGACATTTTCTAATATTTTCGGTAAATTCGGTTGTTTTGTCCCGAATTTACCAAAAATATTAGAAAATGTCGCGCGACAAATTCTAAAAATATTAGAAATTGTCTGGTAGCCGGAAAAATTGGGTGGCAGGCAAGGTACTGCACAGGGTATAATTTTAAATTAAAGTTATACCTAAATAATACTATTTTGGTATAAAAATATTATTACCCTGGGTATAAAGTATAAGTCAATACCTTTATACCCTGGCCAATTTGAAGCAAATTTTTAATCCCAACGCCGGTTTCATGTTTAGCATGGTTGATTTGCTTGAAAAACTGCCCTTATTTGAATCTCACCATCAAATTTCAAATTCCACCCAGGATATAAAGGTATTGACTTATACTTTATACCCAGGGTATAAAGTAGTACTATTTTTAATACCTTCTTGGGTATAAACTTGGTATTAATTTCATTAATAATTATACCCTGTGCAGTACCCTGGTGGGAGGGAGTTTGGTCTACTCTACTTATATGGTCAAAATTTATAAGTTTATGCATTGCAATTTGCAACCATACTTGCACGGCCACTGGCTTACTCCGAGAATCCTTAGCACTGGCCTAGGGCATATTTCATAGGCAACGACAATACGAAAAAGAGCAATGAAAAATTATGTATCTTTTCTCTCTTTTTTCAGCTTTGGGTTTACGTCCAATTTTTTGAAAACCGGGGTGCTGTATTTATGCACCGATTTGCAACTTCTCCAATAAATATACCTTATTTCTATTTAATAAGGCCGCCTTATTTTTCAAACCCGCTAAAATCGGGAAAATTTTAGGTCGATCTCAAAATTTTTGGTACCCAGTCTTAATCCAGGAAGGGAATCGGTAGAGCTCGCGGAGTTCAAAAAACGAAATAAAAAGCAATTTTTCCTGGGCTGAGATACAGGTCCTCAAAGTCGAGGGGGCCGCCTTAAAGGGCCATTGCCGTCCCGACAACGAGAATTTCAAATGTTTGAATTGGCGCGGGACAGTTCTCTTTCGTCTCGCACTTTACTCTTTTGACTTGCTTCGAATGACTCAAAAGAGTACAATGAAAGACGAAAGAGAACTGTCCCGCGCCAATTCAAACACTTGAAATTCTCGTTGTCGGCGACGGCAATGGCCCTTTAAATACTGTATTGCTATTAAAAATATTTTCTAGTCCTACCTGTCTATTCCGCTCATCCTGGATGCGAGTGATTTGGATCTGAAAGACTAGTAAAATTTAAAAAATTCAAAGCCCTCAAAAGTTTCTCGCCCACTTTCTTGCGCCCCATTCGACGTCGAGGGTTGGTGGCGGTGGAAGGGGGTGGCTGTTGATGCCGAGCGCCTGCCTGGCTACTACCTCCAAACGGCTGGCCTGCTGCCTGCAGCTGCAGGAGCTGAGGGTTATTCGAAGTGGTTTGTGGCTGACGCTGTTGCTGCTGCTGGTAGTTCAGTTGCTGTTGGTCTCCAATCCTTCCACCCTCGTAATACTGCTGCTGCTGCTGTTGGGCTTGCTGGTGTGTTGTTGCTGAGAGTTGAAAGCTGTTGCTGGATTATTGCCAAGGAGATTGGAAGAAACGGCTGAAATTTCAAAACTTATCGAACAATTTTTCATGTGGTAATCAGACATGTGCAGGGCCTAAAATTTCAGTCCTACCGAAGATTTGAACTGGGCTTACAGGACTGCAGTTTGGGGCTTTAGATCTGAATTATAAGCCTGGGCTTAAACAGGGCCACCGCCTGCACTTGAAAATAGTCAAAAATTGATTTATAAAGCTTTTTCGGATCTCCCTTGTTGAAACCAGATTAAAAAAATACTGTTTTCGGAGCAACAAACCTTTTTGCTGTGAAAAACTTTCACGTCAAAAAAAATTGATGGAACGGCAACAAAAAGTACTTTAATGGCAAGAAAACAGATTTTTCGGAATTGGCTATATAAAAAAATTTCGTGAAAATATGTTTTTCCGTTAAATTTTTTAAAAATTGTAGCTCTTGTGGCTTTTTCAAACATTTTCTGTGTAGAATGTAGCCCGAGAATTCTAGTTCCTGATGGGGTATCAACTGTCTCCATTTTTTCAGGAAAAAAAATGTTGATGAAAATGAAAATAGAAGGCAAATCAGATTGCGACAAGCCTCAAATTGAAATTTACATCTCAATTTTCTGCTTTGAAAAGTCTAACAAGGTAACTGCCCGAACTGTGAACTCGAATTCGGGGATTTCTTTAATGCCATCTTGTAGAGCATAGTCGATTTACTGAATAGAATTTCGATACTTTTTCTCAACAGAAAATAAAAATTGGATCTGGAGACCCGAGAAACATCGACCAAAAACTGACTTGATTCCCCTGTAGATTTTCAGAAACATATTTCACTATAGTCTAACCTTGATACAATGACATCCCCAAACATACGACCCATAGCTTGTTCCGACAAGTTTTCAAGAGGGTCGGACTTTTGGGGTGTCACCATATAGGGAGACTTGACTGTAAAAAAATGTATTATTGAAAATCCACAGGGGACCAATGCAGTTTTTCGGCTCGATATTTCTTGAGTCTCCAGATCCAATTTTTATTTTCTGTTGAGAAAAAGTATTGAAATTCTATTAGTAAATCGACTATGCTCTACAAGATGGCATTGTCAGATTGTTTGAATTCGAGTTTGCAGTCAGGGTCCCTCCCTTGTAAGTTTAAAATATTGCTACAGTTAGCTCTCGATATAACGCCACCCCTGTGACTTGACTGAATTTTAGTCAAAGCTGACCAAATCGGTCCATTTCTGGGTGGCTTTATATCGAGAGTCCATTGTATTTGATTTTGTCGCAATTTTAATCGTTGCAATGTAATTTGCCGCATCTTCCTGCTACTAACGAAAGCAAGTAAAATAACGAGTTTTTAAAATTTGACGGAAAAAATAACATATTTTGACGGGTACTTTTTTTTAAATTTCTTTTTGAACTTTTCGTTTTCAAAATTTTGCGAGTTTTAGGTCGGCCGACTCTTCATTTTAATTTTTTCCTCAGACTAAGAACTGAAAAATTAAGTCTGTGTCTTCAAAGCCCTTCCTTCTAGAAGTGGCAAAAAGGCTTTAAATTATTATTTTTTCTTATAAGGAAAAAACTTTTTTGTGCGATCAATAAGCTCATGAAAAGCTCAGACAAGATTTTCATTATACGGACTTTTGAGATTACGATAAATAAGCAGAAAAGAGCTTAAAGGAAGCTTTTACATAGATAATCTGTCTCCATAATATATGCTAATATATTATTAAGAAAACGGATTTGCACTTTAGGAAGCTTTGACTACTACAAACACTAGAACAACTGACCGGAAGAGTAATGAAACTGTAGAGGATGGTCAATCGCGAGGTTGGTGGCCAGCGAGTTGAACGTTGGCGGGCAAGTAGTCTACTAATTCACACTGTTACACTAACACAGCCACCACCGTTTTTTCCAATTCAGAAAGAGTAATAGCTGGGAATATTAGCAGGGGCTGTAGGGAATTAATCAATAACTCCAGTAAATGACTGTATGTTACAGAAGTGTCACTTGATCACCTAAAATTCACTTCATAAAGAATTTCAAATTGTGCAACTACACGTGTTTACATGGCGCGTGGCGAAAATTTTTGACAGCAGCCAAAGTGCCCGCCTCGTAAAACCTAAATCCACTCCCCCTCCCACCAAAGAGTATAAGTTCTCTAAGCGTATACCACCAAAGAGTACGAGTTCTCTAACCAAATTTCGTTAGAGAAATTATACTCTTTGGATGGGGAACGGGCACTTGGGCTTTTCCGAAATTTTCGTCACAGCAGCTTATACGACTTGCGATCACATGTTCAAGCCGACTTGTGAACATTTCCGATATTTTGCATTTTTTTAGGGTAAAACCTTTTTTCGTCAGAGATTCACTCTTTTTATTACAGATTTAGTTAAAACCACAGGGGTGACCAAGCACTTTCAAAGTTGGTCACATTTTTTTCCTCTCAGAACGGCCTATATTTTTTCTTTGACGTTTCATAGAAAAAAAAATTCTACCATGTTTTGAGCAAATTTGCAAGAAGTTATTTTTCGCAGAAATTTCCGCCTTGGGCGACCAAGGTTACATTTCAGTCTAAAAAATTTTTGGGCCACCTTGGTCCTAAAAAGGGGGTTTTTGGCAAAAAATGCTCTAAACATGGTAGAAAAAAGAATAGGCAGTTCTAAGAAAAAAGTTCTGACCAATTCTGAAAGTGCTTGCTCCTGCTTGTGGTTTTTACTCAACCTTTAACAAAAAGAGTAAATCTATGACGAATTTTTTTCATCGTCTTTTTTGACACAAAAAGGTCACAAATATCACATTCAAAAGTTTTTATCCAAGGATTCGAGCAGAAGTCCGTGTAAAATTTACGTCAAATATATAATCCACGGATATAAACTAATTATTCCTGCGAACGCACGGGCTCCACATACAACACCTTCAGATACAATGCCTGGCCCAGTGAATATCAAACAAATCAGTGCAACTGTATTGTATCACAACAACAGTACAGTTTAGATTATGAACCAACCAAACCATTACAAAACTCGCAAACAAGGCAAGCGAGAAAGAAAGTTGTCCGCCGTCACAACAAAACCCAAGACCAACAATAATTTCAGCAGCAGCAGCAAACGATTTATGTGACGACATACACACACACTGGTGTTAGTTAGTAAAGAAATGGGGAGAAGGAAAGAAAAAGGAAATACTTCTTTCCATTTCTCCCAACCAGTCCATGGACACCCCAACCGCCACAGAATAGGTCCGAAAATTATTCCGGTGACAGAATATGGCCACGTTCATGCTTTTTGCAGCAACGGCATTTTTTCGCATCAAAAATTGAAATTATTGGCGAAAATAGGTGAAAACTGCGAAAAATGACAATTGCACCACTCGGGTTCGAACCTGAGTAATTTAGAAATTCAAAAATGCAGCTGCGCTCAAGTCCGCTAGGCCGAAACCGCTTTTTTGGGAAATGAATAGATTTTTACCTTTTTGCAGCTGCGGCACTTCAAAATTCTCTTTTTTGCACAAAAAGTTGAAATTATTAGCGAAAAAGGTAAAAATTGCAAAAAGTGTAGTTACACCACTGCGGGTCGAATCTCCGAGGTTTTAAGAATTTAAAAAGGAACCAAGCTTATACCTACTCAATTACGACTACTATTCAACGAAAAAAAATGCTTTAAGCTATATAGAAAAATTGTTAGCAACCGAAAAGCAGAAAAACCCAAAGGAAACAAAAGTTATTTGACAGTTAACCATTTGATCGAGAAATACCCTCCTGCATTTAACCCACAACCCAAGTCCGAATAATCGACTTTTCTTTTAGCTGATGGTGTTATTGAGTGGTAAAGGTAGGGGATCGATTGCTACCCCTTCGCTCAAGACAAACAACAAAAAAAGTGGGTGGGGTGGAGAATGATGAACAGGCTGATCGATTGATGGCCTTGCCTTTGCCCGATCATTGGCGGCCAGAGAGGCAGAGTGGCTTGAGACATCAAGTGGTAGTTTTTGTCTGCTTTCTTGCCTTTGCTGCCACCTCTCTCCATGCATTGCGGCTTGTAGACTGGCATTTCAGTGCTGCTTTGAGTGTCTGACTTGTGCGTGTTTCGGCAGTCAACAGTCATCCAAAGGTTTGTTGTTGAAATGGTTTTGGGTTAGACAATGGTTTCAATTACCTTTTGTTTGCAAAGGAAATAGGTCTGCAATAACCAAAAAAATCCTCTGCTATCAAGATCAGTCGAATCTGGATATAACGGCACCCCCGGTGTAGCAGCACCTTTTTTCAACCTCATTTGGCTAGCCGACAAATGTTTTTAAACAAGCTTACCCCGATACAGCGGCACCCCTGATATAACGGCACTTTTAGCTGCTCCCCATGGGTGCCCATATATCCAGGTTCAACTGTATTTGCAAATTTGATCGGAAAAATGAATACAGTTAATTTACGATTTTCATTCGACAAATAAGTTTTTTAGGATTCAAACCAGGCCTTCCATTCGCCCTTCAAAAAAATTTTTTTTTCAGAAACTCAAATCTTTTTTATTTTTAAAATTTAGTAAAATCTTTTTTTTGCTTCAAAATGGCAATAAGCACTGGTCAAAATGTCCTTTCTTGACCAAATATCCTTTTTTTAATTTTTGAAGTGGCAGCCCTGATTTGAACCTAAGAGCGGGCTGAATAGGATACCGTATGTAACTATAGTAAAACCACTTCCCTAAAGTGACAAAGTGTGCCTAATTTATTGATCGAAGGTTTCATCATATAATCCGGTAGGATGGAAAAGAAATTGCATGGGCACGCAAGCAAGCCAGCAAGGCGGTAAAGTAATGGAAAAGACAAAAATAAATCGGATAATGAAAAGTTAAAATAAAATTATTTTGGGTAAGGCCATTAATAGAGAAACAGTGAACAAGTTAACTTACAAAAATTTTAGAAATCGCGAGAATCTTCAGAGCATTTCAAAAAACCATACCTTTTTATACATGGTCAAATTTCCAAATTTTTTTTTGGTATGTAATGTCAAAAAAAAAACAATTTCTGTCTGGTCGTCCCTGTGGTTGGGGTCCTGGTCTGTGAGTGGCGTCTGGATGGAAAACACAGAAGGACCAGGCAAAAATCATCTTTTCGACATTACATACTAAGCAAAATGTATATATTTTTTTAAACAGCTATAAAAACGGTTTGCCAAAAACAATTATGTTTTTTTTGAAATGATGGGAGTATAATATTTTCAAATTTTGACAAAATTTCTATCAAATGCAGTTGGCTAAGGCAAAAATTTCCACAAAACCATTGTAAACAATTGATAGAAATGCAATTTGATAGGCTGACGGCAAGCATATAAATACTGTTCAAGCATATAGTTAGTTATCACACACAGTTGATCTTCCCCTCCTCTGCTTACACTATCATTGAAATTGAATAGGAGACAACACAAAATAAAAAGTAGTGACGACACAGGTGATTGGCCCAATTGTTGTTGACTTGTTAACTTCTTGTTGCATGATTTTTTGTACTTACAAGACGAGCAAAATGGATTTTTTTTATTGGGTTTGTTTTACTTCAAGAGATTAATTTCAACAGTTAAAGTTGAGTACAGTCAAACCTCGATCTACTATGGCACCCCCAAAAGTTCGCTCCCGCCTAGGGTCCGACACTTTTTTAACCCAATTTTCCAAATATTTTATCGATTCAGTTATGACAGTCTGGTCGCAAATATCGTGAGTATCCGATTTTGCCGATCGTTTTCTGAAAAGTAAACGAATTTTGGGTTAAAAAAGTGAAACCTCGATATAGTGGCACCCTTTTTTGAAACAGGTGCCACTATATCGAGGTTTCACTTTTTTAACCCAAAATTGTTTACTTCCAAAAACAATCGGCAAAATCGGATCCTCACGAATTTGCGACCAGACTGTCATAACTGAATCGATAAAATATTTGAAAATTGGGTTAAAAAAGTGGTCGAACCCTAGGCGGGAACGAACTTGGGGGTGCCACTAAATCGAGGTTTGACTGTAGTATGATTAAAACGAAAAACTGATAAATAAATGCAAATTATGGGCACATTTTGCAGTGTATCAGAAAATATTTATGCCAAAACTAATACTTTAACGAAATAAAATTCAATTAGTTGTAATTTCTCATGAAATAGAGAAAAAAGCTGCACGTTGGGTGCCGGTCTTGTCCTACACAAATTTAAAAAATTTATTTATTTTGCATTTATTTTTCGCCAATTCAAATTTTTTTCGCCTAATCCAGAATTCGTAATCGTCTTTTTTTTAAAAGATTTGTCCTTTTTTGGGACCGAAAATCTTTTTTATTTTTCAAGTTTTTAGTCAAAATCTTTTTTTTGCTCCCGAAATAGCAATAAGCACTGGATAAAATGACCCTTTTTCTTCAAAAATGGTCAAAATGTCCTTTTTTTACCAAAATGTCCTTTTTTCGAAATTTTCATCACGAACCCTGCCTAATCATTGAACTTCTGTACGGATTTTTCAACTTGGTTTCTAACGAAAAGTAAAAGTCAAAGAAAAATGTCATGACCCGAGTGGAAATCGAACCGACGACAACTTCACCGGCTCTGCTCACTCTACCACTGAGCTATCGAGGCTATAATCCTCGACTTTGTTTTCATTTCTTATTCATGGGAGGGCACCCAACCAACCTCCTTACAAAAACAAGACCTAGATTTAATTTAGGTATAGTTGTGTAAGAAACCAAGTTCAAAAATCAGTACACAAGCTCAATGATTAGGAAAAAATTTTGAATTGGCGGTGGACAACCGTCGGAGACGCCTATGGCCCTTTGAAGGCAAAAAATAGTTTACCACCTTTTCTCTAATAGTAGCACTGATTCAAAATTTGCTGATTCAAAATTCCATTTTTGAAGACTGTTCATGGGCAAATTACCACTCTTTTTGTAGCTAATAAAATGGGCTACATTTTCAATTTACTCGTCTGTGAATTAGCTACAAAATTCAGGTAAAAACTTAATGTTTGAATTAGGAGGTGCCGCTCTATCAGAGAGAATACAGGACATCAATTTGAATCCCTTTTTATGGTAATTATTTAAAGCCGAGCTGGACTGGCCAGCATATTGATTGAAAACGGGGCTCCCACACTTTTCCGTCGCACTTTGTTTTTTATTGATTATCGTTCGAATTATTTTTGTGTAAAAAATGTTATTTTTTCAACATATATTTTTCATCGAAAAAAAGTTGGAATATCCGACCTAATATAGAAAGAACCCCCCACCCTAAAAAACTTTTCCTTCTAAAACTTAAGTAAAGAGTACCTAAATTTATGTCCCAGACCCCAGAAATTTAATAGTCCCAACTTCTGTACGCTATGCGATTTTTCAAAGGTCAGATTGCCGGGAGGGGGGGGGTAATCGCTACTAGCGCCGAATATCCAAGAAGTGTTACCGCTTTTTTTCTTGCTCATATACTTCCCAAAACAAAAAAAATGGTAGGAGAGAGGGAGTGAACAAAGCAAGCCCCCGATATATATGCATCCATTAGAATAGTGGTGATTGCGGTGGAGGGGCCTGGGGTAATGCCCCCTCCCCATTGGCAGTCAGCTAATTTAGGAAGCAAAGATTTCTATTTGAGATTGAATTGACGGCCAGACGGGGGATGGAATGTTTTCATTCACACACACACACACCGACAACTACAGCCTGTAAAGTGCAAGCCAATGGTGTTTATTAGAAAGGGGAAGCTGAACAAGAAGAAAAGAAAAAAATATATATTAGCAGGTTGTAAAGAAAGCGAAACAGCAAAAAAGAAATAAAAAAAACTTTTTAATAATTTCTTTTGAAATCTAAATATGGCATTGAAATAACACAAATAATAGGGCATTGATGATAAATTGACAGCTGGTGTATTATTATAAATTTTAAGAGTAAATTAATTTTTTTTTGAAGTTTTTGACGTAATTCTTGTCCACCCATTTGAACTACAACCATACCCGTTTCATGAGTTTAATATAAGTCGAGCCTCGCTAAAGACGCATTCATACAGTCAACCTCCCACTAGTGTACACCCCAAAAGTTCGTTCCGCCTAGGTCCGACACCTTTTTTAGCTCGATTTTCTAATTTTTTTTGCTGATCCTTTTACAGTCTGGCTGTAAATATCGTAAGATTTCCGATTTTGCCGATCGTGTTTATTTGCCTATATATTTTTTCTCTAAAAAAGCAAAACCTCCAATAGTGTACACCACCTTGAAAATAAAATGTACACTATTGGGAGGTTTTGCTTTTTAGAGAAAAAATATATAGGCAAATAAAACACGATCGGCAAAATCAGAACCTTACGATATTTTTCTCCTCATTGTGTTTTCGCCTTAAGCCGAAAAGGACCGCACTATGTGTTCAGCGTGAAATTCTGAGTCAGATCGCACCACATCACAATCCGTCCTTCCCTGTTAAGCAGTTGTCCTGTGGGGCGAGCTTGAGGGCTTGCCGTTAGTGCGAAACCAATCAAATTAGACTCGTCATGTCCGTTTAGAGAGGTTCACGATTGTAACTATTTTTCACTTGTTGACTTTTTTCACCACAAATTTTTAAATCACTAGCCGATTCCAACAATAGGAATTGCTCAAATTATAACTCGTCGGGTGAGTGGAACTAAAAACAAGCAGCGTCCAGATTTCTACCCTAGCACAATACACTGTGCGATTTAAAAAAATTATAGTGCTAGAGGAAGGGTACTGTCCCTCCTCAATTGAATTTAAGCAATTCCCATAATCGTCAATGCCCATGGTCTTTTAAGATGAAAATTTTTCAAAGATCTGGTTACTTATCCAGGCTGACCAATATAAAGCCATATATTTCTGTGCGGTAATTATTTGAGAAAAAAAATATTTAAATTGTTTCCAACCATGTCACAAAAAAAATTGTGTATCATCATCATCACAAGGGCCACTACTACCAGCACTACTCCCTAACAAAATCAATATTGAACGCCATTTAATGCAGTGTTTGGAGCAAAATAGAAAAAGGGAGTTATTTTTAGCACTACCAATTCTCTTTTTGGTCTTGTTTATAGTTGGCAGGGGGGGGGTTGATCAATCAGTCATTGGACAATACACACAAAGGCACTAAATTAAAGAGCAACTAACTTTTTTGGTTCAAAATCTATTTATGGGTGATAATTCGCTAGGAATAGGACCGTAATTCATCTCGATTTGACTTTTAATTAGATTGTTTGCCCAGGATTTGGGCTTTTTCTGGACTTTGTGGTCTGGTCTTGAATAATTAATGGTTTTTAAAATTTGGTAGATAGGAGGTCACACATATCAAAGGCTGGAAAAAAGCAATTTGACTTCGTCACAAACACATACAAACAATGGAGAAGGGCAGCGGAAATGGTGGACATAATTTGTAATGATTGCACTCTAATCTGCCTTATCTTTGCATACACATTCCAAGCTGTGTGTAAAGAAAACAGCGGAAAATCAAAAACATTAAAAACCTTTGGCGGTGTATATTTTTTTCCCATTTTTGGTTAAAATTTGACGGACCAAAGTAATCCACCTCAGAATGGAAATTTCTCAGTCTTCTAAATTTTTCGGCCCTATTGGACTTTAGGGGGCCATTTTTTGCCTTGGTGCCCCCTGTTATTTTTTTGATGAAAAGAGCTTGGTCCCCCTGTTCATTATGGTTACTGTAACACTGTGATTATGATGATCAAGTTGGTTATGGTTAACATGATCACCTTTAATATTATCACCTTAAAAACAACAAGGGACCAAGGCATATTTCGCAAAAAAACAACAGGAGGACCAAGGCAAAAAATGGCCCCTAAAGTCCAATAGGGCCATTTTTTGACCAGACCTCAATTCAGAATCAAGAAGGTATTTTCGTTATAGAAAAAAAAAGTCATTTAGGTTTGAAAAAGTGGCGCAGTGCGCAGTTTTATGCTCATAAAAAGTGCGCAAGTTCGATTCCGCATGCGTGCACTTTACTTTTTTTGTCTTGTTTGACCAACCCTAGGGGTAATTTGGGTCGCTGATTCCGAATCTGGGGCTAAAGAAGTTGAATTAAACCGAAAAATTAGTCAAAAAGGCCAAAATAAATAGCCTGCCAACAGGTGGGATCGAACCTGCGACCCACTTCGATCCATAAAACACAAACGCTTAACCACTGCTTTATGCATAAAGGAATTTTCTAGTTACACATGTTAGCCGCTCTTTTTGAAAAAGTAATTTTGAAAAGTTTCTGTTTCTAAAATCATGAGCTGATCAAAAATTCAAATAGTGGTTATTTCTGCCACTTCGCCAATTTTTTTGCCGTTAATAGTCGTTTTGCAGCAAGAAAGAATTTGCTACAAAATCGAACATTTTTACGCCAAAACATGCTTTCTGTGCCATAAAATGCTTTTTGCGGCAAGAAAAAGCTTTGCAGATAACTTGATGGGGTAATTAATTATTTTGCTTGAAATTTCAATTTTTATGGAGCAAATCATTAATTTAAGTTGGTAAAAATAATCAGAGCCTTAAAAAATTCGATGGAATAAATACATTCGTGAGGCATAATTTTTACAAAGCTTGTAAAAGTCAGCTAATAATTCCAACCGTGATCAGTGCTGATTCAACCGAGGCCAAAACCTCGGGTTCTGGCGCTGAACTTTTTAAAATTTCTGCTCGAGCTCTAACTCCGCTCCAATTTGGATCAGCAGACTTGACCATTACTACCCACAACCATTCCAACTTATCAAATTCTGACGCTCTACCCCCTGGTGCGTTTACCATATCATGCCAATTTACACCACATATCAATTCTAAAAACGCCAATCACCCATCCTAGCACATAAAAAGCACCAGTAAAAAAAGAGAAAGCAAAAAAAGTAATATCAAAAGCTTTAACATCAATAAAAAGTAGTGGTAGTATGCACAGCAACAACAACAACAACAAGTACAAACACAGCCACAACCACCCAGATCAATAAAAAAGAGTATTCTCAAGAAAAGAATGACCATTTAGTTGTTGAGTGAGAAAAACGACGACGACGACAAGAAAAAGTAATACCACCATCATCACAAACACCAGCAGCAGCACAGTCTGCTCACACAAAAGCAACCAAGTGAATACAAAAGTCTCGCAGTCCCCCACTCATTCATATTTGCTCAAGACCACCACCACCATCAGCACTACTAGCAAACCAAGTAAAGTGGAATTGCGCATAGCCCTTGTGCTGTTAACACCACCAGCAGCCAGGCAAGAAAAAAGCTGGCTAAGCAGCTTTATATAATAGCAGCCATGACTACCCTTGAGCCTAGCAGCCCCTTAGTAATTGAAATCCGACCATGGAGGAGAGAACATGACAGAATTCCTCTAGTCATAGCTAGTTGGGCCTGCTGACGTCATTGACAGGGCTGAGTTGGTCCCCCCTCCCCTTTTTGCTGCTTTGTTGGGGGAAGGCATGCACGCACACACACATAAATAAACACCCTGAGTGTGTGTGTACACTCCAGAAGCTAGGTTTGGTTAGCTGGCTGGCTAGAAAGTTTTGGCTTAGGCTTGGGTAGGATAGATTTTTTTCGCTTGCTTGTTTCTTGCTTGCTTTCTTTTTTGAGGGAAAGAGATATTTGCGGCACTCCGCGTTTTATTAATAGAGGGACTTTTATTTTGAAAGTTCACTTGGAGTATGAAAGGGAAAAAAGTAAAAGTTTTTTGGGGAAAGGGTAATACGTGTGTCGTGATAGGGAATCTAACTTGAAACTAAAAAATATTTATAGACCTTGTTTCTTGTAATGGGTCACGTAGATGGCTAAAAGTCCCTTGGCTCCAAAGGTGTTGTGGAAAATGTGTGGCTTTATTTTAAAGAGCAAAATTTTATTTAAACCATCCAAGCAGTGATGTAACGGCACCGGGTGGCGTACCGGCACCCGTGCCGGTGCAGGTGCTGGTGCGGGAATTCGCGGGGTCGTGCCGGTGCAGGCATTTTTCGGTCCGCACCGGCACCGGTAACATGAAATTTTAGGTAATTTTCATTAACCGATAAAAGCGGCATTTTTTTCAAATTATCTTGCCATTTTAACAACCGCTAAGTAATCGCTTGGCTTTTTTGATCTCTAGTTTATGTCTTCAAATTTGAGTATATCAAAGCCTTCTTGGCAGTAGTCAGTTACTAAGCCTTCAAGGAATAAAGTTTCGGCACGGCGGCAGTGCAGAGCCGTATCTAATCCTGAAGACACTGGCACCAGATATCTCAGCCATTTTCGCCAGCTAGCCGGTGTTGAAAAGCTGTTTTCTCGGCTAAATCTTGCAACGAGCAGCCACAAAAACAGTGTGCCAAAAACTGATCACATGTAAAGTTTTACCAACGATACATTTTTTGATTAAATTTGTGTTTGTTCCGTGCGGCTTATTGTGGCAGGATTATGGTATACCACATGTTCCCAAAAGTAAGTTTTGACCCCTAATTCGAACGTTTCAGGTCGTAATTAGTACGAAAAACATGTTTTCCGGTGGCGGAAAGACATGTGCAAAAAAAATTTTGACCGAAATCGACCAAAACCACAGGGTGGGATTCATGGTTCAATTTTTCAAAAACGATGAAAAGTGTGCAACACCATAACAACCCACATGCTGACTTATATAAAGGCCCTGGGAATGGATCCAACATGCTGCTGTTCGCTCGGATTCTTTCCAGGGTGCGCTTGTGTCGTGGAGCTCAACCCTAAGCCCCCTACGCCCGCGGAGGCTTTAAGGGTTCCTTTTAAGGGTTCCCGAACAATTCAGTGCTCGCATTAGCGTTTAGGGGCCAAGGCTGACCCTTTATACACACCTGCCTGCCTTCGGCAGGCACTGGCATTGTTGAGGCGAAAGTGCTTTTTTATGCAAGAAACAATAACATTAGAATGAAAGCGGATCAAGTTGAACGACACTTGAAACTAAAAAACTAGTTAATCAAAAAAAATGAGCAGATAAAAAAACGGAGACGACGATTTCAACAAAAAAATAAAAATAATGAATTTTGGTCAAAAAATGTAGATTTTGAACACTTTTCAAAAAAATTTTTTTTGCTCCAGATGTCTTTCCGCCACCGGAAAACATGTTTTTCGTACTAATTACGACCTGAAACGTTCGAATATGTGGTCAAACCCCAGTTTTGGGAACATGTGGTATACCATACTTTAGCCCTTATTGTTAACAAACAAAAACGCACTAAAAGTTCGCGGTTTTTATGAGAATGATAAAAAAATAAGGTGCGGCACCAACCCGAACTGGCACCAGCCGGTGTTGGTGCAGGTGCCGGTGCGGATCTTCCGAGATTAGCATCACTGCATCCAAGTGTTGGAACAGAGGAACAAGTCAAGATTGCCTTGTTTCCCTAATGGCTTGTTAACGTACTTTGAGTTCGTGTTCAACTTCGAGTCAGATCAATGGTGTTCATATAGCAAAAAGTTCCGAACTCGAAGGTGTTCACGTACTTCGAGTTTGAGTTCAAGATTGAACTTGAAAATGCTTATGTATATAACTTTGATCACTCAGAATCTCACCCCAAAATGGTCGAAAGCTACTGAAAATTGCTTTTTGGGGATTTACTAAAGAAAGGGTCTAATTTATATACATCAATACCTTCAAATTCGAGTTTGATTTCGACTTCAAGTTCGAGTTCGGATCAAAGGTGTTCACATAGCCGAAAATCCGAACCCCAACACCAACTCGAACTCGAAGTACGTGAACAAGCCATAAAATGATTTTCTAAACTTTTCTTATTAAAAAATGTTTGCTAGTTAGAATCAGGGTAGTATCATCAGCCAGCTGATGACTAAGGTAAAATTTTTTGACTCAGCTGAACCTGAGAAAAATTTTCCCATCTCAGCCGGCTGATGGCTGAGGTAATCGTCAAGTACACCACCTTAGTTAAAATTACAAGAAAAAATAAATTTCATAGAAAAAATGAGTTTGTGGACCAAGTCAACCAGGGTGTGGTTTGCGTACTATACCCAAGTTAAGGGTCCGTTATTGATTTTAACAAAAATGTGAACAATAAATTACCGCATTTAAAAAAGATTAGGGTTCAACAAGCTTTTTTACGTGTGTTTCTCCGCTTCTAGTCTCTTTACTACCATAATTCACCCGAATCGCATACATATGGTTTGATTGTAAGCAAGGGAGACAAATAGTAGATTGTGACTTTATACTTACTTACGAAACAAGTTTGACTCCATTCTAACGTACCCTGGCTTACACTGCGTCTACAAACAAGTCAGAAAAAAGGTCATTGGACGCATGTTCGAAAATTGAAAAAAAAAATGAACAGGGTATTCAATAAAAAAATTTTCGAACCAACCACCCATCCACCACAAATAGGTCCCTGTTTGTCATCTCATTCTCGTTACAGTCCACTCTGGATTTAGTGCAACCCAGGGTTGGCAAAAAGTGGCTTTTCAGGCCACATCTAAGGCCACCTTATATTTTGTGATATTTTTTGAAGGTTCCTATTGCTTTGATTTTATCACTGTAATATGTGCTTTCAGGATTTTTATAAAAATATAAGAAAAATGTCTTTAGGTTGGTATGTAATAAAATTAGATGCACTAAAAGGATACATGAGAAAACAAGCGATGAAAGGGAAATAATGATTTTTTTTTCAAAAAGCCACCTGTTGGCTTGAAAAGCCATTTCTTGCCAAGCCTGGTGTAACCCCAAAAATTTTGTTCCCGACTAGGGTCCAACACTTTTTTAGCCTTATTTTTCCAATTTTTTTTCCAGTTTTGTTTTGACAGTCTGGTCCGAAATATCGCAACGATCACAATTTTGCCGATCGTTTTTGCAAAAAAAACAATGAATTTAACATTTACAAAGTAAAAGCTCCCATTAGTATACCCCTTTTTGGATTTAAGTGTATATTAATGAGAGTTTTTGCAAATCTTTGTAAATGTTAAAATCATTGTTTTTTTGCAAAAACGATCGGCAAAATCGGGATCCTTGCGACATTTGGGACCAGACTGTCAAAACACAGCTAAAAAAGCTTTCGAAAATCGAGGTAAAAAAAGTGTCGGATCCCAGGCGGGAACGAACTTTTGGGGCGTATTTTCATGAAAGACTCGAATGTACAAGAAAAAATTAAAAAAGCCACTAAATTAAAAAAATCAATAAAGCACACAAAAATACATCGTCAATAGAACCCCTTACAAAACTGGACTGACCTACGACTGGGTACACATTACGACTAAGTTCACTTATTTAATACTGTTGGTGCATATGATCGAGAATTCGTTTTTCTTCATTTTTTCTGGTTCGGAAAACGTGTTTTATGGCTCATTTATAAATGTTGTCGTCGTCGTTGTCGTTGGAATATTTTTTTTATAAAACCGTTTTTTTGCCAACGACGACGACAACGACGACCTATTTATAAAAAATCCAACGACGACGCCACGACAACGAAATTTTTCATCCCAAATCGGACAAATTTCGCATTTTGAGTCGAGATTTCGGAGGAAAACGTGTGGACAATATAGTTAATCTTTAAAAAATTCTGACTCAAAATTGCAAAATTTTTCCAATTTGGAATAAAATATTTCGTTGTCGTTGGCGTTGTCGTTGGATTTTTTATAAATAGGTCGTCGTTGGCGTTATCGTTGTCGTGAAAACGCCTTTATAAAACATTTTCTCCAACGACAACGTTTATAAATGAGCCATTAGTACGTCCTAATGTACGCTGGCATATCTTTGCCTAGGCCTAATCCGAAAAAGCTTTAGTTCATCTCTTATTTCAAAGCTTACGACGCGGAGGACTTTTAGCTTGAGGATGGACTCAAACTTATTTTTTTCAAATCTTTTTAGTTCGGGAAACATGTTTGAGTCCGTCCTAATTTACGCTGGCCTGCGCCTAAGCATAAGATATATAGTAACAAAGCTGCTGAGATTTCTATAATTTCAAAAAAGTGTACTTAGTCGTTGTACCCAGTCATAATGTGTAAACAGTTGTTGGTATACCCAAAACTGTACTAAAAATCCTTACCCGAAAGTTTTTATAATTTCAATCAATAACCTGGCTTACAAACTCTGCCTTCCAAGTCTATTCTCATATCCAAATTCCCCAAATCTCAAACAAAAACCGCCTCCAAATTTATTTCACCATAAAAAATATCCACACAGCAGCAAAGCAACACACGAAAAATGCAGCTAGCTAACAAGCAATAGCAGACAGTCAAACACACACACAAGCGGCTGGCAATTATTCAGGCTGCAATAAAACAAGCGAGAAGCAGGTCCCCCACACACACTCACTAACCTGCCAAACACCCCTCCCCTATATTCAATTAATAAACGTGGCCAGCCAGCCAGCTAGCAGCAGCAGCTACCTCCAGCCAAAGAACATAGTAGGCAGACCCCTCTATTTTTGGAGCGCCACAGCCTTATTTAGCAGGCGGTGGGCAAAAAATAGAAGAGAGGGACATAAATGGCTGTCCAAATAGTGGGACAGGCTAATCTTGGCCGCACGCATGCCTTCTCCTACTCCTAGTGCCTCTGTTATATTATGAGGTTTGTGGAAGTTGGGGAGGCACAAAGCAATAATAAATGCATGCAAGCATGAATGTGAGTGAATGTGTGTGCAGTAGAATTAATTAAGCATTGAATTATGCCCATGGTGTTTTGCAAGAACATACCTTTGAATACAAATGTTTTTTTTTAATTTTGGAGGATAAAGATTTAGTAGTTTTGCAGCATCTTGGAAATAATCAACCCATTTATTGGAAGATTTTTGGAAGCTACTTGGTTCTTAGTGGGGAAAAGAAAATTTGGAACATTGAATTCAGATGTGCTTGTGAAAAATGATATACTTATAAACTGGCCAGACTTAGGCCCGTATTTTGCGGCCTCAGCCCTCCTAATCTTAGACTTTTTCAGTTCTGATCTGCCTGTCTAGAGCAAAAAATCAGGAGGATTTGATTTTACCAATCGTTTTAAAAAAGCATAATAGTTTTGGGACGACAGTAAATTCGCCAACAGGTAAATTCACCAACAATTTTGGCATCATTTTGGCATGTTACATGGTAAAATATCAACTCGCGAAGGGTTTAACTCGCGAAGGGTTTAACTCGCGAAGGGTTTAAAAATTATGTTCCTGTATGGGCTATTATACTGCATACACGACACCTGCGGATGCTTTACAACAATAGACAATTTAAAAAATAGTCACCTCCTCTCCTCAAAAGCACACCTCGGGTACTTCCCTTATGAGTATTTCTACATGCGTACTAGAATCATTGGGTGACAGAACCTGAAGGCCACCATCTGGGATACTTACCCTTTATCCTAAAATAGCCATTTGATCTTCTGGCATACCTTACCACTCTTCCGGCTCACCTAACCACGCTCCTGAGATGCCTACTTACTTCCTTGGCATGCCCATCCACTCTTATGGCATACCTGCCCTTCTTACCTATCCACAGGGCGTACGCAGGGGGTGGCACGTGCTCCCCCCCCCCCCCCCCAGTCAGATTTTTCTCAAAACGGTGTAGGTAAAATGGCCTAAAAATGACCTGTTGCCATTGGTTTAAAGACCATTGGTTTGTTTAATAACTTTTGTGAGCCCTAGAAAGTGAAAACCTTTTCAAATTTGTCACTTTTGACTCTATTTAACTTAAAGGGCCATTGCCGTCTCCGACAACGGTTGTCCGCGAAGCGCCCAATCCCTTGGCAGAGTACAACAACATGAAGGTTGATTAGGACCATTGAGGATGGACCTGGATCACTGAGGTTACATCGGGCCGTTTAAGTTATATTTAAATAATTCAAACTAGATCCTAACTAGTGAAAATGCATTAACACCATTGGAACTGGAACAGCTGGGGATAGACCTGAAATGGACCATCTCGTTTCGGCAAACCTCGTTTTTGCACGTTCCCTTCTAACCTCGATAATCATCTACCTGGAAGTGGATATACATAATAATTTTTATTTTGTCTGGATCTGACTCCAAGCGAGCTCTTAATTTGAAAAAATTTGCTCCGACTCTGGCTCCAAAATCTTAGTTCAAAAACATTTGCCCCGATTCTCGCTCCGGGCTCTTAACTTGAATTTTTTTCCTCTGGCTCCTGCTCGAAGCCAGAGCCAGATCTGGAGAATTACACACCACTGCTCGCAAAGGCCATGTTTCTCTCGATCAATGAATTTTTACAAAAACAAGCTGTTCTCACTTTATAAAAAAATTGGACCCTACCGGAGTATACCCCCCCCCCCCCCAATGAAGTTTTTTTTAAAGTGTTTTTAAACACCCTATATCGACCCAAATTGCCTCGGGAGTTCAAAAAAGGCATTATTTTTGAGTTCTGGTTAAAAAAAAAAGAGTTTTGGACATTTTGAAATTTCGAACATTTGCCTGTTTTGGCATGTTTTGGTCACTGGAGCTGGGCAAAAATAGTCTCTAAATGCATTTTGTTCAAGAGTCTTCTCGGAATTATGTCTAAGGTATGTGAGTGCGCGCATCTCTAACCAACCAAGCCCCCTGCGCCCCGAAGGGGCGCAGGGGGCTTGGTTGCTTGGGGTTGAGATGCGCACACCCACATACCTTAGACGCAAATCACTCGAAAGTGACTCTGGATGCATAAAAATGTATGCATACTAGAGTTTATTTATGCGGTAGGCCCCAGTCAACAAAACTATGTTCAACATCTTCCTTTTCACACTAAATTGGCTCTTTTTTGGTCATTTCCCACCCTAATATGGCCCTAAATCCCTTCAAAAATGGTCAAAATAGGTATATTTGGGTGGTCCCAAAACTCAATTTTTTATTGACTAGAACACAAAAATAATGCCTTTTCGAGCTTCTGAGGCAATTTTAGGTCGATATAGGGTGTTTGGAAACACTTTAAAAAAAATTTCATTTGGGGGGGGGGTATACTCTGGTAGCGCCAAAAATTGCTCTAGCTTTATTAGGCTGTTTACATCATCTATTATGCACAAAACACTGCAAATAACTTAGAAGCTAAGTTCTCAGCCTTATTTCCGCTCGATTTTTAGTCTTGCATTTGTATTGACGTATGTTTTAGAAAGAGACTTGAAAAAAAACTAGTCAGCTTTCCAGTAAATGCGCATTTATAAGCATTTATTCAGTCTAATTGGTTAGTTACAAGCACTCACATTTATATATGTGTGCATGCTGCCAGTTGAAATCGAACCCAAGAGTTTTAATCCACTTTTTTAATACACGGGTTAGTCAACTGGTTGGGTTGTATTCATGTAAAACCACAAACACACATATATATAAAAACACTACTGGCATGCTATTGAAGTTCTGACTTTTAATTAAACCAAACATTCATAGATTGAAGAGAGTAGTTTTAGATGAAAATTAACTGAACGGCTCATCAGAAAAAGCACTCTTTGAAAAAAGCAGGAAATTGATTTGAAAAACAGGCGAAATAGAAGATACTGACGTGATTGTGTGTGCTATGGTTTGAAACAGATCTGCGTTGTGAGTGACAAAATACAAGACGCCTCTTAAAGGACCCTGTCTCTCCCTTATCATAGCAATTCGAACGGTTTGAATGCGCGCGGGACCTCACACACTTTGTCAATAATGTTTTTAAATTGTTTTTTTTGCTTGCGTATATTGATTGGAGAATAAATTTATAAATTTGTTCAATATCTAGAACCGTTCATAGTCGAGTCCAACGTTGCTTGACAATGCCAGATCGGACAACTCATCCGACTTGCACTACTCCACAACTGTTACTGTTGTAATTGGATTTATATCGAATATAAAATGACGTTTTAAATTCGAAATGAAAACAAAAAATAATTCAAAAACATTATTGACAAAATGTATGTGGTCCCGCGCGCATTCAAACCTTTGAAATTGCCATGATAAGGAAGAGACAGGGTCATTTAAAGAGGCATGCCCACGCTAATAAGAGGTGATGCCCTGGAATTTAAATTTTTTTTCTAATCATTGAACTTCTGTACTGATTTTTCAACTTGGTTTTTAACAAAACCATACCTAAAATAAAATTCTAGGCCCTGTTTCGTTAAAAACCAAGTTGAAAAATCCGTACAGAAGTTCAATGATTAGGAAAAATTTTTGAATTGGTTATCGGGAGAGTCGACTGTACCAATTTCTAATCGATTTACAGACCGAAAAATTCAGGTGCGATTAATCGTGCGATTATGAACTATTATTATTACTTTTCGCTTTTAGGACTGAACTTCACTCTACCGGAAATCCGAGAACACGGTCAAAAGCGCTTCGAAGCAATTTTTTATCCATAAAACGGTTAGAAAAGTGTGCGAAGGCAATTTCTCGAAAAAAATGCTAGATTTGCCTTGGTCCCGCAAATCTCTCTCATCTTCACCGCTGGACACATCGCTTTCATAGTTTGCACGAATTTGATCCATGATTTGACTGACATCAAAATTTAAGAACAGTTCTGCACAACACAAAAACAACAAAAATCGAAATAATGAGAAAAATGAGAAAAATGTGATTATTTCGTCGCGAGATGAAAAAAAATTGAAGGGGGTGCGTCAATTAGAGGGGGTGCTTTGATTAGAGAGAATACGGTATATGCATTTTCGATCATGACTCTTGCTCGGAATCATGTCTAAGGTAAGTGAGTGCGCGCATCTCTAATCAGCCAAGCCCCCTGCGCTCCGAGGGGTGCAGGAGGCTTGGGGGCTTGGAGTTGAGATGCGCACACCCACATACCTTAGACCAGGGTCGCCAGACGTCCTTGTTCATAAGATTTGTCCTTATTTTGGAATTTCAAATCTTATTATTTTTTGAAAATTTTAGTCAAAATCTTATTTTTCAGCATCAAAACAGCACTAAGCACTGGATAAAATTGCATATTTTTGCCAAAATACCCTGAAATGTCCTTATTTTGAGCAAATGTCCTTATTTTTTAAAAACAAATCTGGCAACCCTGCCTTAGACACAAATCACTCGAAAGCGACTCGGGATGCATAAAAGTAGATACATACCAGAGTTTCTTTGTAAGATTAAGTTACCTAAATTCGCGACACTTTGTGCAGTAGGCCCCAGTTAACAATACTATGTTCAAATTCCATCTTTTGGGGCTCTTGAGGGATATCCACGTACCCTTTTAGGTTAAATTACCTTGGTCGCCCAAGGCAAAAAGTCAAACTTTAGTAAAAAAAAATTCACTAAAAAGTATCGACTTCCATCTAAAAACATGTTTTGAGCATTATTAAAGTGCTAAAACGTTGAAAAAGGTGATTTTGGGCGTTTTCTGGCAAGGACTATATACCACAATTTAGCCAAAAAATTTTCCTCATAGTTGGAATTACATACGAATTTTTCGATTGGTCTTATAGCAAAAAAGGCTTTCAATTTTGTTCTGTTAGGCTGCCCTCACACTCCCGCGGGACACGGTACACATCACAAGTGCCTTTAGAGCCACGGGACACTTTTATTTTCTAATCCTATCAACAATTTTTTATAGTAAATCGACCCTGCTCTACACGATAGAACTAATACATATACTGTTAAGATATTGGGATTTTTTTTTGGCTGTCCCGCAGGTCCTGTTCCGCGGGACAAATCTGGGGATTTTCCCGCGGGACATTGATCTGCATGACAGCAAAAAAGCCGTTTTTGATAGTAATTATGACATATTTGTTATTCCTATGTTGTACAGCAGGGTCGATTTTTTCACCATTCTGTTGAAAGCGGTGAAAAGGATAGCCAGGAGCCGAGATAGAAACAAAAAAGTGTTTGAAAAATTGTCCCGTGTCCCGCGGGAGTATAAGTGCAGCCTTAAAAACGCAATTAACTAAATTAAATCTAATGATTAAGCATATTATTTGAACTGGCAGGGGACAATTAAAAACGCGTGGACACAGTTTTTTAAAGGGCATGGTTACTGGTTCAAAAATTTGTCCCCCGCCAATTCGAAATCTTTTCCGAATCATTAAACTTCGGTACGGATTTTTCAGCTTACACAGGTAATTTAAATCCAGTGGGTAACCCCCAAATTTCCACTGGATTTCCCCAAACTGCCAGTGGTGTGTCCATGGACGGCCAGTGGTAGATTGGGGGAAAACCACTGGTAATCTGGTGGATATCCAGTGGAAATTTGGTGGCAATTCAGTGGTACCACTGGAATTCCAGTGGAAATCCACTGGATTTCTAGACTTAGTGGATTTCCAGTGGCAGTTTAGGGGCAATCCACTGGAATTAAATTACCTGTGTAGTTCCTAACAAAACAAGGCCCATAATTTAATTTGAGGTACAATTTTGTTAGAATCGAGGTGGGCATTTTATAATCGTCGAAAACTGATGTTTAAACGTCTCCTAAGTAATTTTTATGTGCTAAAAACGATAAAAAGGTTGTTTTTTTACACTTTCCTACGTAAAAATTGATTATTTGGAGAAAATTTTTTTTGACCGAAATGGGGTATAATACCCTAATATAAGATGCTTTGCCTTGGTCCCCAAGAAAAAAGTCACATTTCGGTCAAAAAAAAATTTCTCCAAAAAATCAATTTTTACGTAGGAAAGTGTAAAAAACGAACCTTTTTATCGTTTTTAGCACATAAAATTACTTAGGAGACGTTTAAACATGAGTTTTCGACGATTATAAAATCCGCAATTCCGCTCATATGACTACTACTATGCAGGAACCTCTGAACTTTGTCGGGCTGTATGTGGTCAGAGTGTCCCTTTCTATGTGCCTTCGTGCTCCATGCCCATGATAGTATGGCTAGGCCTTCGTAACATAACTGTCGGAGCACGTTAACTTCATTCAAGAGGCTGCCTAGCGAAAGTGGTTATAAGCCGCATACTATTTACTGTAAACATCTGCCGGACTTATATCATTAACTTTCAGGTACAACGGGTCATTTGAGTATCTCATTAAGTACAGTTAAACCTCGATAATCCGCCACCCTCGATAAACCGCCACCCTCGATAAGCCCGATTTGGTTGGCCGTCAGAGAAACTCAACAAAGTTTACCCCGCTAAACCGCCACCTCGATAATCCGCCACCCTCGGAGCGGTCCCATGGGGTGGCGGATTATCGAGGTTCGACTGTATTTACCTATTGTTGTTTTTTATCGATCCGTATTTCAGCCTATAAACGACCGTTCGATCTTATATCTGAATCACTTAAGTTTTTCTATGTAATATTCAAGCATTAGTCGCTGTATTAGGTCATTAATCAGGTCAGTACCCGTATATTCTCTATTAGAAGCCTTCCACGAAATCTGGAATTACTTGACTTATTCTTTGCTTTTTGTATCACTTTTCGGTTTCAACCTTCAAACATGTTATATGCCGAAACTTAGCTGTGAACCTGGGCTGCCTTTCAGTGAGTTATACCTAAAGAGTCTTATCAAAAAATAAGTCAAAAAACAAGAATAAGTCAAAGAAATTCCGGGTTTCGAGGAAGGCTTCTAATAGAGAATATACGGGTGCTGACCTGATTAATTACCTAATATAATTAATGACCTAATGCTTGAATATCACACAGAAAACCTAAATGATTCAGATATAAGATCGAACGGTCGTTCAACTGAGCTATGTCGAGTATTTTGAGAAAACCTGGATACACAATGGCTAGTCCGAAGGATACAGTCCGTACGCTTCTACAAACAATATACTTAAGTCCAAAAATGGAGAGCTGAAAAAATGCAGCACCGCCGAGTACCTCCCATAGCCAAGTTCATTCACTCTACAGAAATGACTTTGAAACATTGGTCGAGTAGACACGAGTACCTGGTATTTGTTGTGAAGAAAATTTATTAAAAAAAACAGTAGTATTCAGTATCCCGGAGCTATTTTTCGAATATCAACTCATCTTTATCGTGAGGCTTTTTTAATGGCGAACAAGAACAAGCCATCCATGACAGTCCATCCAACACTGCAAATGTTACAGTCGAACCTGCATACAACAGCATTCTATGGGACCGACTTTAGGGTGGGGTTGTGTCGAGGTGGTGTTGTACCGAGGGTTCGCTTGACTTAATTTTAGTCAAAGCTGACCAAATTGGTCCATTTCCGGGTGGTGTTATATCGGGTAGTTTTGTATCCAGATTCGACTGCATCCTAATTGGGCTGCACCAAATTTCACTCCTGGTTTATTGAGAGCATTGGATTTGCAGTTCCGCAGTCAAAGCTAACTTGATTAAAGATGCTACAAGACTCTCCGATTTGCATTCTGCACAGCCAACTGAGGGGGGGGGAATAGATATGAGCAATACAAGTTCAATGATTACATAAAAACGCAAAGTAAGAAGCGTGAGATTACAATAGATTCAAATCTTGTTCTCTTTTACGTGAAACTATTCCTTACAGGGAAATGTCCCTTACATGGAAACGGCTTTACAGGGAAACGGATTTACAGAAAAACGTCGCGTAGCCAACTTTTTGGGGTGATGGTTTATCAAGAGTCGACTGTATGTAGAAAACTAATTAATAAAAATGAGATAAATCTTTTTTTTGCCACCTTTTGGCTTTTTTCTGCCACCTTTTTTAGTTTTGGTCAAAAATGCTTTTTTCTGCCACCTTATGCTTTTTTCTGCCACCTTCTGATTTTTTCTGTCACCTTCTAGCTTTTTTCGGCTCTACCCTGTTTCGTCCCAAATTGTTTCCGCCAAAAATATTTATTGCCAAAAACGTTACATTTTTAATTAATTAGTTTTCTACACATGGGTTTTCTAACTAATTTTGTAGATATTTTCATTTACAAGTTCATACTGAAATTGATGCTAGAGAGCAGGGCTAAATTTTGCGTATGAGGTTGTATATGACCATGTCTGCAATATTTGCTGAAAAACACAAAAGTTCTCAAACAATTCCAGGATTCCGGAAATTTTAGGGTTTTCAGCAAATATTGCAGACATGGTCATTTACAACCTCACACTCAAATTGTAGCCCTGCTCTCTGGCATAAATTTGAGTATGAACTTGTGAATGAGAATGTCCACAACATTAGTTATAAAAACCATATGTAGCAAACTAATTAATTAAAAATGTAACGTTTTGGCTATAACGATCAGAGATCACAGACATTCCGATTGGGGCAAGCGAAAGAGAGGAAGAAAACGGAGAGCTAGATAAGAAGAAGCACTGAATTTCTTAACCGATCAATTGAATTATGACATAACGCTATATAAAAAAAAAGGTGGCAAAAAAAGCTAGAAGGTGGCAAAAAAAGCAAAAGGTGGCAGAAAAAGCCAAAGGTGACAGAAAAAATCAGAAGGTGGCAGAAAAAAGCATTTTTGACCAAAACTCGAAAAAGGTGGCAGAAAAAAGCCAAAAGGTGGCAGAAAAAAGCATTTTTGACCAAAACTCGAAAAAGGTGACAGAAAAAAGCCAAAGGTGGCAGAAAAAAGCATTTTTGACCAAAACTCGAAAAAGGTGGCAGAAAAAGCCAAAAGGTGGCAGAAAAAAGCTTCGTCCATTAAAAATGTAACGTTTTTGGCTGTAACGATTTTTGGCGGAAACAATTTGGGACGAAATAGGAGAGAGCCCGAGAACATAAAAAACTTTTTACTTGAGTTCTTATTGAGACTAAATATATTTGAAAAATTCTTTCTAAATAGACTATAAAAGGCAAAAATTTCTTAGGACAACATCATTGTGTGGTTCTGCTTTGGTTGTGCTCGCTTGCTCTTCTCTCTCGCTCTCTGCTGCTGCTGTAAAAAAAGATGGCTTCTGTTCCGCCAGGTGACATTGCAACTCAGCCCAATTCCAAGGTGGTTTTCAACGCTCCCTACGACGACAAGCACACCTATCACATCAAGGTTAGCATTCTCTTATTTCTCTTACGGATCGATTTAACTTTCTGTTTTATATCATCAATGCGGGCGGTCGTCGTATTGGGTGGGCTATCAAGACTACAAATTCTAAGCGCTTGGGTGTGGATCCCCCGTGTGGAGTGCTCGACCCGAAGGAATCTGTGCTGATGGCTGTCTCCTGCGATTCATTCGACTTCGGCTCAGAGGACACGCAGAACGATCGTATCACCGTCGAGTGGACCAACACGCCTGATGGAGCCGCTAAGCAGTTCCGTCGCGAATGGTTCCAGGGCGATGGAATGGTGCGTCGCAAGAATCTGCCGATCGAATACAATCCCTAGAGTTGTCTTCTGTTGAATGTCTCTTTGTGTGATTGTTTCGCCATTGTTGTTGTTGCAATAAAAAAATTAGCGTGATTTTTTGGATTTCTTGTAATTTCTTGTGTATGTAGCAGTGTTCTTAATAGTCGAAGGGAGAATGGAAAGTCAGAATGAAATTCAAAAATTCTGACAGTCAGAAAGCGCGGGAAATCATTCTGACTGTCAGACTCTTTCTGACTCTTAGAAATGACGATCAGACAGGGAAAAAACGGCGTGATCTGATCGATTTTTTTTCTGACTCTCAGTTCTGACAGTAAGAATGATTTCCCGCGCTTTCTGACTGTCAGATTTTTTAATTTCATTCTGACTTTCCATTCTGCCTCTGACTATTGAGAACACTGGTATGTAAGCCATCATTTCGTGGATATACAATTGATGTCTTTTGAGATGCTATGTGAATGTCTTTTATTTTATTCATCGAAGTTGGCTACCAACTCATTCTTTCTTTTTTCTTTTGTTTTTCAACGGACATGCTCGTGCCCGACACGGAGAATAGACGGGGACCAGCACTTTTTTTCTTTCTTGAACAAGTCGTACAGTCGTTCACATCTAAATTTTTTATGCTTTCGATCTATTTTTTAAAAGTAGTATAGGGTAATCAATATCAGAATTGATGCAAAAGGAGCGAAAAATGGCACGACTCAAAATTTTTTGCCGGTCCCTGCCTTAACTTTTTGAAGCGCACAGGCATGCCCTTTTAACACTCGGGAAGTCATGCGTAGTAATTGGTAGAGTGGACTCAGAATTTTACGCTGAACACGATAGTGCGTGTCCTTTTTGCTTCAATGACGGGTTAAGTAGGTGAAAAAGGGTCCGGAAGCTAACAAGTTGCGGATAGTCAAAATCCAGCTGTATACCTATATGTTTCAATTGATGCGTCGTGGTCGTTATACTGCATCCACTCTCATAATACACTAAAATGTCCGCAAGGAGGTTAGCTTTCTATTGGTACCAAACATAGCCTGCTTTTCGTTTTTAAAGTCAATCTAAATCACCACTCATTTGTTAGTGTAGAGATTCTCATTATGTTTATCTCCGACTTTCTACAAGCTGTAAGTTTTTTTAAACAATACCCAGCAAAATCCTGCACACAAAAAAAATGAGCGGAGCCTTACAGTTATTTCGACACTAAATACAGCAATATTTTGTTATAATCGTGGCAAAATATGCAAAAATAATATATAAGTTGGGTCACAAACTTCCTCTAACTTTTTTTCGCAAGTGAAATCCTGGATTTTAACACCGAATTCGTGTTCAGCGACGTCGATTTGCTTATGAAACTATTTTTTAAATTCATAATCACTGTCAAATTTCGAATTCCGCTCAAGACAAAAATCATTTAAATTTGAACCAACCACCCAGAACACCCTAAACATCCGTAAACCACTCCGAACCACTAAAATCTACCCTAAACCACTTAAAATCACCTGCACAACAGCAAACTTCCCTAAACTATTTGAACCACATAAAAACCACTGTAAACATTTGAAAACATAATTTATTCATAATTAAAGATGGATTTGGGTGTATTAGGGTGGTTTGGGCCGGTTCAGGTGATGTTTGTATGTTTGGGCAGTTTTGGATGTCTGGGTAGTTTTGAGTAACTGACACTGGTTTTTGATTTTTCAGTGTTTTGGTCACCATCTAAGTAAAATTTAAATTTAAAAGTGAAAATTTGCGGAACGGACAGTTGAAGTTACAAAAAGTGAAAAACCCCTCTTTTTTGCCTTATTTTAGCGTTTTTTGTCTTGTCTAAATTCAACTGTCCGTTTCTCAGCCCTGTATTTTTTTCTAAAAAAACAGTCGACGTGTTATTTTTGTAGAGAAATCGAAGAGCTTTCGAATAGTGCAATGGATGTCATATTTTCACCGACATTTCTTTGAGAAAAGCTATTATTTATGTGGCTAAACAGTCATTTTCCTTAGATTTTTCTTTATTTGACTAGAAATTGACACTTTTATGTTGATGGTCATAACTTTTTCCATAATTATCAAAAATAGAAGTTTGACCCACCAAATTGTAGCTAAGAAACAGAGCTACGAAATAATAGTGTGAAATGAATGAATTTTATGAGATTATTGCGGTTTCTGTTTATTGCGGTAACCGCAATGCGGTTGCCTGTTCAATTTTTTTTGTCCGGGTATAAAATGGACTCGTATCAGAAAAATGAATTTACAACGATGTCAAAGCCTGACAATTAAAAAATTGAACTAAGCATTTGAAAGAGGAAGAAAAATGCTACATCTTTGCCTTTAACAGAACTTTCAACACGCAGGAAAAATTCCAAAACTTTCACGATTTATAAAATGTAACCATGTGTTCAATTTTTTTTGTCCGCTACTGTAAGTCGAACATTTTACAAATGGTTTGACAGCAGTAAAAAAACGTTTCGACAGTATTTTCACAGTTCTTGTAAATCTTGCAAAACGTAATTATGCTATCGTCAAACCGTCTTTGGAATGCTCAAATTAGTGCAGAAAGTAGGTTTTGGAACCCAAAAACGTAAAAAATAATTTTGATCCAAGTAGACGGTCACTTGGTTTCGTTGGCACATGGTATACCCACCAACTCTCTTCACAACTCTCTTCAAGAAGCAAAAAATAATAATCTAAATATTTATTTCAACAACACATTCAGCGAAACAAGGAACATAGTGATGTATTTATTCGACTTTCTCAACAGCACCAGTATGACAGATCTTTTCGGCCCTGAAAACGAAATATTAATCAATTTTAGAATGAAAAAATTCTCAGCCCACTTCAAGCCCTCCAGGATTTGCAGAACCTTTCTGATGACGGATACCGAAGCGAAAGAGAAGTGGTTGGGTGCAACACCACGGCGCTTGTTTTCTCCGTACAGCTTACGGAAAGCTCCGATGCCTGAAGACATCCAGCATTAAACCAAATCTTAAGAGGTTCGAAAAAAATTCCAACAAAAATTGTACACTTACTGGCTGACGATCTGATGTAAAGACGTCGAGCAATGCTGGCAGTGCGCAAATAGTACCAATCGGGATCAATGGAAACCAATTCCTTGTTCTTGCCTAGCTTGATGACATCAGCTCACTCTGGAAGCTTGACCTTGCCGCTAAATTTAATAAATATAAAAGGCTTCATTCCCATACAATAAAAAACCTCTTCTTCAAGAAACCGGCAAACTGCACGACAATTTCAGCTTGGTCCACATCATTGACGCTAGTCGGCTTGTCGATGATGCTTCAAGCAGATAGATGACTCGATTTTGCTAAAACTCGAAACAGGTAAACATGAAAAAAGGTAGTTGGTATTAAGCCGTATAAGCCGAGTAAAGGATGAATTCATCTACGGATGAATTTATCGGGAGTGGATTGACCTAGTACCGGAATTGGGATCAAATGAGTTGTGATCAAATGAGTTGTGATCAAATGAGTGTGTACGCTTTAAAGGGCCATTGCCACCTTTTTTGAATTGTCCCTGCCAATTCAATTTTTTCGCCTAATCATTCAACTTCTGTATGATCGTATTTCAACTTGGTTTCTAACAAAACAAGGCCTAGAATTTAATTTTAGGTATAGTTTTGTTCGAAACCAAGTTCAAAAATCCGTATAGAATTTCAATGATTAGGAAAAAAATTTGAATTGGCGGGGACAACCGTCGTCGGGACGGCAATGGCCCTTTAACAAAAATAAAAATATTATTATATTCTCGTACAAAGTTAAATGCTGAACATCACTAGAAAAGTGAATTTCCTGTCTCGGGTTGTCGAGTCGAAATTGGGTAATTTCGAGTAATATTCGAAATTTTTCAGGTTTGGCGTATCGAGTCGAGTACTCGAAAATTTCTAGTACACGACAACCCTATTCCTGTCTCTTCAGTAGTGGAAAAAGTAGTGTAATTTTGATTAAGGGCACTGGTGTTCTAAACAAATACCGTATTATTAAACGCGCACTCTCTAAAAAACGGGCCCCCTACGGGAGGGTGGAAAATTAAACGGGCCCTCTCTAATAAAAGGCTCCCAAATACAATTTTTTCTAAACTGTGTCAGATGTTTTTAGCATAATTTCCAGACTTATCCCAGTATTAAAAAGCTACCGTATTCTCTCTAATAGGCCGACACCCTCTAATAAACCGACACCCCCTACTTTGAGGGACCGTATCTCAGTCCGAAGAAAAAAAAATTACATCGCTGTTTATTGCGTTTTCTTAGTTCCCACGAGCTCTATCGATTCCGCTTTTTCGATTTTGGATTTTCACCCGAAAATGTCGAGTTCGACCCAAAATTTTCACGATTTTTGAAGGGTTGAAAAATAAACCGACATGTCGGCCTATTACAGAGAATACGGTAGTTTTTCAAATTCCATATGTTGACTTTGTGATATTTGGAAAAATTTAAAAACCGAAGGACTGGGAAAATCTTTTTTTATTAACTAAGTCGAAAAATTTTTATGGAGAGAAAAGACGAGGACATGGACGAGGACGCTATTTAGAAAAAGGCAAAGACGAGGACGAAGACGCCGACAACATGTTTAAAAAGGCAAAGACAAAAAGTTAAAAAGCAAAGGTAAAAAGGCAAAAAAAAGGCAAGGACGAGGACGTGGACGAGTAATTCAGGGAATTCCAAGCATTGGTTGGAATTCAAAAAGTCCTCCCCTTTGCAACAAAACGCTATTTTGTCTTAAATTTTCCATCTCTTTGCAATTTTTTTTGCTAGGAAGACTTCGAGATAAAAGCTGATTAGAAAATGGCGATACCACACATTACGATTTTAGTGAGGATAAACTTTAAAAAAAACCACGGTACAAATGTTCACAGCACATTTTTTATTGCAACAACAACAATGGCGAAACAATCACACAAAGAGACATTCAACAGAAGACAACTCTAGGGATTGTATTCGATCGGCAGATTCTTGCGACGCACCATTCCATCGCCCTGGAACCATTCGCGACGGAACTGCTTAGCGGCTCCATCAGGCGTGTTGGTCCACTCGACGGTGATACGATCGTTCTGCGTGTCCTCTGAGCCGAAGTCGAATGAATCGCAGGAGACAGCCATCAGCACAGATTCCTTCGGGTCGAGCACTCCACACGGGGGATCCACACCCAAGCGCTTAGAATTTGTAGTCTTGATAGCCCACCCAATACGACGACCGCCCGCATTGATGATATAAAACAGAAAGTTAAATCGATCCGTAAAAGAAATAAGAGAATGCTAACCTTGATGTGATAGGTGTGCTTGTCGTCGTAGGGAGCGTTGAAAACCACCTTGGAATTGGGCTGAGTTGCAATGTCACCTGGCGGAACAGAAGCCATCTTTTTTTACAGCAGCAGCAGAGAGCGAGAGAGAAGAGCAAGCGAGCACAACCAAAGCAGAACCACACAATGATGTTGTCCTAAGAAATTTTTGCCTTTTATAGTCTATTTAGAAAGAATTTTTCAAATATATTTAGTCTCAATTAGAACTCAAGTAAAAAGTTTTTTATGTTCTCGGGCTCTCTCCTATTTTGTCCCAAATTGTTTCCGCCAAAAATCGTTACAGCCAAAAACGTTACATTTTTAATTACCGTATTTCCTCTAATAAGCGCCCTCCCCAAAATCCGGTATTTCTTAAATTAATTCTCCTACTTTTATACCGGGTTTTTGTTTTCGAACGGCACATATGTTATATAGTAAAAAACAAACTTTTAGCTGGCACCGGACTAGGAGGAGTCAAGGATCCACCACAATCTTTATTCAACCCACAACCAGACACAAACACGACACGAGGTCTTCGCAAAACATTACAATGAGATTCTGGTTCTGGAGACTTCTTCTTCAGCTCGATTGCGGCGGTCCTTCCCACTTGAGTCCAGGCCAGTCGCGGAGACAAGGGTCCATTCGCTTTGTTTCTAGCATCCGTTGCGCAGTTTGATTGGAGCGTGCTGCTGGCCACAGAGATCGGCAGGCGAGTCACAGATGACAGGGAGCGGAGCTGACTTGACCATCACAGGAGGAGCTTTGCTTCGGCAATACCACGGAGCTGCAGTTTGGCTATGGAGTCTTCTGCTTGCTTCTGGTCCACTTCGGCTTGCACTTCCGTCGACGGGTCACTGGCTTCGGTCCTTTCGCACTTCCATCCCTTTCGGTCAACACACCCCTTCACACCCAACGCTTCGGTCCCATTAACACCTGCTAGACGGTAACCATACACCCCACTCTGTAGACGGTCCACACCCACACCACACAAACCCTTTTCGGTACTTCCCACACGACCCAACGGCACTTCCGGGTTGACGAACCCTTCCATGCCTCGGGCACTACCAGCCAACTTCTCTGCTTCGGTAAATGAGGAAAGGGCACTAACCTGCTTACCGTGTTCATCGTCGTGTTCCTTCCACTGCGAGCCAGCCATTCCTTTTATCTCGTCCAAAAGCGCATTCCACTGGGTGCTGGCCATATCATCAGCCCCTTGCAGGTTTGCCTCCTCCAGAGCGATCGCGAGCCTGTCTCGGATGTCCAAATTTGCCTCGGCACCACTTGCTTCGGCTTAGCCTTGCTTTCTTCCTCTATCTTTTCCATTTAGCAGAATCGATAGATTTGAGCGCTTTTTAGGTCCTTAAGAACGACCGACCCCCTTAATTACTTACTTGCTGACGGGTCGACTTTCTTTCAGTAGAAGACAAATCCTGTTTCAAATCATATATGATTTCAAACAGTATTTGCCTCCTTTAACTTCTTCTTTCGGTAACTCCTCTCAGGACAAATCGACGGTACGGAGATTTGCCTTCGCAAATCTCCCTCCTTACAATATACAAAAACGTAGCGCAGATTCCCAGCTACATTTTGGTATATAACATATGTGGCGTTCGAAAACGAAAATTCGGTATAAAAGGAGGAGAATGAATTTAAAAAAATACCGGATTTTGGGGAGGGCGTTTATTAGAGGAAATACGGTAATTAGTTTTCTAGGTACAGTCGACTCTCGATAAACCGTCACCCCCAAAAGTTCGTTCCCGCCTAGGGTCCGACACTTTTTTTAGCTCAATTTTTTACTTTTTTTTGCCAAAACTGATTCGTTAGTCTAGTCCGAAATATCGCAAGGATTCCGATTTTGCCGATCTTTTTTAAAAAAAAATGAAATTTTGACCATTAAGACCCGCGCCTCTCGATAAGCCGTCACGCTATCCTCCTCGAGAGGCGCGGGTCTTAAGGCGCATTTACAATGAGGAGGCTGTTTACGGATGTTTAATCCGATTCGTCACATGGAAATGGTCATAATTTTTTTTATTGTTTCAAAAATTATTCTGTTATTGCCATCTTGTAGCTAAGATGTAGGGCTACAAGATGAGCTATCGATAACTTAGATGTTGTTAAAAAATTGAGTTAAAAAACTAAGACTCCGCCAAGCATCCGCACTCAAATTCGAGTTAGGATTATTGGGCGGAGTCTTAAAATTTTATCTGAGCTTTTGAAGCAACATTTACACAGTCAAAAGCTCATTTGATAGCCCTAAACCTCAACTATACGATGTGAGAAGCTGCAAAAGCAACTGGAAAATAAAAAAAGGGAGGATTCTGTTTCACGGATTCTTAGGGAGTAGTCTGTTTTAGCATCCGCAAACAGCCTCCTCAATGTGTATGCGCCTTAAATGGTCAAAATTTTAGCTTTTTGAGAAATGATCGGCAAAATCGGAATCCTTGCGATATTTCGGACTAGACTGACGAATCAGTTCTGGCAAAAAAAAATTCAAAAATTGAGCGAAAAAAGTGTCGGACCCTAGGCGGGAACGAACTTTTGTGGGTGACGGTTTATCGAGAGTCGACTGTACAGTCAAACTTCTTTATAAGCTACACTCCATATAATCTACACCTCCTTGTAAGCTACCCCTGAGTCCGGTCCCAAGTGGGCTACCTTCCGTATAATATACCCCCTATATAAGCTACACCGCTCTATACGTTGACACGCATTTGGGCATCCCGCATTTGGACCCCAATTCAAAATTCAATATTTTTACATCCTAAATCGAAGTTTCTCTAAATGTTTTTGTCTTGTTTATTTCGCTGCACTTTGCATGCTATTATCAATTATGTTCGTAAGGGATTGAAGAAAGTTTTGATAGCTAAGCCTTCCGCACTAAGAAACTCTGGCATCCAAGGCATGCAAAAGGTGAAATTAAGGTGTCCAGTTACTATTAGTCAAGCGACCGCACTGAGATAGGGTAATATAATTTGGGGTACCTTTTGTTACCTAGTGGTTGGATACCAACCTAAAGGCTTGAATCCAATAAAGTCCCGTATCAAATTACCGGATTTTCCTTTCACTCTGACTTGCACTCTCACTCTCAGTGTGTACCCAATAGGAAAAAATTGCCTCTCAGTCTTAATTTCACTCTCAGTTGCACTCTCACTTTCAGTATGCCCAATGAGTTTTTTTCACTCTCACTTTCCGTGAAAGTCTAAACCAATGAAACTAAGTGGTCGTCCACTTAGATTAAAAAAATTCAATTTTTTTTACTTTTTCAGGCTCCAAGCTTGTTTTCTGGACTAACTCGGGCATGCTGAAGTTTGATAGTGGTAAAATGCCGTTTTGTAGAGTATTTTCTGAGTTTTGGTAAATCGAGTTATGGAAAAATCAATTATCTTCCAATACTTAACACTAGAACGGCTGACTGTACTAAAGTGTGCGTCTTGTGCCAAATTAAATGCTGAACATGATAGGCGAAAAAAAATTCCGAAAAAGGTGCTTTTGTAAATTGCACTCGGTCAATTTTAAAAACTTCCGCGAAAAAAATGGGTCATTTTACAAATCAATAAAAAAAACAAAAATTTCATAGTCACTTTAATAATTTTTATATTGCATCTGAAAGTTGAGATTCTGCGCTATCTTTTAGTATGTTTGTGCGATCTCAACAGTTTCTAAAAAGAAAGTTTTGATTATAGAGAAAACTTAGACGAAACTTTTCAACCTGACTTACAACATTCTCTCATTCTAGAACCTTTTGCGCAAGTTCTTTTTTAGCAAACGACTTTTACTATTCGATAAAGCGAGAAAAATTGCACCAGATAGTGTTTTAAAGTACAGTAAAAAGGCAATCTTGAACTATTAAGTAACAGTTCTAAAAAATATTTTCAAGAACACTTCAACGGAATGTTCCTCAACGCTAGTGAAACTCGTGATTCTGACACCGGATTCATGTTCAGCGTGGTCGATTTACTTTAAAATCTGCTCTTAAGTTCTGAGACTCGCTGTAAAATTTCAGATTCCGATCAAGACAAAAAGGTTTAAGCTTCGAAAAAATTCGATATTTGAATAATTGTTGTGTGACCACTTAGATCTAAAGGCTATAGAGGGTGGAATTTTGGAGGCTGGATCACGACAACGGTCCAGAAAACAATTAGTCAAAACAATTAGTCCAGAAAGCATGTTTTGCAACATTAAAAACGTAAAAGCAATTTCGATCCAAGTGGACAACCACTTGGTTTAGTTGGTGCATAGATTATCCAGTAGAACTGAAGTTGGATCATAATAAAATATTTAAAATTTATTACAAGACGAAGATATACCTGAGTTCTCCAACCTGGGTGCGTACTTAGCCTAAAATGGGCCTGAGGATACCTGAGGATTTATTTGTTGCAGGAAATATTTACCGTAGGATGAATTCACCGGATCAAATGAATTTACCGAGGATTTGCCAAAAATATGTAAAAAGTTTTGAATTGGGGCCCGAATTCGGGGCCCAAATGCTGTGGGGCCCAAACGCATAGTAACCTCTCTGTAAGGGACAAAATAGAAGAGAGCTCGTTTGATTAATGCTCGTTTAATATACAACAAATTTTATAGTTAATTCGTTGGTCTTATTCATAGTCAATATGATCAAATATAGGGATGATGGTTTTGGTATTTGCGGGTATGCGGCTGCGGCTTTTTATACAAAATCAAGTGCGGCTAGCCGTGCGGCTATTAGTCCGTATCACAAAAAGAAAACCGATAAGCGCAGTTAGAACATAGCCGATTACCGGTCAGTTGGATTAAATTGATCAATTGTGTCCCACAATTTTCACACTTTTCTGTGTTCAACCCTCCTAATACAGTCAAATCTCCCAATACATACAACTCTCTCAATAGTACCTGAATTAATAGGAGAGTTACTAACAGAAGTTGTTTTGTAGATCAACAGAACATGGCTGGACTTACGCTGAATGAGAAAATTAAAAAAAAAAATTCTGCAAATTGGTGCGGCTAGCCGCGTCGCGACGGCTACCAGACAATTCCAATATTTTTGGAATTTGTCGTGCGACATTTTTCCATATTTCAAAAATTATTCTATCAATGAAATTAACTACTTTTTGACTAGAAAACTAATAACAATCGTCGGGCATTCTAGATCTTGTAAATTTTTAGTGGCAGATCATATCTTAATCACTGAATTGGAATAACATGTGCTGTTACAACGATGTTTTACTTAAAGGGTGAGGCACTTCTATGGTTACTTTTTGACATTGACTACTACTTAAATCCACATACCTTGTTTTCACATATTTTGTTTTCTCATCTCAGATTTTTTTATACAGTTATGTAGCTAAAATTTTTCTTTTTCGATTGAATGGTCAAACAGCCTGATTAAAAACAATTCTGAAAAATCACACCAAATATAAGGTGAAACTCCACTAAAAACACCTATGTAAAAAACTACGATTTTTAGTGTGAGTTTGTTTTGTTTTTCTCAAAACTTATTTTTAATCAGACTGTTTGACCACTTAATCGAAAGAGAAAATCTCAGCTGCAGAACGGTATAAAACATCTAAGATAAAAAAACAAGATATGTGAAAAAGTCTATGCGAAGTGAAGTAGCAGTCAATGTCAAAAGTAGCCGTAGAAGTCCTCCCCCCCCCTTTAAAAGTCTTCCTTCCAGAATTTGTTTTTTCTAATAAATAAGAAAATGATAAAATTCGCAAGACTTGTTTGGATGCACTTGGATGCGCCTCGTTAAAAATTGATTTTTCCGTGAAATAGTTTCCGTGAAACAGACAACAGTTTTTTCATACCCGCCCTTCAATAAGTAATTACTCGTCCTACTACATTCATTATTCGCAAAGACAAAAATAACAACTAGGTATCAACAATTCATTCCACTTCTGATTCTTCTTCTTCGCTTTCTTCAATATCTTCAAAAGCTGGGGTTGAATCCTTTTGCACACACGGTTTCTTGCGCAGACCGTGAAAAGGAGACTATTTCATCAAAGCTTTCAACTTTATCAGACCGCTTCTCATGCCATTCCACCATTGAAGCATGCACCAACCTTGACACATGGTTAAAAAAGTTATTTTCTGACATTTTTCCACGCACAAAAATGTATTAAAAAAAAATTCGACCAAAATTCGACTTTTTGCCTTGGTCCCCAGAACAATCTTACCTGAGAGGGTACCTGGATACCCGAAAAGATGAGATTTGAACATAGTTTTTTTAAACTATGGCCTACCACATAAAGAAACTAAAATTTAAAAAAAAAATCCGTTTTTTGTGTGGAAAAAAGTCAGGAAATAACTTTTTTTTACTGTTTCAAGCATATAAATATTATTTAGGAGTCGTTTAAACATGATTTCTAAATAAGTGAGAAATGCGTCCAACACCCCATTGTATGTTACAGAGAATTTTTAACTGTACATATATCGCGCAGCTACATAATTTTTGACAATTTAAAAAATTGGCTTTGGTTATCCTGTTGTTTCGTGAAGTCAGCTTAGTCCCCTTGTAAAAACTTTATCTAGAAAACCTTCTTTATAGTTTTTTTGCATGAACTGCATGACATAAATGGAACACCAAAGAAATGAAAAAATACTTCAAAATGAATTTGCCGGGTTAGAGGAAGTGCGTGTTGCGTGAGATTTTGAGAGTGAAATTTGCGGCGAAAAAGGTATATTTGCAGCAGAAAAAAGCACATTTACGGCAAAAAAAGTATTGCCCCTTTATTTGAGACCCGATATCTTTAGAATTTTTGAGATTTGACGTCAAAATCTTCATATTTCATTAAGCACTGGATGAAATGACACTTTTTAACCAAATGTCTTTTATTTCATGAAAATGTCTTTTATTTCAAATTTTGGTGTAGAGATGTTTCCGCGAAAATAAAACATTTTTAATTTTCGAGAAAACTTTTCCAATTTGAAACTTGGTTCAACCTGTTGATTTTTTTCAATTTTTCGATTTTTTGAATTTTCACGCATTTAGGCTAAGGGTAGGCCAGCGCATGTTAGCACAGACTCAAACATGTGGTTTAAACATTTTGGTACTTATGCTGTTTGGCCCACCGTCATTTTTTGACATTTTTGTGCGTCTTCCAGAAGGCTATCACCATCTAACGGTGAATCATTCAATAAACTATGTATATCAGAGAGCGGCACGCACACTCAGGCTATTGAATATCTCTGGCAGAAGTACAAATGTCGTCACAAGAAAGAATTCGGAACTTCTAGATCACTTTTCCAAAGCTATGTATCTGATTTTGTGTGGCGAAGAAAATTTGATGGTCCTGATATTTTTTTCATTTGTGGTCGAAAATTATGACATTGTATGAGTGTGAATCTTAATCTGTGTAATAAAAATTATTTATAATATCTCTAGTCTCAAAATGAAAAAATTCAAAAAATGACGGTCGGCCCAAACAGCATAAGTACCAACACTTTTTTGAACTCAAACTTTTTTGCAAAAAAATCAACAGGGGGACCAACACATTAAAAAAGTTTCAATTTCAAGGAAACGCCTATGCACCAAAATTTTGAGTTGGGAGCCCTGGTGGATTAGGATTAAAAGTGTTTTAAATAAAACTCTTTCCAGCAGATGCGTATTGCCAAGAATAAAGCTAGTAATTAATATATTTCCGCCAAATTTTTTCTTGTTATATGGCATTCTTGCTCTGTAGTAAAGCTTGTAACACGAATTTCAGCTGCCTTATTCTAATTCGTCTTCTAACATATTTTTTTAGACTTTTTCATGCTTACTAAAATGTGTATTGCTAATGATGTCTTGAGGGATGTCATCAAGCTACTAACAGTTGCTGACTGCCAGAAGCTGTTTTTGTATCTCGCACATTTTGTGAAATCTGCTTAGTGCACATGACACACCTCAGAAACTATATGGTTGGTGATTATTAGGTTGTCACAAAAGTTAGCGGAATTTCGCCTTGGTCACCCATGTTGAGTTTTGTCATATTTTTAAAGCTTTTACACTTTGGTTCGGCTTTTTTGTTTCATGTATACAGAATATTAACTTGACGAAAATCCAGCCGGTTTACAAGAAAAGAAATTAAAACAAAATCAATAACAATTTAAAAAAATGCGACAAAAATCAATGTGTACATCAGGGCAAAATTCCGCGAACTTTTGGGACAACCTAATACTTTAAATTCTAATGTGCTAAGACTGAGCTAAGTGTCTAAGGCTTAGAGTGCCCAATTCAGAGTTTGCCCGAAAATTGTTTCAGTGCCCAGAAGATTCCGCGCGAGAAAAATATCCGTAAAACTTTATTCTTCGGGCAGAAGTACGCTATTTCACAGGAGTTAAAAATGCGTCCTAAAAGTGTCTAAGCATGTTTTAGATGATGAAACCAATAAAAGGTGAAAACGAGTGGAAAGAATTTGTCAGAAAAACAAATTTTTGACCAAAATTTGACGTTTTGCGTTGATGACCAAGGTGAACTAACCTGAAAGGATACCTGGATGCCCTAAGAAGATAATAACCGACATTTTAAAATATTCTACGCCGTTATGCTCACTGAGGCTAAGCAAAAGAGCTTCTCTATGCATTTATAATCAAGAGTCTTGCTCGGAATTATGTCTAAGGTTGAAAAAAGCATGCATACCAGAGTTTATTTATGCGGTAGGCCCAGGCCCCTATGTTCAAATTTAATCTTTTAGGGTATCCAGGTACCCTTTCAGGTTGGTTTTGCTTTGTCTCCCAAAGCAAAAAGTCAAATTTGGTCAAAATTTGTTTTTCTGAAAAGTGTTTTTTTCTCCTTTTCTATCGTTTTCAGCATCCAAACTATGCTTAGGCACTGTCAAAACGTTTTTTGCTTCCTGCAAAATAGAGTACTTTAGCCATTTTTTGACGGTACGTGACGATTCATCACCAGGCCGATTCATCACCTCGGGAGGATTCATCACCTTCCGCAAAAAGGGGACGATTCATCACCTTCACCAAAAAGGGACGATTCATCACCTTCCAAAAAAGGGGACGATTTATCACCTTCCCCAAAAAGGGGACGATTCATCACCTTCCCCAAAAAGGGGACGATTCATCACCTTCCTCAAAAAGGGGACGATTCATCACCTTCCTCAAAAAGGGGACGATTCATCACCTTCCCAAAAAGGGACGATTCATCACCTTCCCCAAAAAGGGGACGATTCATCACCTTCCCCAAAAGGGACGATTCATCACCTTCCTCAAAAAGGGGACGATTCATCACCTTCTCCAAAAAGGGGACGATTCATCACCTTCCCCAAAAAGGGGACGATTCATCACCTTCCCAAAAAGGGACGATTCATCACGTCTCCAAAAAGGGGACGATTCATCACCTTCCCCAAAAAGGGGACGATTCATCACCTTCCTCAAAAAGGGGACGATTCATCACCTTCCCCAAAAAGAGGACGATTCATCACCTTCCCCAAAAAGGGGACGATTCATCACCTTCCCAAAAAGGGACGATTCATCACCTTCTCCAAAAGGGGACGATTCATCACCTTCCAAAAAAGGGGACGATTCATCACCTTTCCCAAAAGAGGACGATTCATCACCTACCACAAAAAGGGGAAGATTCATCACCAATCTACAAATTTTAAATTTATTCAGTAAACATAACAACAAAAGCGATAAAATTTCATAACATGTGTGAGGTAAAGTTAAATCAAATAAAAATTTCCAACATGGGAGACTATTGATCCATTAAGATATTGTACGCCAAGCCGCGGAGATGTTCCATCAGATTTGGTCCCGCTTGATTTCTGCCCTGCTGCACGCCCTGAGCTCTCACCTGCTCCGCCACCACGAGTCCCGCTTGATACTGGAGCACCTTTCCAGAATTCTTGCATCCGCTCGAAATAGATCTGTCGCTTCTTTGGCGCATCCCTTCCAGCGACATATAGCTCATAGTCGGCGTCGTGGTCTCGCTGAATCCTCTTCAAGTCTTGCAGAAGGCGGCCGATGGTCGGATGATCCACTGCCAAAGCTTTCTAAAGACGGCCATGAGCTGATTCTACAAACTTATTCGTCCTATCCTCGCCAGCAAGCGTCCTGTCATAGCAGTTCCACCACGCGATCGGAAAGGGAGGAGCTCGTCTGGCAGTTCCTAAATCAAGGTTGTTTCACCACAAGTTCCCGAGTAAAAAGTGCTTGCGGAACCTGCGCTGCACTCAGATTGGCTGCATTTTGAAGGAGGAGAATAAAAGTGTCTTAATCCATGCCCATAGCTAGCCTCAACTGATCGACTTGCCCATCGCGAATGAATTCGTTAAATCCATTTCACTTGAAAGGAAAACTATAAAGCAGGGGAAGATGAGACAAAGAAACGAAAAATGAGAAGAGAGTAAATTAATTTGTTGAACCAGCTATCAAATATTGCTGTTAAATTTTTACATTTTTGTGTCAGACAACTCATAATTTGTGGAAGGTGATGAATCGTCCGCTTTTTATGGGAGGTGATGAATCGTCCCCTTTTTTTGGAAGGTGATGAATCGTCCGCTTTTTATGGGAGGTAATGAATCGTCCCCTTTTTGCGGAAGGTGAGTAATCGTCCGCTTTTTATGGGAGGTGATGAATCGTCCCCTTTTTTTGGAAGGTGATGAATCGTCCCTTTTTTTGGAAGGTGATGAATCGTCCCCTTTTTGCGGAAGGTGATGAATCGTCCCCTTTTTGCGGAAGGTGATGAATCGTCCCCTTTTTGCGGAAGGTGATGAATCGTCCCCTTTTTTTGGAAGGTGATGAATCGTCCGCTTTTTATGGGAGGTAATGAATCGTCCCCTTTTTTTGGAAGGTGATGAATCGTCCCCTTTTTATGGAAGGTGATGAATCGTCCCCTTTTTGCGGAAGGTGATGAATCGTCCCCTTTTTGCGGAAGGTGATGAATCGTCCCCTTTTTTTGGAAGGTGATGAATCGTCCGCTTTTTATGGGAGGTGATGAATCGTCCCTTTTTTTGGAAGGTGATGAATCGTCCGCTTTTTTGGGAGGTGATGATCGTCCCTTTTTTTGGAAGGTGATGAATCGCCGCTTTTTATGGGAGGTAATGAATCGTCCCCTTTTTTGAAGGTGATGAATCGTCCGCTTTTTTATGGGAGGTGATGAATCGTCCCCTTTTTTGGAAGGTGATGAATCGTCC
>SADC01000242.1:0-147821 GCA_004194705.1 Ditylenchus dipsaci
GAGCAATTAATACGTTGAGCAATTGTCGTCGAGCCAATTGTCGTCTGAGCAATTAATACGTTGAGGCAATTGTCGTTTGAGCAACTGTCGTTTGAGCAATTGTCGTCTGAGCCATTAGTACGTTAGCAATTGTCGTTCAGCAATTGTCGTCTGAGCAATTAAATAGTTGACAAGTTGTCGTTCGAGCAATTAATACGTTGAGCAATGTCGTTCGAGCAATTGTCGTCTGAGCAATTAATTACGTTGAGCAATTGTCGTTCGAGCATTGTCGTCTGAGCAATTAATACGCTTGAGCAATTGTCGTTCGAGCAATTGTCGTCTGAGCAATTAATACGTTGAGCAATTGTCGTTCGAGCAATTGTCGTCTGAGCAATTAATACGTTGAGCAATTGTCGTTCGAGCAATTGTCGTCTGAGCAATTAATACGTTGAGCAATTGTCGTTCGAGCAATTAATACGTTGAGCAATTGTCGTTCGAGCAATTGTCGTCTGAGCAATTAATACGTTGAGCAATTGTCGTTCGAGCAATTGTCGTCTGAGCAATTAATACGTTGAGCAATTGTCGTTTGAGCAACTGTCGTTTGAGCAATTGTCGTTCGAGCAATTGTCGTCTGAGCAATTAATACGTTGAGCAATTGTCGTTTTGAGCAATTGTCATGTAGCCCTCGCTACTGTATGTGGCGACGGTAAATTGATCTGCAGTAAATTGATCTGCAGTAAATTAATCTGCAGGTAAATTGATCTGCAAGGTTTGAATCCCTGTGGCGGAGATCACCTTTATTAGAAAATTTGAATCTGATGAGAAGCATCACTCTTCGTTGAAATTCATGGTCCTAACCTTATTTAGGCTCCAATATGTGAAAACTGTATTTCAAAGCCTTTTTAGTGGTCTTTTTTTAGCTTAGGCAAAACCTCAGGCACAGGATAAGCCAGCGTACGTTAGGACGGGCTTAAACGTGTTTCCCTGGCCTGAAATTCTAGAATCTTCAAGGTTTGGACTTCTTGACTCTTTTTAAGCACTTTTTGCTACTTCAGTGCTGTACACAGTTTAGTGGTATTCCCGTGATGCCCCTAGGAGGTGTTACCATGTCATCTAGGTGGTAGTATCCAGATATTTATGTGGTGATCGGTGGCAGTGATGTATTTTTGAGATTTTTCGCTCCTGCTTTTGCTCCGGGCTCTCGACTTTGAAAAATTCGCTCAGGCTCTTGCTCCGGGCTCTTAATTTGCAAAACTTGCTCTGAAATTTGCTCTGGATCTGACTCCGAGCTCTTCATTGGAACAAATCTGCTCCGGATTTGGCTCCGAGATCTTAATTTGAAAAATTTTGCTCCGGCTCTCGCTCCAGGCTTTCGACTTTAAAAAATTCGCTCCGGCTCTTGCTCCGGGCTCTCGACTTTGAAAAATTTGCTCCGGCTCTTGCTCCTGCTCGGAGCAAGAGCCAGAGCCATGGTCACGCATTCTAAATTGTCACCGCCAATTTGAAAAATTTTTCCTAATTCTACGGAAGTTACCTACTCGGAGGCATCCAAATTTGGGAAGTTGCCACAAACTTTTGAGAAGATTACTTATGTTTTTGAAAAAGTCACACAAGTATTTTGAACTATTTGTAAACCCGTGAACAGAGCTATCTAAACTGTTCTTCGAATTCCAAATTCCGCTCAGAATAAAAATTATTTGATTCATAGAAAAATTGGACGTTTGAATATTTGTTGTTTTGAGCGGAATTCGAAATAATTTCGGACCCAAGAACACTTTTACTGTGTTACTTTTACTGTTTGACTGTGTTGTTTTACCTGCGTTAGAATTCAGGTTTTGTCAAGCAGCGTCAAAGTGTTACGCGAAAATGCTTTTTCGTTTTGCTGATTCCTGACATAAAATGGCTGTTCTCAGTTGTCTCCCACCCCATATGATAAAATTGCTCGGTTTATCGTGTAATACATACCATGAGCTTTCACATAGCATAAAATTTAGCAAGGTCAGGAAAAATAAATTTCGAGATACAAGCCTTTTTATGCAAAAATATTTAATTATGAAAGAACGAAGACTGACAAACAAGTTGTCACCAACTTTAATTTCACAAAATTTATATACAAAACTCAGAACTGTTAAATAGCTCTGTTTACGGGCTTTCAAATGGTGCGAAATAATTGTGCGATTTTATTAATAACAAACGTAATCCGCTCAAAAGTTCATGGCAACTTCCCAAATTCGGTTGTCCCGGAGTAGGTAACTTCCGCGGTCTGTATCTCGAAAATGAAACATAAAAGTGGCACAACCAACAATGTTATCGTGTTCAGCGTATTGTAAATAGGGTATAAATGCAATAAACCGACATGCCCAAGAATCACTATCGGCGAGTTAGTAAGAGCTGAGGTCCAAATTTACAGAAAGTCGCTCTTAAAAAATCCGTACAGAAGTTCAATGATCAGGAAATTTTTTTGAATTGGCGGGGGGAAATCGTTGTTGTAGACGGCAATGGTCCTTTAAAGCGGGGAGATTGTTAAACTTTATATACGCATCGCTTAGGTTAAAGGTTCGACTACAACTGGCTAGGTGATATTTGCTCCAACAGTTATTTGACAAAAGTATGTTTTTCCAAAACGACATTTGCGCCATACATTTTCTTTATACAGTCAAACCTCGATTTAACGACCCCCTCCGGAGGCTCTATTTGGTTGTGTTTGACCAAAAATGACGAGAATAAAACCTCGATTTAACGACCCCTCGATTTAACGACCCCTTTTAGCCGGTCCCAAGGAGGGTCGTTAAATCGAGGTTTGACTGTATCTCGCTTTTTCATTTCGTCTTCTGTTTCTCGTTGTTCTGTCTTTTGCCGAAATGACATGCATTTCTGACCAAATTTCATTTCATTCAATCGTATATACAACAAGAAACAGAAGACGAAATGAAAAAGCGAAATATAAAGAAAATATATGGCGCAAATGTCGTTTTGGCAAATAAATTTTGGCGCAAATATCACCTAGGCCTACCACTGGGTGCAGACCATATTTTTTATTTCCTTTTTTTACAAGTTTAGTGTAAAAATGTTCCCAACGCTCTTGGATGCCCAACAATATTATCAGCGCAGGATTTTACAGCATCTAAAGCTGATTAATGGGTTAAAACCTGCTGAATTTCCGAAAATTTATCGTTTTAGGGCTTTCTTTGGTTGGTTTGTTTGATATTGTCTAATTTGTTTTTCAACAAGTTACACGTTTCATGTACAGGTTGAATAAAAAAACTCAATTTTTTTTTATTAAATTTCAGTTCTAATTTTTTAAAATTTTCTTTGTTGTTTTTTGTGAACAGTGTGTTCAGAAAAAAACAGAAAAGTTTTCTGTGTTTATCTTTATATAGTTGATCGAATAAAATACCATCCAAAAAACCTGGTCGTAAATCAAACTCGAAGTGGTTTTTACTCTAGTCTAAAAACAGAAATTTTTATTAAAAAAACTATCAAAACATACTTTTACAGAATTTCCAAAAATTACAGGTTGAAAAAGAGATCGATGGAGGAAGAGATCATACTCAATAAATACAATGGGTATACATTTGAACAAATAGTAGTTTTTCAAATATTCTTGAAATTTTTTCATATTCGGGAGGATCTAATTCAATAGAATTTATAAAATCAAATAATTTGTATAGAAAACAACACTGAACACCACTATATTTGTAAAAACACTGCATCTGACAATTAATTGACCATTCATTACAATTGTTAGACAAATTACCAATCTTTAAAGAAAATTAATTAAAAAAACTTATTACAGTCCCACGGGACCGGCTATAGGCTGCAATGTTATCGTGAACGCTCAATACCCGAAGCGCCCAGCTATCGAAAATATTTGAACTTGAGGTAGGCAGTGGGTGTCCTATTATCGAAACTTTTTCAGAGCAATACGTTTTTAAGCACTCAGACTAATAATAATTCTTTTTTATATCTATAAGAAAAACAATTACCGTATTTCCTGTAATGGCCCACATGTGGATTTATTTTTTGACTGTCTTTCAGCATGTTGGCTTATATTTCAACCAACATTTCGGCAAAAAATATTACATATAGCAAGTCCTGTTTCAGCACTTACAAATTACATAAAGTTTATCAAGACTCACTAGAGAACTAGAGGAAAAACGGTAAAAGCTTTTTTGTAATTTTGGACAAAACCTTGTGACCTCAATTTCTGACCCTTATTTTTTATGCTTATCGTGTAGAGGAGATTGTTTTGGTCAAAGTTTTACGGATAAAAAGTCGGAAAAAGTCCACTTTTCAGGGACCACCGACAGAGTGGCAAAATTACATCAATTCTGAAACAAATTCATATACAATGTGTCATTCGATATGTCATTCGACGCAGAGGCCATAAGAACAAGTCAAAAACGTCATAATTTTACGACTTTACGTCATATGACAAAACGTCATAAAATCATGACGTCGAAGTAGCGTCAAATTTTCTTATACCTGATCCGAAATTGCAAAAAATCGTTTTTAAAAATTAAAGGAAAAAATTCAGCTATAGAATAGCTTCCGAAAAAAATTTCTTGGGAAAATTGCAAAATTCTTTTTTGATCATTTTGTTGACTTGTATAACAATAGTTTCTATTCTTTGTCATTTATAAAAAGTAATTAAAAAAACTATTCTAAAAATTTGCAATTTTTAAACAAAATTTTTTTTTGAACCGTATCACATAATTTTTCAACCTCCGAAAAATGGGTGTCCAGTTATCGAAGTTTCAGTGTAGTTCTAAAATATACAAATTCACCCGTCCAACATTACAAAAAGTATTTAATTATATGAGAACGTTTTGTGGACCTGTGGATATTTTTTGCCATCAAAAAGTATAAAGGCACACTTTTAAGACAAATAACTTTTTTAATTATCTTAAAATGTCTGCAAGTCCATAAAACGTCAGTATGCCATGTACAATACGTAGACGATAGTGCAATATATTCACCAAATCTCACATTTCTGTGTGGGGTTCATTGGCGCACCCATCTGACAATGGAAAGCCTCAGCAAATTCACCACGGTTGCGCAAAGGAATCACAGCTCTAAGTCTGGCTGGCGCGTGCACATCTGCCTGAATTAGTTGGTTGACGTACCGAGGGTGGATCATTGAGCACCAGTTCTAAAACTAAGTGGTTTTTTTTTTTGTAAAAAAAATTAAATAATTATTGAATTTTTATATAGACAAGCTACTCATTGGCTTTTTATCCTACAAAGTTTGCTCACTTTGGTTCCCTAAGAATGTTTAAAGGGGCATGCCCACGCTAATAAGAGGTGGTGCCCGGGAATTAAAAAAATTCTAATTATTACACTTCCGTACGGATTTTTTAACTTGGTTTCTATCAAAACAAGACCTAGAATTTAGTTTTAGGTATGGTTTTGTTAGAAACCATGTTGAAAAATCCGTACAGAAGTTCAATGATTTGGAAAAACCTCCTATTAGCATGGGCTTGCCCCTTTAAAGCAAGGCTTGGATATCGAAATTTTGACGCTAGTAGTGAATACCCCCCCCCCCCACGATTTTCACTTTTTTTACTTTAGTAAAAAGTACCCAAATTTATGTCCCAGACCCCGGAAAATGTGCGCAAACTCTTCATTAGTCACAACTTCCGTACGCTGGCCTACCCCCAAGCCTAAGGGCTAAGCCTAAACTTGTTGTTTGCAAGGGTAGTTACAGCAATTTTAAAAGGTCGTATTCTTGGGGGGGGGGGGGGGGGGGGTATTCGCTACTAGCGCCGAAATTTCGACCCTAGTAGCGAATTTCACGGTATCCAAGCATTTGGGCACCCGCACTTGGCACACCGCATTTGAGCCCCTAATTTGGGCACCGCATTTAGGCACCGATTTCCAAATTCCATATTTTAAAATTATAAATGCAAATTTATCAATAATTCACTGTTTTATTTAATTTCTCTGCACTGTGCCCGCTATTGTAGCCTCTGTCGAAAAGTCTTTGAACTTAGTTTTGACAACTGGATCCTAGCGCATAAATAAAAATCTTGTATGCTTACGTTTTCATATGCATCCAGGGGAGATGGCAACAACACGCTACAGAAAATTTGTCTCTACGGCAATTTTTGTAATGTATATTATTGTCTAAAACAATTGAAATTTTTGCACTTAGGCGTAGCCTTAAGGACAGAGTTGGCATGCGCCCGTTAGGAAGAGCTTAAATTTGTAGTTTTCACAACACAATAAAATTACAAGACCACCAGTAGGCTTACAGCGAGTTGAATGTGCAATGAGTTCTATTCATTTAGTGAGGCATTTTTTGGAATCAAAATGAATAAAATTTTGATAAGTTTCAATTTATAGTACAGGGTGTCCCCAAAAAAAATCCCTACGCTTCAAAGGCACCGTACGGCAATTTTTTATATCACTTTTTTTAAACAATATGTAATTTTGTAGCCCTGGAATTTCTCCATCGAATGGTATATAATTATTTTATTACTGAAAAAAAATTATTTACAAATTGACAGGACAAAATTTAAAACCTCGATTTCCAATCCAGGAATTTTCAGTTTTTGTTAAACTAAAGAATTGGTAACTTATTTTTAGGCTGCTTATTTATAGCCAATTTTTTTTCGCAGATATGTCTCGAACACATGATTTTGTAGCTCTTGCTCTTCTCTTTCGATTAGTACATAACGATTTTGTGAACTTGTTCCGAAAAGTTGTTATTTGGCTCTTAACACATTTTAGGTCATTTTAGAAGTTGATAGGCATTTTGAAAAAAATGCATTTTTTCATTCTGAGCTTTGGTTTTCAAAGGACCATATCTCAACACTCAGATTCAAAAAATTTTTTTGTGAAGTAGATTTTGTAGCTCTTGATATGCGCTACATCATGAAGTTCACAGATTTTGAAAATTTTCGAAAATTTTTGAAAATTTTATTTTTTAACAAAACACGGCCCCTCAAAAACTGCATTCTAGTGCATTAGCGAAATTTAGCGCCAAATCAAAAATTTTGAAAAACCGCTGTTTTTTAGTTTATTTTATCCAGCACTTCTGGTTTTACTTTTTTCGCTGTACCTCATGTAAGTTTATTGTCAAAAAACTCACCACATTCAGCGCTTTCGAACAAGCCATCACTTGCCCATAAAACATGCAAAATTTCGAAGCTATAATTGATTTCTGTGAAAATTTCAAAGAAATTTTTTTCATCTAGTTGACTCGATTGAGATTCTAGCACTATTTTATGTCGAGTTTTCCTGAAACGCAACTGGAGGCTCGATAGAGGAGTAAATTTGCTGCATTTTGGTACCAAAGACGTATACAAAAAATGCAAATTTTAGGTGTTTTATGCAAAGTTAAATGGAAAACGCGAAAACCCCTATTTTTACTCGTGAAAATGCCAGTTGTTTGCTTCAAACGATCTCTAGTTTTACAAATTCTGATTTTACGAAAATCGTTCTGACCTTTCTGGTGCCTGAATACACAGGCTACATTTTGCTATAAAGATCGTGTGAAAAACTCTGTGGTTTTGCACTTTTTGTCTGTCGTTTATTACAGTATATTTTTTTGCATTTTCAGGCAAGCCTAATGCTCCGAACAAGACACGCTCCTGCAGTGCAGAAAGAGCCGGAAACAAAGCAAGCTAGCATTCTAAGGACTTTTGAAGCAATAAAGGCTCTGATGGAAGCAAGAAGTGCCAGGATGAGCGCCAAAGAAAATGCCATCGCGAGTGCAAAGAAGGCAGGAAAAACTCGTCTATGTAAGTAAATTTCTCAGTGGTTGTATTTTCCAATGTTTGCGTTTAGGAAATTAACAGCCCATACGAAGAACGTGTGACGGTGCAAGTGCAATTGCGACAATACTCTCGAGCACCTGAAATGAAAGACTCAAACAGGTCAGATTTTTGTGTGATAGAAAGCGCCTCAACTGCTTCCAGTGTCTCCACTCTACCAGTGCACTATTTAACCTGTTCGTCTTTCAGGTATGCACTCAGTCTGCAGTCTGCTGAAATGCCTCCCTCTTGGTCTTTGCTATTTGGTGCATGCGATAAGTTGAAGAACGAAGCAGTCCTCAGTTCAATTGGCTACTCAGGCAATGGAATTCCAGACCAGGTAAATTGTTACATGATTTTGTTTTGTATGCATACCTGTCTTAGAATTATCTCTTCTCGGGTATGGCTGGTCGTTACCGCTATGTGATCTTGGACAGCTTGTACAAAAATGGTAATTTTACAATTTTGTAGACTGTTTTCACATTTGCACTGTCCTAGATATGTCCGAAGGACTAAATGCTTTGAACAAGTACTTAATGGAAATTAAGAAGCGCCTATGGTCAGCCAGAATAACTGCAGCGTGATCATTATTGACAAAGATGGAGCCCGCCATTTGGATGACATCAAGTTCTAAATTATGTGCCTATGGGTTGTTGTCATTGTTTTGTTGCAGAGATCTATAATAAAGAAAACTTTGGTCTATTTGAGTTTTAGATTCGTATTAACGATTTGAGAATAAAGTCTTCTGATTGTTTTAATTATGTGGTGCCAGCGCTGTACGTTACACAATTTCCCAATTGTGTGGGTCTGCAGGCTCACACGAAAAACTATAATTTGTGGAATCGGTGTATGATGCTGAAGTAAAATGTTTTGATGTGAATTTGTTATTGGCTTGAATTGGTGATACATTTTTGCTTTTGTTTTGAAGTTTCGCTTTTTGATATTTTTTGCACTTTAGTTATTTTATAGCGAAATTTGACGCTTTACCATCTTCGTGTATGGTGTGCTATGTGTCATAGAAGGTTGAAATGGTGTAATTATGTTTCGAAAAATTCATATTTTGCTAAAAAGAATTACACGGCAAAAGCAAAAAAAAGAAAGAAACCAATAAATTTTGAAAAAGACTTTCAAAAATCTTGGCGTTTTGTTTATTTTTAAATGCACTAGAATGCAGTTTTTGAGGGGCCGTGAAAAACTGAAAATTCCCGGATTTTAAATCGAGGTTTTAAATTTTGTCCTGTCAATTTATAAATAATTTTTTTTTCAGTAAAAAAATGTTTATATATCATTCGATCCAGGGCTACAAAATTACATATTGTTCAAAAAAAGTGATAAAAAACAATTGCCGTGCGGTGCCTTTGAAGCGTAGGGATTTTTTTTGGGACACCCTGTATGAAAACATGGAATTTGGAAATGCAGGCCCAAATGCGGGTGCCAAAATAGGGGGGGGGGGGGCGGAGATGGACTAAATGCGTGGATAACAGTTTTACATGTCAGGGTATTTAGCAAAAATATTCTATTTTATCCAGTGCTAATGCTGTTTTGGGAGCTAAAAATGAGAATCAAATAAAGAGCTAAAAATGAGCAAACAATTCGACCGATTTCAAACTTCTGCAATTTTTTCACTGACATGATTAACGACAAAACGGTTTTTTACATTTTTTTCTCTCAAATTTGTTTTCTCTAAATCTTTCAACTCACATTAGCATAGGCCAGGAAGAACATTTGCTGGGAAGTATAGTTCTGGAAACCAGGTAACTTAGGTTCTTCTTCCTTAGAGTCGTTAAGCCAGGAGGCATATGCCTAAAACAGCATTTAACACCAATTATAAGATAATCCCAAAAGCGCATACATTAAGAGCAGTCCTGACACCTCCATTGTCAGCTATATTTTCGCCTAGGGACAGATGGCCATTGACACGACGACCCCTATTTCCCGCAGGCGCTCTTGTTGATACTGCTGCACAAAACACTCCCTTGAAAATTTGAATAAAAATTTGAGAAAAAAAAACACTCGTAAAAAGACATACGCTTTTTTATAGAAGGTCTTGGCTGTGTTGCCGTCCCACCAGTCATTCAGGTTGCCTAGTTCGTCGTACCGACCACCTTCAATCACACAAAAATTAGCATTTGGCTGATTGGCCAAAGCATTTGGATTCTTTTTTTTTTATTATTTAATCCTTACCTTGGTCATCTATTGAATGGGTCAGCTCATGAGAAATAACTGCCCCTACTGCAGCCTAAAAGAAAAATAATACTTTTTTCATAGGATTTTAGGCGCTACCGGAGTATATCCGACCCACCCCCCCCATCCCCCGAAATGAAATTTTTTTGAAAGTGTTTCCAAACAACCTATATCGACCTAAAATTGGCTCAGAAGCTCGAAAAAAACATTATTTTTGAGTTCTGGTCAATAAAAAATTGAGTTTTGGGACCACCCAAAAGTACCCATTTTGACCATTTTTAAAGGGATTTAGGGCCGTATTAGGGTGGAAATAGACCAAAAAGGGGCCAATTTTGAACAAAAAGGAAGATGTTGAACATAGTTTTGTTGACTGGGGCATACCGCATAAATAAACTCTGGTACGCATACATTTTTTATGCATCCAGAGTCTTGCTCGGAATTATGTCTAAGGTATGTGGGTGTGCGAATCTCAACCCCAAGCAACCAAGCCCCCTGCGCCCCCGAAGAGGCGCAGGGGGCTTGGTAGGTTATAATCCGGTAGTGTCGAATTTTACATAAAAACAAGTATACTTACATACACCACATAGTTAGGAACTGTGGCCAGAAATGGGTACTGCATGATTCCGGCAGGAAATACTGAAGAATAGGCTAATTTTCTGGTTCTCGTAAAAAGTTTACAAATTTATGCGTTTTTTTTAGCTTTTTTCGAAAAAGCAGTTAAACCAAATATTGGATAGAGTATTACAGGAGGACAGACTTCAAGAGAGGGGAAATATTTTCCTTTTTATTTATAACCCCTTATTTTTTCACACAAAACAATTAAACCGCGAACCCAAACGAAGAAAAATATGAAATCACGCTTTTGAAATATTTTTTTCCGAAAAAATTTGCCCTGGTTCAAAGGGGGGAACTTTTACAGCCACCTTTTGACATCGACTATTTTTACATTTTTTTTACATATTTTGTATTCTCATCTCAGATGCTTTCACACCGTTTTGAAGGTGAGTTTTTCCTCTGTTGATTGAGTGGTCAAACAGCCTTATTAAAAATAATTTAATTAGGCTGTTTGACCACTTAATCAACAGAGGAAAAACTCACCTTCAAAACGGTGTGAAAGCATCTGAGATGAGAATACAAAATATGTAAAAAAAATGTAAAAATAGTCGATGTCAAAAGGTGGCTGTAAAAGTTCCCCCCCCTCGTTCAAATTAAAGGCGTCCGGGTAGTTTTCGGGGCTGTTTCAGAACTTACGTTTTTATGGGTGCTATAGTGGACATAATAATCATCAACAAATTTATTCTTGAATGAAAGCTAGAAAGCAGGGCTACATTTTGAGTATAAAATTGTTTATGACCATGGCGGCGAAATTTACGAAAAAAAAACAAAAGTTCAAAAACAGTTTGTAAAATCTCCGAAATCTTGAATATTTTGTCAAAACTGTTGTCTTTTTTGGTAAATTTTGCCGTCATGGTCATAATGTAGCCCTGCTTTCAAGCTTTCCTTTAAGTATAAATTTGTAAATGATTATGTCCACTACAGCACATACACAACGTAAGTTCTAAAATAACTCCGGAAACTAAGGGGCACCCATTTATTTGGATCAGGGCAAACTTTTTCGAAAAAAAAATATTTTAAAAATTATGATCTGATATTTTTTCGTCAGGTAGATTCACGGTTAAATCGTTTTGCGTAAAAAATAAAAGTTTAAAAATCCTCCTCAAATTCTCCCACTAAAGTCTGTCCTACTTTAAAGGACCATGCTCACGGTCATAATTGGGCGCCTTTAAAAAACCACCAACACCGCCGCCGGCAGCGAATTAATGTCTCTGAATTTTGACACCGCCGCCGGCTGCTCCTTTTTGAAAAAAATCAACTTCTTGAAAAATGACCAGACTCTAAATTTTTTGGATTTACCTCAAAACTCAGATTGGCTGGAGTTTAGAATGTGACCTTTTTCTAAAAATGGTCAAAATCAGTTTTTTTAGTTGTGTAACATTGTAAAAAATGCTCAGCATTCATTTTTATTGTTGGGAAAGCCAATTTTTCAAGCCTAAGCCTAAGGCTGAGCCTAAGGTTACTAGCTACCCGATTACACGCCTAAGCGGTACTTATGCGGTTCCCCCCCCCCCATATCGAAATTTTCCCAAAAACAGGTTTTAACCATTTCTAAGCAATTCTTACACGTTAAAACGATAAAAACGTTGTTTCCGACCACATAAAAATACAGAAAAGGTTTTTTTCAATCAGACATTTTGACTTTTTCACATTTTTTACCTGCCTGCCTTCGGCAGGCACCCTAATTCAATAGGAAGCCCCTTTGGGGTACATTGTTCGGGCCAAGGGCTGACCCTTTATACACACCTGCCTGCCTTCGGCAGGCACCCTAATTCAATAGGAAGCCCCTTAATTTCGATATGGGGGGGGGGGGGAACCGCATAAGTACCGCTTAGGCGTGTAATCGGGTAGCTAGTAACCTTAGGCTCAGCCTTAGGCTTAGGCTTGAAAAATTGGCTTTCCCAACAATAAAAATGAATGCTGAGCATTTTTTACAATGTTACACAACTAAAAAAACTGATTTTGACCATTTTTAGAAAAAGGTCACATTCTAAACTTTAGCCCTCAGATTTTCAAAAGTTACCCTGTGAAATGGGTTTTGTAGCTCTTGAACTACGCTACAACATAGTGCTCTAATTTTGCTGTAGCCTTAAACTTACAATTAAAATTTGGTCAGTTCAAGCGATAAAAATGCCTGTTGACACCTTAAAATGATCTCACGTGTGTTTGTAGCCAAATCATGGCTTTTCCAAAATATTCCAACAAAACTTTATATACTATTTGAAAGAGGATGAATAGGGCTGTACACCGAAATATATGCGCCAATTTGGTACTTGGTCGTTTTGGTACGAAATTTTTTGTGCTGTTACCGCAAAATTTCTTACCGAAATAACCACGTATTAAAAAACCTCTTACCAAAATACCATTTTTTGTGCTGTTACCATACTTGGACACGCAAAAAAAAGAGCGGCAGCGGCGAGCAGCGGGCTGCCAGAAAAACAGCGGCAGCGGCGGAAAAAGCGGCGGCCAACGGCGCGGCGAGCGGCGCCGCTCGTCCAAGTATGGCTGTTACCAAAAAATTTCTTACAAAAAATCTCCTGCCGTAAAAATTCTCACTAAAAAGTTTCGTACCAAAATGACCAAGTACCAAATTGGCGCGTATATTTCGGTGTACAGCCATGAATAGAGCTACAAAACCTGTGTTTTGAAATTTCTTATAGAAATAATTTTACGTTCAATAACGAGCTCAAAGTTTGTCCGGGCACTTTTCTCGTACCCGGTGGCACCAGCCTTGGCCAATACGTCGGCGTTTTCAACTAGTTGATGAACCGGAAACTGATCAACCGGTAGATGGTGGATTTGGTAGTTAATAAGCAGAAATTCCTAATCAACCGGTTGATTAACCAAAGAGCAATCAACCGGTTGATGATGGATGTGGCGGTTGTTAAAATTAAGGCGTGGCCAAGTGATAAGTACCCAAACCACCTTCTGGCCACAGGAACTCAAGTTTGAGTTCAAATTAGGTCATCTCAAACTTTGAATTGACTTTGAAGCCTATTTAAACTTTTACATTATTCTATTTTGATATTGACCTTACCCTATTTAAACTCGAACCCGAGTTCCTGTGGCATTAGAAGAATTATACACTTTAGCTCACAAAGAGTTTTAAAATTTTCCCATTAAAAACGTACTCATTTCGTTGAGATTGGGAGCATAAAAAGCATCCACTTGGGCTGGTGATTGGTACCATAGGGACCTGTCTACTGGTCGCTTGAACCTCGCTAACTCATCCACTGTTCTGGCCAGTTTGATGCGCACTGTCAGGTGGAGAAGGGACTCGTCCTCCCCGTTCTGCTTCTATAACCACTAATTTTATTTTAACTGGAGTAATTCATTCAATAAAGCATACAAATCCCCAGTTAGCAGCCATCCAAGTGTCGTTAAAAAGTTGGGGAGGGTAGCCGGACTTGTATTCAATGCGGTTAGCTTTTAAGATGGCTCGCTTCCTGGTGGTAGCATCCATCCAGTGAAGTTGAGAGAGCTGTTTGGTGAAGGCATTCCTTAGGTAGGCCGTCATTTCAGTGACCTATAACAAAAAGTTGTGGGTTACTTAATTGAACTGAGAGCCACATGACTCAAACAGTTTTACTGCTCAGGTTACAATTAATTTCTCAAATTTACATAAGGTATTTTTAAAATTAATTTATTGTGGGTTTCATTAATAGGTTCTTATCCTTTATAGCGACCACCTTTAAAATTACTTTTTCACTGTTCATTTTGAGGTTCTGAAATCTTCTTTTTCATTGGATTTTTTGTTTTTAGAACAATGAAGTTTTGTGACCTTCCGCGTGGTGATAAGGAAAGCGTCAAGTTCTTGAATGTTGTTAAAATATGTTGCTACCAAATTTTAAAGGTAGTCGCTATGAAGGATAAGAACCCATTGATAACATTGTATTGATTCTGAGCTTAATTTGAGCTGTATCCTAGGCAAAAAAACCCATTTTGGATTTTTTCGGTTCGAATGTAAAACATTTTCTAAGCCCGCAGTCTCGCCGGCACCCCTCATTTTTGACTAGGGTTTCAGAGTTAAGGCCATTTTTAATTGACAATTTCCCGATTTTTTAGAGGTTGAAAAATAAGCCAACATGCCGGCTTTTTAGAGGAGATACGGTACATACTTCGATAAGAAGATTCCGAAAAAATTGTCATCGGTAATTTCTACACTTCTAACCAATATTAGGGAGGCATACCTGCCCGTCACAGTGAAAAAAAGGCGTGGCAGAAATTTTCGTTTTCTCTTGAAAAAAAATTATAAGCGTTTTCGACTAAAGTTTTCTGCCTATTTTTTAAAAATAGGACAGGTCATAAATATCAGATTTAACACGGAACGAGTCATAATAGGACGATTTTTTAAAAAATTGTTAGTCCCCACCTTAATCTGCCGTGTAACGCGCTGGTATTCTTAAAACATTTGAAATATGCCCTTTAAGGTAATAAATTTGAGGTTGGAGATTAGACTTAGCCTTTTTGTATTATAATGCAGATATAAAACCTTGTCAACAGCAAACTTTTCGTTAAAGAAGTTCTCCACAAATAGTTTGCCTACAGGCATGTCAAGCAGCAGAATTGACAGCGAGATGCAATCTTCCCATCTAAAAATTTTTCAAATTTGATTGTATATAGAATACAACTTTAGAACCGTGTTTCGATCCCAATCAGAAAAAAAACTGGGTGCAGTCGGCTCTCTATATAAGGGACATCAAGGGACCGAATTCTCCGTGCGTTATAGAAAGCGTCTCCTGCAAAGTGGGTCTATTCAGGGCGATTTGTACTAGCTCTGGCCAAATAAGCAAATTTTTTGGCCTTATTTAGAGCTGTACATTATATGGAGACCCCTTCTACAAAAAGTAGACAGGACAGCACCCTGCACTTGAGGCTTTACGAGTAAACAGTACCCAGTTCGTCAAACTAATGCCCAAATAAAAAGGTTTGTGCATTCGACGAGAAAACCTTCAAACTAGGAATACCCTAATCTAAAAACAACCTCTCAGGCATCGGCACATTAAACATGGCAGTCTGGTTGGCCTTGAAGTCATAGAAAGGTATCCGGAAAGAAGGTGGCAGAAATGGACTGAACCCCTGCACTATCCGCCAGCCTACGTAATTGGCTAGCGTCCGTTTGGAGGTGGAGTTGAGCAGTTTCTGAACTTTTTTGAAGAAATCCACCTCTCGAATAATAACTGTATCATTTGGCTGGATGTCAACTATGTCTTCAAATGTGCGCTTTAAGTAGGCCTCAAAATCTATCTGAGAAAATAAATATCACTAAATATAACGCTAGTTAAATTGAAATCACCACCAAGGGGAAGGCCTCTTTCAACTGATGTATTTGGAAAGGATTGTTGGACCGGACTGGATCTCGTCGTACAGTCTCATCTGCTGATTGCTTCACTAATTTGATTTCCAGCTCCACCACTTCACGCATTTCCATATAGGCTGTGGCTGGATTAGCACCTTAAAATTGGCTTTAATTACAAATATAGTGAAACCCTCTTAGCTTCTATCCTGCCCTGGGATCCTCTTGATTAAGATTCAACATATACATTTTTTTAAACTAGTTTGGAAATCGCGATAATTCTACCAATGAATTTAGCTCTTAATTAAAAACAGTAGAGCTTCGATATAACACTAACCCAACAGAGGGTGTCTAATAATCGAGAGGTTGTGCATTTTTACGTCAAAATATTCCTAGTTTTTTAAACACTCGAAGAAAGACTTTTTGGGCTATGCAGTCGACCCTCGTTAAACCGGCACCCCCTCAAGTTTGTTTTTGCCTAGAGTCTGACACTTTTTTACCTCAATTTAAGCTTATAAAATGGTTAAAAGGAAATTTTCGGGTGCCACGTTTTCGAACAACTGTAAGCAAGTCTTATAATAAAATATGTCTATTGTTGAACAAAAAAACCAACCCATTTTAATGGCAGTCTCAATAATAAGTTGAGTGTAGTTGCGCACCATGGAATCATTCATCCCACTGAGATAGGGCCAACGAGAACCGATCCCCCACTTGGGTTGATCAAGCTAAAACCAGTTTTGTTGAAAAATTAATCGCATTTGAAAAAAGAGCAGGAAAATGGAGCAACCTCAATGATGGTCACTGAGCTGTTCTTCGGATCGTGTGTGATGGTAAGTTCGATGAGCAGAGCTGAAACGCCGGTTTTGTTGAGCACCTCGGCCATGTATTCCCCCAGCCGTATGTGAATGGGGACCAGTTGTTGTGGTGCTGCTTATTTCCTTGTTCAGTATCGAGCACAGGCCAACCACCCACAGTTTCGAGCAGGGAAATCAGCGCTTCTTTTCCTATTGCTTCAGATTTGTCTGAATATTGTTTTTGGAAATGACATCAAAGAGGCTCACCAAAAAGACTCACTTTCGTCCAAACACTGCCTGTAATAGTCTCGAGCAAACCTGTCCCAAGGTTTTTCACCGGTGGTTGGAGTCTGAAAATAAAACCTCATTGCAAAAGATGCAAATAATTAGCTGAATTCACCTCTTCCAACACCTGCTTTACTTGTTTATGCAAGATGGTTTGCGCATCTATGATGGTGTGCCTAATAGGTCGACTGGCTGGCAATTCTCTGGACAGAGGGTAATTTCCACAAGCGAACTCATAAAAATCATCACAGGGATCCGCCTATAAAGTCGGAATTTTTTGGGTTGTAGGTACTTCCCCCCGTCAAATTATTCATATTCCGCCAAATAAATTTTTTACCCCTCAAATTTGAATTTCAAGCAAAATATTCATTCACCCCGTCAAATTTGAATTTTAGTGAAATACTGCAGTAAATTTTGTGGGAATCCGAATTTATAGTAAAAAAATGACTTGGATTGCTCAGAATCTCACCCCGGAGTCGCCAGAATCCCCTGAAAGTTGGTTTCTTGGGGGTTGACTGAAGTGGGGGGGGGGAGGGTGGTTGGAATTACTTTTTGCGAAAATTCGATTGGGAGTATCAGAATTCCAGTCCGACGGGCTTAATCGCTCAGAATTTCAGATTTATGGTGGTTTTGAGTGATCTAGGGTGGAATTCTGAGCAATTAAGCTCATCTGACTGGAATTATGATTCGCAGAATAAAATTTTCGCAAAATTTAAACCCCCCCCCGTCCCCTTCAGTCGGTTATACGACACTTGCGGCCCGACACTTAAAAGGTCCAGAAAAGCAATTTAAAAATGGTTGAAGGGTTGTACTGGGAGAGGAAAGCAATAATACAGGGGCTACGTATTAAGTAACTTATTTGGCTGCTTCGACATTTTTTTCAACATAGGACTTGGCGAAAAGAGTCTCTATATGAATTTTATGATCAAGCGTACTTCTCGGAATCATGTCTAAGGTAGGTGAGTGCGCGCATCTTTGACTCTTAAGCCCTTGGCCCTCTTCGGGGGCGCAGGGGGCTCGGGGACTTGGAGTTGAGATGCGCACACCCACATACCTTAGACACAAATCACTCGAAAGTGACTCTGGATGCATGAAAAAGCATCCATACCAGAGTTATTTATGCGGTAGACCCCAGTATTCAAAACGATGTTCAACATCTTTGTTTTTTGCCCGAAAAGTATTTTTCCTCCTGTTACAAGACCGGGCCAAAGGGCCAGCCATCCATTCATTCAGCCTAGCACTCAAAAAGTGCTTGGCTCAGGCGGAAAGCCAGCGAATCGAAAATTCCACCACCAAGTATCGGGCTGCAAATGTTGGGCCGCAAGTGTCGGGCCGCATGTGTCGGCCGCAAGTGTCGGCCGCAAGTTTCCTTCAAGTTACCCTTCAGTCAACCCCAGAAAAACCAACTTTCAGGGGCTTCTAGCCACTCCGGGTGGGATTCTCAATTTGAGCATTTTTTTGTATCAATTAACATTTCATGACTTTCTTATGGCTGGAGAGGATGTCGACAATTTTGGGTCATCTGTAGGGGTAGAGGCACCTATCCAAGTGGAGGTAGCTAGGCAGTGGTGCTCATGTAGTGTTAAAGTAGGACAGAGACTTTAGGGGGGGGGGTGGTTTTAACTAGAAAATGGGATTTTTCGAGCCTCAGATAATTTTATTTTCCTTTTTAACCTCTAATTTTATTTACGTCAAACGACATTACCGCAAATCCACCCGACGAAAAACACATCAGGTCAACATTTCAAAATAACTTTTTTTGTAAAAATTTGCCTTGATCCAAATCAGGGGCATTCTGGTAGTTTTCGGAACTGTTTCAGAACTCACATTTTTATAAGGGCTCTTATAGACATGATTATCAACATGTCTATACTCAAAATGACGCCAGAAAGCAATGTTACATTTTAAGTATAAGGTCGTATGATTATGCCTACAAAATTTCAAATACAAGGATGACCCTAAATTGGATCACGGCCAATTTTTTAGAAAAAAAAATTTAGGCGCTACTATGATATACCCCCCCAAAAACAGCTACTATGATATACCCCCCCAATCCATGGACCTACTATGATATACCCCCCCCAAAAATCAAGATTTTGGGAGTGGTCAAAACATATTTTTAAGCAATAATTTCGCCATAAAAGGTCCAGAAAAGCAATTAAAATAGGGTTCAAGGGCTGTATTGGGAGGGGAAGGGACAAAACAGGGGCCACTTCTATAGTGCCTATAAGTACCAAAGAGTATTAATTCTCTTAGCGTTGAAGTCACTTTCAAACCCAGCCACTTGTGGTGCACGTAATAGTATAAGGACTCGAAATGATCGGACCGATCAGCCGGGTGGATCCCGATGGTTGTCGTGTAAATTTTGGACGGCTGAGCCTCTGGCTCGTAGCCCCAGGCCTGATGAGGGGGTAAACCCTTTTCGGTCGCAAAATCAAAGATGTTGAACATAGTTTTGAATACTGGGGCCTACCGCATAAATAACTCTGGTATGCATGCTTTTTCATGCATCCAGAGTCACTTTCGAGTGATTTGTGTCTAAGGTATGTGGGTGTGCGCATCTCAACTCCAAGCCCCAAGCCCCTGCGCCCCCGAAGGGGGCGCAGGGGCTTGAGAGTTAGAGATGCGCGCACGCACTTACCTTAGACATGATTCCGAGAAGTACACTTGATCATAAAATGCATATAAAGTCTATTTTTGCCACGGCCCGAGTTGAAAAACATGGTAAAGCAGCTAAAAAAAGTGGCCCCTGTATTATTCCCTTCCCCTCCCAATACAGCCCTTAACCCTTTAAAAATTGTATTTCTAGTCTTTTCATAGCAATATTACTGCATAAAAATGGGTTTCAGACCCTTCAAAAAAACCGAGTTTTTGGGGGGGTATATCATAGTAGGTCCGATTTTTGGGGGGGGGGGTATATCAAAGTAGCTTTTTTGGGGGGGTATATCATAGTAGCGTCAAAATTTATTTCAAAATTTTGATCTAATGTGTTTTTGTCGGGTGGGTTCATGGTAACATCGATTGATGTAAAAAAAATTATTGGGTTTAAAAAAAAATTAAATTAACTTAAAGGACCATATTTGTTGATGCAAATGAAAATTTGGCAAATTCAAATGCGCGCGGGACACTTCTCTTTCGTCCCGCACTCTACTCTTTGGAGTTATTTCGAGCGACTCAAAAGAGTACAATGAGAGACGAAAGAGAAGTGTCCCGCGCGCATTTGAATTTGTCGAATTCTCATTTGCATCAATAAGTATGGTCCTTTAAGGTCGCAAAATCCCATTTTCTAGTCAAAATACTAAACCACCTGAGCATTGGATACCTGGATGTCCTACGGGCTACGAAACTACTCAAGAACTGGGGTTTCTGCAAGTCAAACCATTACCAAACCGTGTTCAGGACACAATTCTGGATAGGGTATACTAATTTTTACTTACTTTTGGCTAAAATTCAAAATTTTGGATTGTGGAGGTGAATACCTATTTAGGGGAGGTGCCAGGTAGTGCCCTACCCACCTTGAGAATTACTGGTCTTATAATGAATATTTTATGACCTTTTTTTAAAGGGGGGGGGTTCTACGGCTACTTTCTGACATCAGCTACTACTTCACTTCACATACATTTTTTTACATATTTTGTTATGTTATCTCGGATGTTTTCACATCGTTTTGTAGCTGAGATTTTTCTCTTTCAATTCAGTGGTCAAACACCCTGATTGAAAATGGTTTTTGAGAAAATCACAGCAAACTCACACTAAAAACCGTAGTTTTTTAGCTGTGTGTTTTTAGTGGATTTTCACCTTATATTTGGTGTAAAAGAGGAAAGATAGGAAACAAAATGGTGTGAAAACATCTGAGATAGGAAAACAAAATATGTGAAGTGAAGTAGCAGTCGATGTCAAAAAGTAGCCGTAGAAGTCCCCACCCCCTTTAAGAAAAAAATAATGTGGCACTAGGTGAATTCATCTACACCGAATTCATCTACACCGAATTCATCTACACCTAATTCATCTACATTTTGTCATTCTGTTTGTAACCTTTCATAAGAGTTTCTAAGGGCATTAAGTGAATTGCCCTACAGTAAATTCCCCCACGGTAAATTCCCCCACAGTAAATTCCCCCACAGTAAATTGAATTCATCAGGTGGTTATTCCCACTTCGGATAGCCTATAGATTCTATAAGTGGTTAACTTACCCACCCTACGGTTTACTTACCATATACGTTATTTATCTTCTAATCTTGGGTTATAAAAACCCTGATACAAAAGCATGGAATATTCGAGTGCTAATCGAGACAGGAGAGCCAACAACAAGTAATGGAATCGAGTCTTTCAATGGTCAAATGATCCGGACTATGGCAGCATCTCATCCGACAATCTGGAAGCTTATTGAAGGGCTCCGAAAGGAATTTGCTTTGTCTCAGCAGCGAGTAGCGGCATATTATGCAGGCGAGAACACACCAAGAAGAGGTATTGCTTATCGACATGCAAATGAGCGGATCAAAAAGGTTGTTGGCCGCTACCATGAGTTTCCAACAAAGGTGGACTTTTTGAAAGCGATTGCAATTAATCTAGGAAGTGTAACCATTAACTCTTCAAATTTATTGCAAGGTATTTTTTTAGACTAAGTCATAGCTTTAGTCTAGTTTTAGTGCTTGCCGACGAATGCGACCTTGATTGTCGTGGAAAAAACGAGGCGAAAAAGTCCAAGAAATCCTTCGATCTGCTGGACGTTATATCTCTGAATGGCAAGCTTATTTTTGAAGATCTTTTAATTCTGCTTGATCTTTAGATGAAAATGTTTTTTTTGATGCTTCTTTTGATGAGATTGGTGCAAGCAGATTCCAAATGATTATAGGACAGCGGGACATTAAGCGACTTCAACCAAAAGAGTGGCTGAACGATAAAATTATCGACTACTATTTGAAGCTCATCATGGAGCGAAGTAATGAGAACTCGGAGCTGCCAAGGGTGAATTTTCACTGTGATCTTTACATGTTCTATTTTTCGTTTTGAGGACTACGCTTTCGATTCGCTTTTTTACACGCAGCTTGTGGAAAAGGGGTCGATGGTGATGCTTGACCAAAGTGTTTGGCGAACCGTACACTCATTCCGCTACGATATTCTTTTGGTGCCGATTCACACAATTGATCACTGGTCTCTTGTGGTATACTTTTTTTTTTCAAGTTGATAATCCTACATTTCCAAAAATTAGGTCGTTGATATGATTAAACAAAAGATCCTGTACTACGATTCCTTACGTGTCGATGGCACTAAACACCTCAATTTGCTGAAGTAAGAAACTGGAAACTTTTCAAATGTTTTCACCCCGAAATTGTTTTAGGGAGTTTCTAAAGAAGTTTTCTGAGCGAACTGGTATCTCAGGTCTGGAAAGTTTGACTTGGTCGGGTCTTTGCATGAAAGTAAATAATCCAAACTTGATTATTTTATTTTAATGAAATTTGATTTCAGGAGTTACCACGACAGCTCAACAGTGACGACTGCGGCGTATTTACGTGCGTCTTTGCAGAGCGGGCATCTCGAAATGGTTCGATGGAATTCGAAGCTAAAGAAATGGATGCTTTCCGCAAAATAATCACTGAAGAAATATTAGCTGGAAAATTGTCTTTTACGTGATGCTATCTTTTTGTTCACATTTATCTCTTATTTCGTTGATTGTTATTTTACACAGGAGCCTTCTGAGAAAATAAAACGGATAGTTTGACTAGGTTTATTAGAGGCGCGGACAAAGCTTTGGGGTGTAGGTTAATGTGTAGCCATTTTGTATTAGTAATAAATCGGTACGTACGTGTTATGTCCTTGTATGTCAACTCGTTCAGCTAAGTTTAAGATTTTAAAAAATCTGGTGTAATGGGCATTTTTGATGTGGTGGGGACTTTGCTTGCCCCATAGATCAGATTACATTTTGCTTGAAAAAAAGGCGAGGTTGCTTTTCCAATAGATTTGGTGCTGTGAGAAAATTTATCGTCACTCGCGTAGCTATACTTGTTTTTGTTGATCATTTTAACTGTGATTCTTAAGAACCTTCTTCATAAAACGAAACATGCATCTACTCTGAAAAGTAATGAATAAGGTTTACTTCCAGTACATCCTACAAAGTATAATCTGACCGCTAAAGACCCTTTGAGAGTCAAAGCCGTGACTAGAATTCTCGTAAGAAAAGGAAAATTTAATATGCAGTGTCGCAAACAGAATGCCAAAATGTAGATGAATTCGATGTAGATGAATTCGTTTGTAGATGAATTAGGTGTAGATGAATTCGGTGTAGATGAATTCACCGTCGCCCAAATAATGTCTGCCACCACCAGGATTTGAACCTATAGCCTCAAAAGTTTGTATGGGAATTTTCCGCGTTGGCGAGGGGCAAATCTCCGAGGGGCAAATATGTAGAGAGGGAGCTTGTAGAGGGTGAATTTACCGAGAGCCGTATTTAGGTTGTTTAGCTATGTATCATGCCAGGTTCTGTGGTGTATATAGATATATGCTGGAGAGATATATGTGAGGAGCTATATACCCATAACCGTTGGGACTCATTAATCAATAGGCAATCGGGTCCATGACAGTTGGGTTTCGTTCTGACAAACATGTTCTCTTGTGATTTACAAAATGAAAGCTTCCAATTCTGAGATTTGATAGTCAATTGTCTGTACGATAAAAAGTAATTTGATGTCGCCGAATTTACAATTGAGACTATAAATAGCTGAATTTTATCTTAAACAGTTGTTTATAAAACATCCCTTGCTGCTGGTTGGTTCCTTTTCGCTGTCTCTTTCCCTTAATTAAATTTTACACCGACATTTTAACCAACTGCAGGCAGTACTAACTGTTAGTTTTTTTTACCAACTTTTATTTTTTGATGAGTGCGGTTGTAGCCGGTATTTACGGTCCCTTTCATCATCTCACTGGCGGGCAATGTCATTCTTCTGATTCTCTCGACTATTCTTCTTATCTTCGTGCTCAAACTTAGTGGACAAGAACGTAAAAAGACAGCTATCAAGTTAGCAGGAAACCCAAGTAAAAATCAAAATATCTAGTGTGTAATTGTATTAAGCCACAACATCTCACTTGTTCTCTTGTATATAATAAATTGGTGGTGGTTTTGTATTTGGTTTTAGTTCCGTCCTTATATGTGGTCTTTAAATTTAAAAGTAATTTACCAACTACTTTCTGGGTAAACTTGAGAATTCAAAATTTTTGTTTTAAAACTCTATGCGGTAGTTGATACATCACTTAAAAAGTTATGGTTGAGTTTTTGCTTGCTACTCCCCAAATTATTTAAAGAAGCAGGTAAAAATACACGGCTCGTTGGAATTACGCGGCTGCATTTAAAAAACTCGACTATGTAGCTCCTTGCCTGGTTGATTTCCGTAATAAGCATTTTGATCTTTTTTAGGTCTCTTTTTTATTTTTCACGACTATTTCACAGCATCATAAGTGAGGTTGGGAATTTCCGCGGGATAGGGCCCGCAATTCGGAAATCGACCCGGTAAGGAGCTACATAACCAAGTTTTTCGGGTAGCCACGTAATTTTGCTGAACCCTGTACAAATCTAAAGCCCCATATCTGTTTTTTTCAATTATTATTAACAACAGCCAACCTTTTCATTTAAGTTGGAGGCAAAAAGTGCAGCCATCCTGGCACATTCTCTGGATGTGCACACTTTCTGTCCATTGGCCTCCTGGCCCACAGTCATTTTTTCAAATTCTTCGCCCCTCCCATAAGACTGTTTTGATAAAAGTGGTTTTTTCCAAACATCATTTTCAGCAGTGGTAGTAGAGGTTTGAGCCAAGGGAATAGCTGTGACTGATTTCCAGCGCTCTTCTTTGTCTTCATTTAAACGCATTAATAGCCAAATAGAACATAATGAGATTAGAGTGCAGAAAAGTAGTAATGTCACAACAATAAGCATCAACTCTAGGCGCGAAAATGAGCATATTGAAGGCCTAAAAAGAAATCAATTTTGATTTAAAAAAACCAATGCAAATTACTTGGTCGTCTTCTTCCGAAAAAATTTACAGTCATGTTTTCTGTATTAGCGCTCCAAACCCGGAAAAACGTATTCATATTTGTTGATGGTCAGCTTTTTTTACCCGACATTCAGTTGTGGTCTGTCAATGTAAACCAATTAATATGCTCAAAAGAATAGAACTTGAATAGTAGTGAACAGACCGGGACAGGAATCCCTTCCCGGCTTTGAATTGCCGCCCCTTAATTGGTTTATCGATGTAAAAAGTCCACCAATAGTCGAAAATTTGTAATAAAAGTGGTCTGCCAACTAAAAACATTTCTATTTCAGGCTTAGGCGCTTTAAAGTATTTTCGGGAAAAATACCAAAAGCAAAATTACTTACCTTTTCCGGGCGCAAAGGCTATCCATGTGTCCACGGGAATATTGTGCTCACCCTGACCACCTTTCTTGTGCTCCACCATTACTGCAGCAGCTGAGGTTTTCATCTCTTCTTCGTTTGTGACCAACAAGAACTTGTTGCTCTTAGTGTTTAATGCAACTCACAAGTGGGATTGACACTACTCATCCCTCTTCAAGTTTTTTTTGTAAAAACTATAAGAAGAATTTATCTTGCTTTGTGGAGGTGAACTAAAACAACAGCTATATTTTTGAGCGCGAAAACTAGAATTTAGAACCAGAAAGTGCACGTAGTTTAACATAGGAGTAAATTTGACTGTACTGAGGTATAGCGCAGCGGTAAACTAGATGAAAATTTAGGAATATATGGCAAGCAGATAATCTCGACACAAAAAGATTTAACCAAGTTTTTGTTTTTGAAATGTGGTTTTCAAGCCATATTTTATCGACAACTCGGTATTTCAATCAGAACTGTAAATTTCGGAATTTCGGCACCGGGCACCGCACCAGGCATCGACACCTGAAATTTCAGCACCGGTGCCATTTACAGCACTGGCTGCAACGTCAGACAAATTTGTGCACAATTAAAAGTTGGATTAGCATCATGAATATCAGAATTTCTAAATTCTTTAAAAAATGACCTTAAAATAGAAATGAATTCAATGGATTTTTTTCATTTTCCATTTTCGTTTTTAGGTCATTTTTTAAAGGAATTTAGAAATTCTGATATCGATGATTATGGTTGTCGACGTAGAATTTGTCACTTTTGAAAATTTTTCAATTAAAGAAAGCCATCTGTATTTTAGTTCGGTGATATCTTTTTAAAAATTCGACGATATTTCCAACAAAATGGTATATCAAGCAATATACCATTGATATACCATTTTGTTGGAAATATCGTCGAATTTTAAAAAGGTATCACCGGGCGAAAATACAGATAGCTTTTAGAGCTAAAATTTAAAAAATGTTCAAACATGACGAATACTGCGTCAACAACCCTATCGATGAAGCTAATCCATTTTTTAATTCTGCACAAGCTTGTCTGATATCGCGGACAAAATATGACTCAAAAACAACATTTTAAAAATAATGCGTCTAGAGCGGGGTTTTGAGAATTTAAACATCAGAATAGTCAAAACATCAAAATAGTGAAAAATGCAATATGATATGCAATGAAACATGAGAAATAAGGAGCATCAGGAATTTAAATCTTTATTGTCTCCAAAAGAAATATAATACAGTAGAGTCTCGACTTAACGTACCCCCTGGGGACCGGCCCTAGGGGTACGTTAAATCGAAGAGTACGTTAAATTGGGGGTACGTTAAATCGAGACTCTACTGTAGTTAGTATAGTCGACTCTCGATTTAGTGTTGCTCGCGGGGACCGGAAAAATATACACTTAATCGAGACTATACTAGAGGGGACTGTAGTCGATTTTGAATTTTTAGGGGTTTTTGTGTCTAAACTGAGTAACATCCATTTCCAAAATGCAGATACCGTATTTTCTCTATTAAACCCCTTTTCTCTAATAAATACTTTCATATAGACCCTTTATCTCAGCCTAGAGAATTGTTTTTGCAAATCTGTTTTTCGTGTTGATTTTCGTCCTGATTCTACTTTTCAGATTTTGGTTGAGTACCCGAAAATCTCGAAATCGACCTCGAAATTTTGGTGCGTTCACGTTTCAGCAAATATTTTCATTCAATAATTGCCTTAGTCCCCCCTGTTGTTTTTTTTTCGCAATTTTTTTTTCTTCGGTCACCAATACCCTATTTCTTAACACTTAATTTGATTCTAAATAATCAGAAAGCTTCGAAACCCAAAAAACCCACTTCCGCAGATTTTTAAAGTTACGGGATCGATTCTCGGTGGTAGTACACATGATTTTTTCTTGAATAAAATAGTCTTTAAAGGTCAAGTAGGTATCAGGATGATTAGGAAAATCATATCGGACCCTACCTGAACAGGCATCCACTTTTAGAGTCCATATTTTGAATTTAGCCGAAAGAAATAAAAAAGCATGAGCATTGTATCCTATATTCTGTCTTGAAAATTCAAACATTTTTCTATGAACCAACGGCAGTTTTGCTGGATGTCATATGTGCTAACCAAACCAAGTGGTCGTCCACTTGGATCAAAATTTTTTTCAAGTTTTCGGGTTCCAAAACTTGTTTTCTGCGTTAATTTGAGCATTCTAAAGTTGGTATGATAGTAGTAAAATCGCGTTTTGGTGGTATTTTCACAGTTTTCGTAAACCTTTCAAAAAGTAATTTTACTGCTGTCCAACCATCCTTACGATGCTCGAATTAATGCAGAAAACAGGTTTAGGAACCCAAAAACGTGAAAAAAAATGTTTGATCTAAGTGGACGACCACTTGGTTTTGTTGGTACATGGAATATGCGGATGATCCAGTTACCAACATGGTTAAATGCAGAGGCGTAGCCAGAAAAACCGTACTACTACTATTTAGGAGCTAAAACCATCATCTACCACCATGCAAGTACGACTACCTAGACACTTCACCTGAGTACCATTTTCCCTGTACCACCTACCGTATTTCTTCTAATATACCGACATGTCGGTTTATTTTTCAACCCTTCAAAAATCGTGAAAATTTTGGGTCGATCTCGACATTTTCGGGTGAAGATCCAAAATCGAAAAAGCGGAATCGATAGAGCTCGTGGGAGCTAAGAAAACGCAATAAACAGCGCTGTAAATTTTTTTTCTTTGGACTGAGATACGGACCATCAAAGTAGGAGGTGTCGGTTTATTAGAGGGTGTCGGTATATTGGAAGAAATACGGTATACACTACCACTATGGGATACAAACTTCTCCAGAACTATAACCAAATGTTGGATTCTGGAGGTGAATATTTAGGGAAGGTATCTGTTAAGGAAAGGTATCAGGTGGTTTTCTAATCATCCTGAGACTTCCTGGTCTTTCTGAAGTATTGTGAACAAGAAAAAATAATTTTTACTAGCGGGTGGATTAGAAGCTGTGATTCACCAAAATTGAAGGATCAAATCACCGGCAATCAATTTACCGGGGTTTCAATTACCAGAGGAATAATTTATCAAGGATAAATTTATTTAGAGCCATATTGCTTCAGCGAATTTTTAAATAACTATAAAAAAAATTGCGCAATTGGGTTTTGCGCAAATGCGTAGTAACTCTAGAAACTGTCGCTACAATTCATAACCAGTGTTTTCCAAACTCAAGCCCAAACTCAAACGCTAAACTCAAGGTCAAACTCAAGCTAAACTCAAGCTCAAAAAAAGTTTGAGTTTGACTTTAGCTAAGCTCAAACTTTTTTTTGAGCTTGAGTTTAGCTTGAGTTTGACCTTGAGGTTTAAGGGTCAAACTTTTGAGTTTGAGCTCGAGTTTTTAAAACACTGTTCACAACACCCGTTTCAAAAAAATTGAAGTTTTTTTTCGTGAAAAAAACAACACAGGGGACCGAGGCAATTATTGAATGAAAAAATCACTGAAATGTGCCTTTATCGAAATGTTTGGAATTTTTAGGGGTTTAACAATAACTCCCCGAAATACTCAATACAGAAAATACGGTAGTCTAAAAAAAGGTTGGACTTTCTGTCAGGCGCCTGTCTACACTTGTATCCAGTATAATCACTACACTGGAGATTAAAGGGCCATTGCCGTCTCCGACAACGGTTGTCCCCGCCAATTCAAATCTTTTTCATTATCGTTGGATTCACGTACGGATTTTTCAACTTGGTTTCTAACAAAACCATACCTAAAATTAAATTCTAGACCTTGTTTTGTTAGAAACCAAGTTGAAAAATCCGTGCAGAAGTTCAATGTTTAGGCGAAAAAATTTGAATTGGCGGGGGAAATTCAAAATAGAGGGCAATGGCCCTTTGTTTTTTTAAGAGGTGTCTAACTTCAGATGACCTCTAGTTTTTTTAAGACTCGTTAAGCTAAAGCTTATACATACATTAAAATTTTTTTATTGTGTATAAACAACAATAATATCTTAATGGCAGCTGATTTAGTAGAAGGAAGGAGGTAGGTGGATTACTGGACAAAGAATTTTATCGGGATGGACAAGAGTGGTGACACTGGCCCACTGGATGTTCACTATTAACGTTTGGTCAATGGCTGATCAGCTATTTGCAAGACAGCTGTACAAAACAATGTTAAAACATATAAAATCGAATTGGCAGTCAGCAAAACAAGTTTTTAGTGCTGAAACACGAATGAATGAAATGAAATTACCATTTTAAGTCATCACAATATTGTAGGAGTTGAGTTTATCGGGTGGTACTTAATTGTGCTGCCAAACATTTGAATTCTGCTGCAAAAATCGAAAGGAAAAATTTTTCCGAAAATCGAAATTTCGACGCATTCATGACTGTACCATTGAAGTGTTGAATCCAAAGAACTATTAAAAATGTGAGAAGAAGAAGATAAAAATCTTGAGTTAGTTTGGCTCAACAGTTGTGGGCAGAACAAATGAGATAAAAAGAAGAGTAGTAGCAGCACATAATTAAATCTTGTCTTTCCCCTAATCTATCAAGAACAGCGTGCTAGCATCCATTTTTAATCGAATTTTTTCTTATCCAACTCGAACACCACCAACCAACAAGTGCAACAAGCTGGAAAATAGAGCAGACTCTACTTTATTCCTTTTCTCTGAAGATAATTTGGCAAATGGAGAGACCAACAAGAAGATATCCGTTCAAAAAAAATGAGAAAAAGCGACAACTAATTTGATTGTAGAAAGGCACATACATCCCTTCCTGTGCCAATAGCATTTTAATCTGGAGCCACAAAGTAGAGGATAAAAAAATAAGAAGTAAATAAGAGAACAAAATCAAAAGTTCAGATTGAATTAAGCCAAAAATACTTTATAAATAAATTTATGCGAAAATAAAATTGGGGAAATAGAAATAGAAGTATGTAAAAGCAAGCGAAAAATCAAACTGAACCAAGGTGAAGAACCTTGGTTTCCCACGAAAAGGATGTCACCAAAGACAAACCTCTACATTGGCCCGTTTTTTTTTCGGCTAATGCGACTGAAACTTTCAGCAGGGATGCGAGAGAAACAACCCATAGCATAGTCTTTTAAAATTATATATAAGTAAAAGACTAGTGCTGCCCAACAATACATTGGTATTGATATATTCGGGTACTGGGTCGAAGACTAGGGTCAAGAGCAGGGCTCGGAAACGTCTTTTATTTGAAAATTTGTCATTTATTCAAGACCCGCAAACTTTAGAAACTTTGAGATTTTACGTCAAAATCTTTATTTTTGGTACTCAAAGTCCAACAAGCACCGGATAAAATGGCGCTATTCGATCAAATGTCCTTTATTTTATAAAAATGTTCGACACTGCTTGCATATAAACCCCTTAGCCTTAGATATCTTCTCTCTTTTGTTCCTTTTTTTCAGCCCACGGTTTTAAAAAATTGATCCACAGGTGAATTGATCCAAAAAATGACTAGGGTCAAGAGCAGGGCTCAAAAACCATGGTCTTTTAAAGGGGCATGTTCGTGCGCGATGAAACACAATTTTAAAAAAAAGAAGCTTCCGGTTGGTTATCCCTGATTTCAGTTTTCTGTCGAGTTTTAGATTTGCCTTTGGTTCGGCCTTCTATCTGTGCGTGGCTGCACACTCTGTATAGCGAACGGGGCGGAACAAGTAATAATCCAATTTTTCATACCAACTCAGGTAAACAAGATTTTCGATTTCGGTTACCTCAGGTAACTTACCTGAACCGAAATCGAGGGATAACCAACAGGAAGCACTTACGTTACATAAACCAACAGCCGAACCAAAGGCTCAGCGAATCCAAAACTCAGATCACGAGACACTCCGAAGAGGTACAGCTCAGTTTCAACCTCGGGACCCGACCCGGCTGAATGACAGGGTGAAGTTGAGTACTCATGCCTTTCGCTGCACACACAATTGCTGGGTTTGACGAAATTTAAAATTCATATACAAAATTTAAATCTTTTTCAAACCTCTGGCACGCCTGGTTCGCGCCTTTTCTTTTTTGAAAATTGTGTTTCATCGCGCACGAACATGCCCCTTTAAAGGAGGGGTGAAAGCTGTTAAGGAGATAGTCTCGACACGAAAGGATTAATGCAAGATTTGTGCTTATGAAATGTGGCTTCAGAGCTGGCGAGTTTTCGCGTTGGCGAGTTCTGGCGTTGGCGAGTCTTTTGCGCTGGCGAGTTTTTTGTTGGCGAGCTGGTTGCGTCCCAACAAAAAACACTAATAAAACGTCTAATGGCCTCATCACAATCGTAAGTTTTTAGTATTGTATTGTGTTTTTAGTATTGTGAACACCCTTACGGGGTGTTCACATGTTTGCTTGTTCAGCAGCTTGTATTTTGGCTCCGGTTCGCTTCTGTTTTTTTCGGTTCTTCTTTTTAACATCCTTTCACAGCTACGGCTGAACGAATTTTGCAGAGAGACCTTCCGCAATGCTTGAGGCATAATCTTCTGGTGGAGATAATCTTTAGCTCTAAAAAACTGAATTTTTTCGTATGAGACACGCCAATTTTGTATTTTCAGAACTTTTCTATACACCAAAAAAAAAGCCCTTAAATTTGGCTACTCAAAAAGTTAAGCCGTTTTTCGTAAATTTGCATTTTTTGCATACTGCTTTGGTACGAAAATGTAGCGACTTCACTCCTCTACGCGTCACTGATTTATTTTAGCATAAATAGTCCAAAAAACTTTTCAGGATCTCAATCTAGAGAACCAGATCTCCGGCTCTTGCTCCGGGCTCTCAACTTTGAAAAATGTGCTCCGGCTCTGGCTCCGAGCGAACGCCGGAGCCAGAAAATTATACGTATATACTCGTTATACGCATATAAAATATGAATATATGATTTGAATGTTCTCTGAATATGGCTCCGAGCTATTTTTTTGAAAAAATTTGTCTGCTCTGGCTCCTGGTCGGAGCCAGAGCAGAGCGAGAGCGAAAGCCGGAGATTTATACATCACTGTTCACAACACGAATGCAAACGTAAATGCAAATTGTATGCAAATATTTTCAGAGAATATTAAAAGTGCTTTATTGATGACGAGGAGTTCAATGCTAGTGCCGCATGGTGCCGCAAACTTTGAAGCAAAAAGGGGGACGCAAGCGACTCGCCAACACTAAAAAAAATCGAAAAACTTCGATTAATCACCCCCTTTGCGACCGGCCATAGGGGTTGTAAAATCGAATTTTTCGTTGGGGAGTTTGACCGTTGGTGAGCTTTGGAGGTGGCGAGATCTGACGTTGGAGTCTTTTACTTGGCGAGTTCTGACGTTGGAAATTCTCTTGCGTCGACAAGTTCATCGGTCGATTTTTGGAAGTGAATGAAGTCGCTGCTAACATAGCGACCAAACGAAAATGGGATGTGCTGACTCATGATGAGATTGAAGTCTGTAAAATATTTTGGCAAGCTTTATTTTTAATTTAGTTCCTTCGATGTGTCCATCAACTATCAAGCGTCCTCGTCGAAGTGCTTTGCCGCATACAAAGTGAGAAAAATGTGACGATCAGCAGCTGCCTAGGTTATTTCAAGGCAATGAACGAGGAATTGGGAAAATGAAGGTTTGTCATGTATGGATTATGAAAAAATTCTGATCAGCATTTATTTGAGGAAGTCCAAGAAACTAGAGACATGGCAGAAACTTTAAGCCTACTTTTGGACAAGCGATTCTCATGGATGGTGGATGCAAGTGGCCCAGAGTTCGACCCGATTTACTTGATGGCTGCAGCATTAGATCCGAATACAGTGCGACGACTAAGTAAAGTAGAGTTCGAGCATGCTGTGAGGGAACTGCAACCTTTTGTATGTTAAAATTTTTATGTTTATTTTGCTGGCATTGAAAAATTTAGGTTGATTGGCAGCCATCAGAGGAATCAGAAAATAGTGGATCTACGAAAGGCAGTGCGTTGGACCGTCTGCTCGGCGAAATTGATGAAGAGGAAAAACAAAAGCGGCAGGTTGAAACAGGAACTTATTCGGGCGCTGAATCATGGATCAGTGAGATTTTGAAGCAAGGGATCGCAGTTCAGGCCGCATCCAAAACACCTGTTGATGCGTTGAAGTACTGGACAAATTTGTTGTTTTCGGTTGGTCTTCATTAATTAGGCAAAAAACTTTACAGATTACCTTAATTATTCTAGGCTACAAGTGCGCCGATCGAGCGTGTATTCTCTCTAGCGGGTCTTGCAACTAGGAATCAAAGAAATCGGACAGAAATCACTTTGCTGAATTCACAACTCGTAGTGTTCTGCAATCAACTTATCGATTAGTTATTAATGTTGTATCAGTGTTAAACGTGTCTTTTTGGTTTGAATTTGTCTGTAATTGGATTTGTTTCATGAATAAAAGTGAGATATGAAATAAACCGACTGAAATACTGGCTCTGAAAAATAAGCCACTTGGGTGGCTAATTTTTTAGTGGAATTGCTAGAGTATTTAAAAACGTTATGGAAATCAATCTTAAATGTTTTTTCAGTAACAAAAGCTTTTTTGAGGGTTAATAGTTATATCTCTGGGCTGTTTTTTGTGAGAAAGGTTCTGATAGTCGAGAGTGTGGATTATTATAGGTTAAAGTCTAACTGCAGGAAACAAAAGGAGATTTTTATAACACTCTGTACTTTGATTAACATGGGTAAAGAAGTCTCAAAATATCTAGATTGTCAGATTACAGGATCTTATAATCATGATTCACCAGAGAAAAGTTTAGTGCTGAAGAATGAAATAAACATAACTGCAGAAATAGAAAGCAAAAACAGAAACCGAAAGCTTCTGAAAGCAGTAACCGAAAGCAGAAACCGAAAATTTCAAAAACCGAACCGAAAGCAGAAACGAAAGTTCAAAAGCAGAAACGAAACCGAAAGTTTCAAAAACCGAAACCGAAAACCGAAACCGAAAGTTTCAAAAGCAGAAACCGAAACCGAGACCGAAAGTTTCAAAAACCGAAACCGAAAACCGAAACCGAAAGTTTCATGAGCATAAACCGAAACCGAAAACCGAATTTCGGTTTCTGCTTCGGTTTGTGGCATTCCGTTTCGGTTTTTGGAAACACTGGATATAAGCCAATAGCGCCGACTTTTTTTTGCCGTAAAAAAAATTTGCCGTAGAAATACTTACTTTTGCCGTAAAAATACTTTTTTTGCCGCAGAAATACTTTTTTGCCGCTAATTTACTTTTTTTCTGCAGCAATTGTGCGTTCCGCCATCTACTTTTTTTTGCCGTAAAAATACTTTTTTTGCTGCAATTTTTCTTTCCTTTTGCCGCAGAAATACTTTTTTGCCGCTAATTTACATTTTTCTGCAGCAAATGTGCGTTCCGCCAATCTACTTTTTTCGCCGTAAAAATACTTTTTTTAGCCGTAAATTTTCTTTTTTTGCCGCGAATTTACTTTTTCTGCCGTAAATTTGCTTTTTTCTGCCGCAACTTTATTCTAATATAAGGAATGTTGTTTTTGAAGTCAAAGACGCTGGATTTATTAATGGAGGCTTTTCAGGTGAGCATGGACGTTCAAAGAAACACAGTTGTTGTGCGATATACCTAGGTCAACCAAACTAAATCCTTCAGAACGTTTTAATTGATACCAGGATATCTTCAACTATCATACCTATTTTTTAAGAACCGGTACATCTATCATCCGTATAAAAATTCAAATTAAACCCCATTTAAAAGTTACTAGTTCAGATCTCTCTGGGTGCATGCTTTCTGTTTTTCAATATTTTATTTGCGAGTTCGGTATCAAAATGATCCTTAGGCTCTTGGAACACAGGTGGACTATCAGCGGTTACTTAATTATTGAAGCTAATACCTACTTACGATTTAAAACCTGCTCTTTGTCAAAAAAAATCCACCATTTTTGTTACTCCGGTTTTTGTATCTTATTTATTTTATTCATCTTTAATCTAGTGATTCCTTCCTTATTTTCGATGTGCTTGCACAGCCCCGGTGCAGCCTAGAACTTTATCCAAGAAAATGTTGCTGCGCAAACAGAAGACTTTTCGAACCGTTCCTTACCAGAACAAGCCTTCAAAAGCTACTCACATTTCTAAAGTACTTTTGATATAGGAACATTTCCGACATGTTTTTTGCGCAGCTCTAACTTTAGAAATTTGCTACCGTCCTTTCAAAAGCCAATAAAATCGGTAAAGCGGCGCTTGTAGCGAATAACCCCCCCCCCCCCAAAATACGACCTTCAAAAATTGCTGTAACTACCCTTGCAAACAACAAGTTTAGGCTTAGCCTTAGGCTTGGGGGTAGGCCAGCGTACGGAAGTTGTGACTAATGAAGAGTTTACGCATATTTTCCGGAGGGGTATTTTGCTACTAGGGTCGGTGAAGCCATTAAGACGCAAAGTATAAAACTTCAAGGTGGAGTTCTTTTATTTTGACAGTTATTTTCAGTAAATCGCAAAATTAAGACAGTTTCTGATGATAAAAGAATCATGAAAATCATCTGAATCAATTCATTGATATTTTTAGCCCAAGGACACTATAAGTTCAACTCAATCAATGAAAAAACCTAAAGTGTGCACTCAGAGAGATCCGAACCAGCGACGTTTAGATTAGTTTTAAGTTGAATTTTAAAGATTTCCATGCGAGACTAGATACGGACAGTAGATGTGCCCTCCTATTAAGTAAATATTATGCCCACCAGACCATCTCGATACCATTACCCAATAATGGGTTCTGCCATCAAAGAACGATTGCGAATGTTGAAAATTTCGCGGCAAAAAAAAGTAAATTGGCGGAAAATTCATTTGCGGCAAAAAAAAGTAAACTTGCGGCAGAAAAAAGTGATTTGGCGGCAAAAATAAGTATTTCTACGGCAAATTTTTTTCGGACGGATAAAAAGTGCCTTGTTTTTGGCTGAAAAGTGCCTTGTTTTATTCCTTTAGTCACAGCAGCAAGTGTAGTAGAAATTTTTTCAAAGTGATAACGCCATCACGAAGCCCTCTTCATCTAGTTTCTAACGGCGTATTGTTTGTTGCAACATCTTTTTAAAATTCAGCACAAAAGGTAAAATTTTGAATCAAATCATTTTTTCGTATTGCTTCATATTTCGAGGCGTCTCTGCTAGTTTGTGCAAAGATGTTGCAACAAACAGTACGCTGTTAGAAACCAGAAGAGCAGGACTACATGATAGTATTATCAATTTGAAAAAATGGCAAGTATACTTGCTGCTGTGACTAAAAGAAAAAACAAGGCACTTTTCAGCCAAAAACGAGGCACTTTTCATCCAGAACAAGGCAGATATAAGATTTATCCATTTTTTTACGGCAGAAAAAAGTCTTTTTGCGGCAAAAAAAGTAAACCTGCGGCAAAAAAAAGTATTTTTACGGCAAGAAAAAGGTTAGCCCATCACCATCACTAGGCTCAAGGGTAAAAGGACAACTGCCGACCATTCTAACTGCCGACCCCAACTGCCGACCATCCCAACTGCCGACCCCCAACTGGCGACCATTCCAACTGCGACCAATTATCAAAGTCTGACCAAAAGACAATGTTTTCAGTCGTAGAAAGGACTGAAAAAAATTAATGTACAGAATCGGTTTTTTGTAACAACTTAATCCAAACTGAAGCAGTGTGTGGATACTTTGTGGGAACATTCATGTACTCATCGCCTAGGTCACAGGTTCGAATCCCACTGCGTGCACACCAGGGCTGCATCGGATATCCGATATCCGATATCCGGCACTTTTTGACATCCGATATCCGGTATCCGATATCCGAAAAAATGACCGATTTTCGGATAAAATCGGATAAGAGAGGCTATTTTGAAAAAAAACTTTTGAATAATTTTTTGAATTTATTTTTAAAAAAAGGGGAAACGAATTCTTTTGCGGTCATATTTACACGATTTTCTCCTGCATTTTATTTGTCTTGTTCTTCCAAGCTTACATTTATGGCTTTCAGATGCTTAACGAACGAAAATGGGATGCATTTTTTGAAAGGAACGGAACCATAGCAAAGTGCAGAGCCGAGAGCTGCAATTTTTCCGTTGATCTCGGGCCGAAGAAGGGAACAAATCAGATGAAGTACCATCTCCAAGGAAAGCATCCAGAATTGTTCAAGCGCCGAGAAGAAGCCAAACAGAATGAGAAAAATCGTGTGCGAAAACAAGTCAGCTCTCAGCCAATTATTTCGTTCGCCTTCAATTCAGTGCAATCAAATCCTCAGGAGCCTTCCCAAAGCGTACGAAAATAGCTATTATTCCCAAAATCAAGGAATCTTTCAGTTGGATTTTTCGTCCTTTTCGTAGTAAAATTCGCCTGCTGTTTTCAGATCAGTGGAATAACACCGGGCAGAAGACCATCGCTCTCGATCAAGCAATTGCGGAGATGATTTGCGTGGATGCAGCGCCTCTTTCGATCGTAGAAAGAAAGGGATTTCTTCGGCTTCTTCGTCTTGTCGCTCCACAGTACAAAGTCAAGTAAGACTTTTTTATGTTCTCAAAGCCTTTATGTGTTTCAGGTCGCGATATTTCTACACGCAGACGGAAATTCCAAGAATATATACAAAGCTGAAACAAAAGATTATTGCTGATTTGTCAAATGTGCCATTCTTATGCTTCACCTCTGATGCTTGGAGTTCAAAGGACAGGTAAATTCACGTTTACTAATAAACTTTCGTGTACATATAAGATTTTAGTTCCCATTCGCTAATCTCGTTGACAGCGCATTTTCTGGACGCCAACATGGACCCTTCTTGCCTAGTGCTGGCCGCAACTCCGATAAAAAGCCACAAAGCAATCGACCTCTCTGTTTTGCTGTTGGACGTCATCGAAGAATTTCGAATAAGCGCTGACAAGGTTCACATGCTGCTACGTGACGCTGCACCAAATATAAGCCTCACTGCTCGACTTATGCAAGTTGAATCATTCGACTGTTTTCTTCACAAGCTTCAATTAGTGTGTTTTATTTTTTTACAAAAATTTACCTAACTCGATCTTTAGTGTGTGAAAGACGGCTTTGCTATTCTTCCTGATTTCAACTTAACGCTGGAGAACGTGAAAAAGCTAATCCGAAATGTGCGAAAATCGTCGATCAACCGGGAGTATTTAAAAGAACTGCAAGAATCACTCGAACTACCGAAATACGTTTGATCAAGGTAGTGAAGTAAACTTTAGTCAAGTTTACGTTTTAATTTTAGGCAACAGAAGTTCGGTGGAATTCGACTTATTTCATGCTCGAAAGGTTCCTAGCCAACAAATCAGCTCTTGCTATATTTACCGCTGAAGTCAAAGGATCACCAAGCTTTTCTCCGATGCAATGGGAATTGATGAGAAAGGTCGTTGAGATGCTCAAGCCAATCTACAATGTCACAATTGACCTACAATCAAGAAGGGCTACAATCGCTTCAGTGGTCCCAATATTCCGTGCTTTGGTTCATCTTCTCCAAAAACCTGGCCTACCTCTTAGCAATGTTTGTGCGGCAATAGCGAATTCTTTGGAAGTGAGGATGTTCGGATGGCGAAACAACAGGTATATTTTTACAATCATTTTTTTCACGAAATTCGATTTAGGAACCTGTGCTTGGCTACAATGCTTGATCCTCGCTACAAGTTAGCCTATTTTGAAGAGGAAGATCGTCCAATGTATCGTAGCTGGCTTGAAGAAGTGGGTCTTGAATTAACGCGGGATGTGGAAAGTGAAAGCACTGTTGTCGAATCACTACCGGATACAGGGATAGGCTCTCTTCTGGAAAGCTTTCTCCTGGTAACATTTTTCTATTAGTATTTATTTTATTTGTGGAAAACTGTTTAGGAACGTAGCAGTCAGCCAGCAGAAGTGCCCATGCAGGAAAGCGAGCAAAGATCAAAGACAATGGCGGAAGTCGCCGAATATTTTGCTGAGCCAATTCAAAACATTTCACTCGATCCATTCGTCTACTGGCGCTCGAAAAGAGATAAGTGGCCGGCTCTTTCCTCTCTTGTCCAAAAATATCTGAGTGCACCTCCAGGGTCGACAGAAAGCGAGCGCTTCTTCTCTACGGCAAGTTTTATTGTGAACAACCTCAGGAAGTCTTTGTCTCCAGAAAATTTAAAAATGCTGTTATTTCTTCACCATAACCTTTCCGCGTATAACTTCGAATATGATTGTTAATTGTTTTTTGTGTTGTAAAGAAATTGGCGAAATAAAGTGTTTTACGAGAAAATTTTGAAAATATCCGAAATCCGATATCCGATAACCGATATCCGGCACTTTTCGATATCCGATATCCGATCCGATATTTTTGAATATCCGATATCCGATATCCGATCCGGTATTTTTTCATATCCGATGCAGCCCTGGTGCACACCATATTTTTAAACCTTTTCCATATCTTATTTACAAATTTAGTGTCAAAATGATCCTCAAGCTATTATTAATTTAAGAAGATCATTAACGCAGGGTTAAACAGCTACTGCAGTTGAGTCGCAGGTCAAAGAGTGCTTTTTGTCTAGAATCCATGATTTTGGATTTTTCTTTGATTGGTCGGATTGATATTTGCTGAAATTTTTCTCCGCAAAGCACATTTCTATAGGCTCTTTCGGAATATCCTACAGAGAAAAAGTATACTTGAGTTAGCATAAAAGTTCAAAAAACATCGAACGATGTGCAACTCCATGCCATCCTACTCTTCAAAAATACTCATTTTTGCTTTATTAAACTGTCGAAGTATACTTCTTCTTTTTAAGTAATTTTTCTGTGAAAATATTTGTATCAGATTTCTTATGAAATTTTGACTCTGGAAAGTCACTAACCCAGGGATCCCATATCTACTTATTTATAAGAATTCTACTTATTTCGGCCCCCGAATCTTAGTTTTTTTTTCGATTTATTCTAAAATTATTCGAAAGCTACTGATTTTTTTGTACCGAAAATCTGAGTTTTTTGGAAAAATATGCTCCTTTAAACGAAAAATCTTAGTTTTTGAAAAAATCTACATATTTAAAAAAAAATTATGGGATCCCTGCACTAACCCCTTTTTAGAAGTCATTAAAATACATAAAAAGACAATAAAAAGGACAGGAAGACAGAATGTTAACTTAGTTTGTTAACTGTGGTATATCACGCAAACTAAGTTTGCGTACGAATGCAAAGTTTTATAAATTTGTAACTTAGGCGAAACCTTAGGCGCAGGGTGGGCCAGTGCCCTTTAAGAGTTCTCAACGCTCAAACATGTTTCTCGGACTACAAAATGTTTTACAAAGAAATGGTGCGTAGTCGTTTAAGGTTCGAATGGTTTTACCCCTCCAAATTATTCTTTTATCCGCGCAAATCGTAAAAATGAGTATTTTTCGGTGTTTTTATGTCGTAAAATGTTTTTCTTCTGATCATCATGTAGCCCTAAATCCCTTGTTTCTGATTAGCTATTAACTGACCCCTTCTTGTTGAAAAAATTTGAAAGACGAGTTGTTTCATAAAAACAGGTGTTTCTCAAATTTTTTTAACAACACGGGGTCAGTTGATAGCTTATCAAAAACTAGAGATTCAGAGCTACATGATGATCAAACGAAAAAAATTTACGACATAAAACACCGAGAAATACTCATTTTTACGATTTGGGGGATAAATGAATGATTTGGAGGGTAAAAGAATAATTTGGAGGGGGGAAGTACTTACAGCCGTCGTTTACCGTATTTCCTCTAATAAGCGCCCCGCTCCAATAAGCGCCCCCCCCCTATTTTTTGACTAAAATTTTGGAGTTAAGGCCATTTCTGATTGACAATTTCAAAATTTTTAGGGGTTTGAAAAATAAGCGCCCCGGGCGCTTATTAGAGGAAATACGGTAAGTTACTTTGTGCCCGTTTTCGAATTCTCACCTTCTTTGAATTTTCGTTTGTCTTGCAGTTCGTATACATTTTTTAGTCCCGGCTAGCTTACGCTGGCCTACCCTGAGCCTGAGGCCTAAGCCTAAGTTAAAGGGGCATACTCGTGCGTTAAGGCGCGAACCAGCAGTTTTTTTCGAATTTTTTCGAATCCTTCCATTTTTCAGCCGTTCTGCGTCAAATCTGATGTAGATGACCTTATACTGCTTTTAAAAACTAGACAGAAAACTTGAAAAATCTAGACGAGAACGAATGTAAAAATTTATCGAAAAAGAAAAGAACTGCTGGTTCGCGCCTTTTCTCCCCATCGCGCACGATCATCCCCCTTTAAAAAAATATGAAAAAACATGCATCAAAGGCGCGAATTTAAAAAAAGGGCACAGAGTAACTCAAATGCCCCTATGCCCCAGGGTTCCCAGATCTCCTTTTTTTGAGTGAGCGCCTTCGAAATTTCGGCGCTAGTAGCGAATACCCCCCCCCACCCAAGAATACGACCTTTTAAAATTGCTGTAACTACCCTTGCAAACAACAAGTTTAGGCTTAGCCCTTAGGCTTGGGGTAGGCCAGCGTACGGAAGTTGTGACTAATGAAGAGTTTGCGCACATTTTCCGGGGTCTGGGACATAAATTTGGGTACTTTTTACTAAAGTAAAAAAAGTGAAAATCGTTGGGGGGGGGGCGGGGGTGGTTATTCGCTACTAGCGTCGATTCTAATATTTCAAAGAAAACTTGACTATGTTTTACTAAAAAAAGCAAACGCTAATTTTGAAGCCGCTTATTAAAAAAAAGAATCCTCCCATTTTTCAGCCGTTCTGCGTCAAATCTGATGTAGATGACCTTATACTGCTTTTAAAAACTAGACAGAAAACTTGAAAAATCTAGACGAGAACGAATGTAAAAATAATCGAAAAAGAAAAGAACTGCTGGTTCGCGCCTTTTCTCCCCATCGCGCACGATCATCCCCTTTAAAAAAATATGAAAAACATGCATCAAAGGCGCGAATTTAAAAAAAGGGCACAGAGTAACTCAAATGCCCCTATGCCCCAGGGTTCCCAGATCTCCTTTTTTTGAGTGAGCGCCTTCGAAATTTCGGCGCTAGTAGCGAATACCCCCCCCTAAGCATCCGACCTTTAAAAATTGCTGTAACTACCCTTGCAAACAACAAGTTTAGGCTTAGCCCTTAGGCTTGGGGGTAGGCCAGCGTACGGAAGTTGTGACTAATGAAGAGTTTGCGCACATTTTCCGGGGTCTGGGACATAAATTTGGGTACTTTTTACTAAAGTAAAAAAAGTGAAAATCGTTGGGGGGGGGGGGTGTGGTTATTCGCTACTAGCGTCGATTCTAATATTTCAAAGAAAACTTGACTATGTTTTACTAAAAAAAGCAAACGCTAATTTTGAAGCCGCTTATTAAAAAAAAGAAGATCGGGGAACCCTGCCCTATGCCCAAAGAAATATTCGACATACAGTCGAGTCTCGATTTAACGTACCCCCAATTTAACGTACCTTCGATTTAACGTACCCCTAGGGCCGGTTCCTCTAATAATAAACTCCGTCAAATTTACCCCCGATATAACGTACCCCTCGATTTAACGTACCCCTAGGGCCGGTCCCCAGGGGTACGTTAAATCGAGACTCGACTGTATTTGATTTTTTGACCTAAAAGGATATACCAGCGTCAGTTAAAGAAATTAAAGAAATGTATAAAACCTTACATTTTTACACAAACGCCTACGCAGCATCGAAAAAAGGTGTAGTACCTTTTGAGCATTCGCCTTTCCTCACTCAACAAAGAAAACCCTTCTTTTGACAGAATTTGTTAATTGGTCGGCAGTTGGGGTCGGCAGTTGGAATAGTCGGCAGTTGGGGGTCGGCAGTTGGGATGGTCGGCAGTTGGGGGTCGGCAGTTAGAATGGTCAGCAGTTGACCCTCGTTCGGCTCAAGTCATCACTCACGGATGTGCTCATTTTCCCAACTTTCTATAGAATCCTTGGGTCATATTCAGATGGGTTAATTGAGTTTTGGATTGAATGTTACTCGTGATCTACTCGACCAATTTCAGGCCGGCCGAGTACGTTCAGAGATCGCGAATTATTTTGACCCTAAAATCCACTTAACGCGTTTCAAGCGCGACTATGATCAAGAACAATTTTTGATCTACTGACTCTTTAACCTACCTGAGTACCAACCCTGTGTCTATATTCTACACTGCTATTTCATTCCATGAGTCATTAAAGGGCCTGACCTCTTCCTACTCGGTGGTCCCCCGCCAATTCAAAAATTTTCCCTTGATCATTAGACTTCTGTACGGATTTTTCTGCCACGTTTCTAACAAAACTAAGCCTAAAATTTGATTTCAGGCCTAGTTATGTTAGAAACGTGGCAGAAAAATCCGTACAGAAGTCCAATGATCAAGGGAAAATTTTTGAATTGGCGGGGACCACCGAGTAGGAAGAGGTCAGGCCCTTTAACTCTCTTTTTCTGTAGATGTTGTCGAAAAAAGGAAACCCTAAAGATGAAGTATTCAATAGCTCTGTCGTCAGCAAATTTGGAGAGCCATCGGTTTGAACCTCTTTTTGTCTGTCTCTAGCAAACTTGCTTTTTTAGCAGTGGAATGTCGAGGTGCTTGTTCGTTTCAAGTGTGGCCTGGAAGAAGCATTTGGCGAAGAAATATTCGAAGTGAGCGATGTGCTATCACCTAGCGAATTTGCCGGCAAAATTGCACAAATTTTCGCGTAAGTCAACTAATTTTAGTATTATAGTCCTCTCATCCTCTTCATTTCAGAGCTCAAATAAAACAAAGTGGTGGCAAGTTTCTCCTTATCAAAAGCGTGATCGGCACCAGGAAGTCTTTGCATCTTTGAAAATGAACGATGTCGGATTTCTACGAGATGGAGACGTTTTCGAAGTTAATCCCCTTGTTTCAACCGATGGCCAGGTATTTTTTTTGTCGCGTAAACTACTCAGTATCTGAAGCCATCCGAATTTTCAGGATGCGTCTGTATTGTATCCTCTCGTTCAAGTAACTCCGTCTAATGTGGATCCACGTAGTGTCCCTGCAGTCAGCAACAGTCATTCCGCTAATCCAATTTCGGTGATCTTGAACTCTCATCATGCATCACAGCAGCAGTATCAGCAGGCTCAATTTTATCCGCCTGTGCCTTCCTTTAACAATGCCAGGAGTGTTACTCAGCCTTCTCCAATGTTCTTTTCTATGCCGTACAATTCCGGTTTCGTGGTGGGCCTCCTCCAATGCATCCTTCAGTGAGCCATTTCTTCGGCGGATATGCTCCTTCTAAGCCAATGGTCCAACAGCAAATAATGCCGGGTCAACAGCAAGTGATGCTAGGTCAACAGCAAGTAATGCCAGGTCAACAACAAGTGATGCCGGATCAACAGCCTTCTCCGTCTTCTCTGTCGCATTCGTGGAACAATTCTTGGCCGGCTCAAAGCACTTTTCATCAGCAACAGATTTTGCGACAGCAGATTAAGCAAGAGGTGGAAAAACAGCGGCAAAAACAGCAGCAGCAGTTACCAAGTTCATCTCAGACTAGTGTTGTGTCCATGGCAGGCTCCTTCAGTCCACCCACAAACTTAGTGCATCTATTCATTCCTGCGCACTGGAAAAATTATCCAAGAAGTAGCTTTTTATATATTTTTTGACCCTCGTATCGAACACCACAACCCCCCCCCCCTAAAATGTTTCCTTCTAAAACTTAAGTAAAGACTACCCAAATATATGTCCATTACCCCAGAAAAAGTGCATTAACTATATATTAGTCACAACTTCCGTACGCTGACCTACCCCAATCCTGAGGGCTAAGCCTAAAGTTGTTACTTGAAAGGGTAGTTACACCGATTTTCACAAGGTCAGGTTTTGAAGGGGAGGGGGCGGGGTATAGGACATTTCACGCCCGAGCCATTTCGCGCCCTAGGACATTTCGCGCCCGCCCGTTTCGCGCCCGCCCACTTCACGCCCTAGGACATTTCGCGCCCGCCCATTTCATGCCCTAATACAAATGGCGCCCGACCTGATCTTAAAGGCTCGAATTCTGGTAATAGCAGAATTTTTTTAAATGATTGTCATAAAGTAGTTTTATTGGACCAGCAAGCCTCAGAGCGGCTAGGAGAACTACCTGGTATCCCTCTTAAATGGATATCTACCTCCAAAATACGAAATTTAGGATTTAGCCCACTGCCTATTTTCGGGATGTCCGGTGCCGGTTTTTTCATCGTGCAGGTATTCTCCGTAGAGTGTCCGGGTGCTGCTCAGGTTGTTCTACCTAGGTAGAGAGGGGGCACCGAATTGATCCACACTGAATTGATTCACACCAAATTTGTCCATAATTTTCAAATTCGTGTATTTTGAAAAAATTTGCCAGAATTCAAACTAAGTGGTTGTTTACTTCGAGCAAAAATGTTTTTCACTCCTTTGGTATGACTACCTGAGTACAACCAAACCAAGTGGTCGTCCACTTGGATAAAACAAAATTTTACGTTTAACATGGTCCAAAACCTGTTTTCTGGACTAATGTGGGCGTGCTGAAAATGGTAAGATGGTGGTAAAATGTCGTTTTGTAGGTATTTTTTGAGTATTGGGAAATAATTGATTTTACCAAAACTCGATTTTACCAAAACTCAAAAAAAAAACTCCCAAAACGGCATTTTACCACTATCAAACCATCTTCAGCGTGCCCAAATTAGTCCAATAAATAAGATTTGGAACCGGAAAAAATAAAATAAAAATTGCTCCGAGTGGACGACCACTTGGTTTAGTTGGTGCATGGATGTTTCAGGAGAATCGAGTTGGTTTTTAGATAAACATTTAAAGTTATAGGAATTCTTCACAAGACAAAAAATCATAGGGCGTGAAATGGGCGGGCGCGAAATGTCCTAGGGTGCGAAATGGCTCGGGCGCGAGATGGCTCGGGCGCGAAATGGGCGAACCCCGGGGCGGTATTCGCTACTAGCGCCATTTTTTCCATTTGTTAAATTCTGCATTTTAGTTCTTCATGGAGCCATTGAAGAAGTGCTGGAAGGGTCAAGAATGCAGAATGAACAGAAAATTGAAATGCGCAGAGTGCTTATTGAAACAATTGTGAATGGAAGAGTGCCTTCGGAGTCTATCCAGAATTCTGCAATTCAGGCTAGCTTTTGTAGACTGCATGTGTCTCGAAGTTTTCACTCCACCTGTTTAGATTCGTAAAGACATGATATTCAGCTACTTGGACAAAGTGAAGGCCAATATGATTTGTGTGCTTGGAGAGGCTCAATCAGCTGTTCCACCCGATGTCTCCTCCAAATCATACATGGAGCTGAGGAAGGTTAGTTCTTATCGCATTTCTAATTTTTCATCCAAGATTCCTTTTAAAGCGCAAGAAGGCTGCTGTTAATGCGGAAACACAAACGCGAAGCTTAAATGGCAGTGATGATCCGGTTTTATTGAAGAAAGTCAAATGTCAGTTTTCGTGTGGTTAATATTCTACAGTCGACACTCGATATAAGGACAGAAGTTCGTCCCCGCCTCGGGTCAGACACTTTTTTTAGCCCGATTTTCGAAAATTTTCACCGGTTTTGTTTTGTCAGTCTGGTTACAAATATCGCAAGGATTCCGATTTTGCCGATCGTTTCTTAGAAATCCAGATTTTTTCTTCTAAAAAAGCAAAAACTTGATATAAGGACAGGGATTTTTGAAAAAAGCCTGTGTTTAAATCGAGTTTTTGCTTTTTTATAGGAAAAAAATCTGGATTTCTGAAAATCGATCGGTAAAATCGGAATCCTTGCGATATTTCGAACCAAACTGTCAAAACAAAACCGGTGAAAATTTTCGAAAATCGGGCTAAAAAAAGTGTCGGACCCAAGGCGGGAACGAACTTTTGCCGGTCCCCTGAGTGTCCTTATATCGAGAGTCGACTGTAGTTCACACCATTTTTAGTGGAGCCAGGAACGTTGGATGTTGGATCCGCTGCGACGGACGACGACCTATACCTTGAAACAGAGCCAGTTTTGCAAGTGTAAGACGTGCACCTTACATCCTGCTTAATTGAGTCGTTTCTTTGAGGGGCGCTTTATCCGGTGATAGATTCGCCACTCCAGATGCCACTTCTGATTGCCTGCTAATTGTTCAAGGCCGCAGTTTCCACCTTAATAAGGGGGTGCATTTTCCTTATGTTTCATAAAAGTATTTCAATCTTCTTTTCAGTTGCTTGCTGTTAATTCGATTGTGCTTCGAGAATGGCTTACGAATCAAGTTCAGCTGGAAGTAAATGACCTTGACCCTAAAGAATTCCTGCAGTTGATGAATTTTATTTACCCGTCAGAAGAGCAGTGTGTCATAACAAGTTTGTTATTTCACTTCTTGTAATCCCATTTTCAGAGTTGTTTTTAGAAGAGAACATAGAAACTTTGCTCAAATTAGCTGCTAGATTTCAGATGGCGGAAGTTTTGAAGCGATGCGAGAAGTGTTTGATGGATAGATCCAGTGCGCCTCAGAATACCCTGGCAAAGCAGTTGTATCTAGCGCAAGAGTACGGCCTAGTCAATCTAAAGGTATCTTAGACCGTATTCGTTTTTCATGCTAGCATACAACGGCTTAGGATGTGTGTGTCAAACGGTGCACCTCGATGAGCGATCTTAAATCAATTCAGGCAGAGAAAGAATATAAAATGCTTGTAGACAAGACGATTGTTGAACTAGTGGAAAATATTACAAGAAACTGCTGCTAAACATTTTTACCGGTTGATGTTTAAATGACGGGCCGTTGTTGTCATCCTATTCAGAAACGTTTCAATAAAGTTACTTTCCTCTTTGTTAATAGTGGCACTGAAATGGTTAAGCTTTTAAAAATATCTTGATTGCGCTTTGGAATAGTCGTTTTGGGATAATCGTTTAGAATAGTCGTTTTTAAGTTAGGGTTATACAATGGGAATATTCCCGGAAATATTTCCGGGAATATTCCGGGAACATTGGGAATATTCCCGGGTTTCCCGGTATTTTCCCCTATATTGGGAATATTCCGGGAATATTCCAATGTTCCCGGGAATATTTCCGGGAATTTCTACAACTCTAGTGTAAGTGGGGCTTGCTTCGTCAGTTACATTTATCACTATAGTGAAGTCTCTCACTAACATACGCCCTGCCATCAACATAGTTCCAAGTTAAGGCAAAGTGACCTCCCTCATTAACATAAACTCCCATTAACATACACCTCTCATTAACATACGACGAGGCCGGTCCTGTTCTAAAAATTGGCTCTCCCATTAACATAAAGTCAATGCTTTTTTTCAAATTTTTCGAATTACACCCTTTTTCTTTTCGAATTACACCCCTTTTCCTACGAAAAATGTTCTACTAAATCTCAGTTTTTAATAAAAAATTCGAAAAAGCTTGGAAGAGAAAGGCAATTTTTTTAGTGTTGGCATGCGTGAAAAAAAATGGCGAGATTCCTTATGTTTCATAAAAATACTTCAATCTTCTCGCAATCTCGCCTCGAAAATTTTCAAAATCTCGCCTCGCAATCTCGCATGCAGGCCCTTTAAAAAATCGCGAGTCTCGCAAATACTTTTTTTATTTAGCGAGAAACTCGCAAATAATTTTTCAACACTTATAGCCCTTTCACAAACGTTGGAGTTGGCGCTGGAGTTGGCGTTGGAGTTGGAGTAATTTTTTTTATGAACACCTTTTTACTCCAACTCCAACTCCAGCGCCAACTCCGACCCTTTCACAAAAAACTCCAACGCCGACTCCAACTCCAACTCCAACGCCGACTCCAACTAATAAGATTAAATAATAAGAATATAAATAATAAGAATTAAAGTCGGAGTTAACGTTGGAGTTGGAGTTGGCGTTGGAGTTGGAGTTTTTTTATGAAAGGGTTGGAGTTGGAGTCGGACTTGGAGTTGGAGTAAAAACGCGTTCATAAAAAAAATACTCCAACTCCAACGCCAACTCCAACGCCAACTCCAACGTTTGTGAAAGAGCTATTAGTTGCACGGTTTCAACTGAAAACACAAAAAATCATCTATATTTTAACTGTAACTGACTTTTTAAAATGATTTTAATGTCAAATTTTTCATAGTACATTTTTACATCAAAATGTAGTTCTGGATCTTGGCTTTCTAACAAGCTATTGACTGCATTTCTGAGATGCAAAAAAGTTGGAGAAAAAGATCTTTGTATGAAGAAAAATTTTCAAAAAATTTGGTCCATACAAAGACTTAACTTAACTTCAGGGTTCGTAATGAAAAATTTAGAAAAATGACATTTGTGTAAAAAAAGATTTTCTTTCATTTTATCCAGTGCTTATTGCTATTTTTGGCGAAAAAAAAAAGATTTTGACTGAAAACTTCAAAAATAAAAAAGATTTTGCTTCTCGAAAAAAGGACAAATCTTTTTAAAAGGACAATAACGAACCCTGCTTAACTTTTATAAAAAAAATTTGCCTTGGTTCGAAAGCGGATTTAACTGACTGGTGTGTTCCGAAATTGACTGAGGTTTGTGTTGTGAATTCAGATGAGGGGTGTGTTCCGAAATTTGGCCTTTAAATTAAACGGACTCTCATTTTAACATTTACTGAGCTAATTAACATACTCCCCCATTAACATACACCTCTCATTAACATACAGACTCTGTCCCAGCGGTGTATTTTAATGAGAACTCGACTGTATGCGGTCAATTATCTCAGTATAACGATTTTTCATTGTCAGCCAGAATATATCGAAGTGTTGGCGTGCATTAACTTGCGGTCTTTATGCGGATTCCATATTTGCGGATTCACACATGCGTATTTTGTATTGCGGATTCTTCTACATTCTACACTTGCGGATTCCATATTTTCCAACTTTTATTACGGATCCCATATTTTCGGATTCTAATTTCTGTAAAGCTATTTTTTACCAAAAAATCTTTGCAAAATATATCACATAAAAGTGAAAGTATGAAAGAGTCAGGAAAATAATTTGGTTCATACTTTTACTTTTTTGCGCCACATTTTACAAAGATATTGCAGCAAATGATATCTCGTTAGAAACTAGAATCGCAGGGCTACCTGACAGTGTTATCACTTGTTAAAAAAGGTTGAAAAGTTGATAGAAAACGCAAACCAAAATCTTTAAAAAAAAATATTTGCACCAAAATATTTAATTTGCACCAAAAAGATTCAATTTGCACCAAAAAAAATCAATATCCGTCCAGGGTAGGATGTCATGGAATTGGACATCGTAGAAGGTTTTTAGAATTCTAGCGCTAACTCTATGCTAACTTTTCTTTATTTATAGCTCAAATGAAAGCCTAGAGTCTTGGCTTCATTTTGGTGTATGAAACCTGTGACTTGTAGAAAAAAGTCAGAATTTTCAGTGAAACCAGTCAAAGAAAAACCCCGAAAATCATCGATTTTCGGAAATTTGGCGTATTTTAGCTTGGTTACAAGCTCCGGTAGGTGTAAAGCCTGTGCTGATAGTCTTATTGCATATCCAAGAGTGTGAGGATTACTTTGACACTAAACTTGTAAATAAAAAGAAGAAAAAATATGGTTTACAGCCAGTGGTAGTCGAACCTGTGACCTAAGGCGATGCGTATAGGAAGTCCACCACCCCTTTAAAGGACCATGGTTTTTGCGCGGAGTGGCATGTGCGAAATTTGAATTGGCGGGGACACTTCTCTTTCGTCTGGCACTGTACTCTTTGGGGTAATGTGTAACGACTTCCAAGAGTAAAGTTAGAGACCAAAGAGATTTTGGTATATTCTGGATTGATTCGGCATGCTGAAGATGGTTTGACGGTGGTAAAATGCCGTGTTCTCAAGTATTTTTTGAGTCTTGTGAAATAATTGATTTTGGTGAAATCAATTATTCACCAAAACTCAAATATACTCGAGAACACGGGATTTTACCACTGTCAAACTATCTTCAGCATGCCCGAATTAGTCCAGAAAACAGGTTTTGGAACATGAAAAATGTAAAAATTTTTACGATATAAGTGGACGATCGGCTGGTTTCGCTGGTTGAGACTAAAAAATTTGAATTCCCGCAAAATTTTGGCTAAATAAGCATTTTGGTCGATTTGAGGGCGTAAAAAAGAAATTTGAGGGCGTAAATAAGCATTTTGATCGATTTTCAAATTTGAGGGCGTAAATGAGCATTTGAGGGCGCAAACCACTTATAGCCATTTTTTTCAAAATACAAAAAACGCTAGCATGAGAAGAAAGAGCATAAAAAATCCTACAGACTCAGTCCGAGAATGAAATCTACAGAATTTGTAAAAAAATGTTACATGTACTTTAAAAAAAGTAGCGAATTTTTTTTGGCGCCAATTCAAAAATAGTACCACTTTGGCGTTTAATTCACGTTTTTGAATTTTCGATTCGCGCCATCTGGTAAAGCATGAAATTCTGCACAAAATATACATTTGTGACAGTCGATCCTGTAGGTGTTGAAGAAAAAAATCGGCGTTAGGCGAATTGATCCACACTGAAATGATCCACGGCGAATAGATCCACAGGTGAATTGATCCACAACAATTGTCTCGGTACGAAATTTTTATTCAAGTATTCTATTATCGAATTGCGTTTTCTAGAATCCCTTTTTATTTCAGCACTAGGTAAATTTCTCGAGGTTAAATCCTTCCAAGGTAAATTCACCCTCAATATTTTCGAGGTATTAGGTTTGGTAGCAAACATTATCGTTCCTTGAATAGTATTCATGAACTGGTTTTTATGAAACCATTGGTCTCAGACCAGTAAGCCTCAGTGGGTACGTGAACCCTCTGGTACCTCCTTTAAAGGGCCATTGCCACCTGCTTTGAACTGTCCCCTCGCCAATTTAAATTTGTTTGCCTAATCATTGAACTTCTCATGATCATTTGGACGGATTTTCAAGTTGGTTTCTAACAAAACAAGACCTAGAACTCAACTTCGATAATAGAATACTTGAATAAAAATTTCGTACCGAGACAAATTGTTGTGGATCAATTCACCTGTGGATCTATTCGCCGTGGATCATTTCAGTGTGGATCAATTCGCCTAACGCCGATTTTTTTCTCAACACCTACAGGATCGACTGTCACAAATGTATATTTTTGTGCAGAATTTCATGCTTTACCAGATGGCGCGAATCGAAAATTCAAAAACGTGAATTAAACGCCAAAGTGGTACTATTTTTGAATTGGCGCCAAAAAAAATTCGCTACTTTTTTTAAAGTACATGTAACATTTTTTTACAAATTCTGTAGATTTCATTCTCGGACTGAGTCTGTAGGATTTTTTATGCTCTTTCTTCTCATGCTAGCGTTTTTGTATTTTGAAAAAAATGGCTATAAGTGGTTTGCGCCCTCAAAATGCTCATTTACGCCCTCAAATTTGAAAATCGATCAAAATGCTTATTTACGCCCTCAAATTTCTTTTTTTACGCCCTCAAATCGACCAAAATGCTTATTTTAGCCAAAATTTTGCGGGAATTCAAATTTTTTAGTCTCAACCAGCGAAACCAGCCGATCGTCCACTTATATCGTAAAATTTTTACATTTTCATGTTCCAAAACCTGTTTTCTGGACTAATTCGGGCATGCTGAAGATAGTTTGACAGTGGTAAAATCCCGTGTTCTCGAGTATATTTTGAGTTTTGGTGAATAATTGATTTCACCAAAATCAATTATTTCACAAGACTCAAAAAATACTTGAGAACACGGCATTTTACCACCGTCAAACCATCTTCAGCATGCCCGAATCAATCCAGAATATACCAAAATCTCTTTGGTCTCTAACTTTACTCTTGGAAGTCGTTACACATTACCCCAAAGAGTACAGTGCCAGACGAAAGAGAAGTGTCCCCCGCCAATTCAAATTTCGCACATGCCACTCCGCGCAAAAACCATGGTCCTTTAAAGGGGGGTGGACTTCCTATACGCATCGCCTTAGGTCACAGGTTCGACTACCACTGGCTGTAAACCATATTTTTTTCTTCTTTTTATTTACAAGTTTAGTGTCAAAGTAATCCTCACACTCTTGGATATGCAATAAGACTATCAGCACAGGCTTTACACCTACCGGAGCTTGTAACCAAGCTAAAAATACGCCAAATTTCCGAAAATCGATGATTTTCGGGTTTTTCTTTGACTGGTTTCACTGAAAATTTCTGACTTTTTTCTACAAGTCACAGGTTTCATACACCAAAATGAAGCCAAGACTCTAGGCTTTCATTTGAGCTATAAATAAAGAAAAAGTTAGCATAGAGTTAGCGCTAGAATTCTAAAAACCTTCTACGATGTCAATTCCATGACATCCTACACAGGACTATCTTAGAACTTTTCGGTAGTATCCTGGAACTGACGTTTTTCGTAATTTTAATTTACATACTCATTTGCAACCTTATACTCAAAATGTAGCCCTGCTTCCTGGCGTCATTTTCATCATATAGTTGTAGATGAGCATGTAGATTAAAATTGCAAAAAAACGTCAGTGCCAGAATAATACCGAAATGGACCGGGACAAGGTGCATAATAATTACTTGTGTATAATTTCACGCTGATAATTTTATGTATAGGAGTATGGGTGTTTGGAAGTGATGAAGTGACCTAAATTCCGCTTTTAAATTCACGACCGGTTCAGGAAAGTTGAAGAAACTCCCGAGGGCAGACACCACGTATCTGCAGACCACATCTGTGAATTTATTATGTCAAAATGATCGTGAGGATCTGCTCTTTTGAATAAGGCATGTGAGCTGCCATATGTCTGCAAAAAGTGAGTCTTTGCACTAGTTCTGTCGCATTTTTCACGCTGAGCATTTTTTCAGATTGTCAGCAAAATTTTCAATTAAAAAGTCGACAGGCAAAAGTCGGACAGAGTACCCTTCGGACTTCAGTACCAGGGAAACAGCTGGTCTTTCTATTCTCCTAAAATTTCGAAGTGACTTTTGTTAAATGTTGTGTTGATTTTTTGCCTATCTTGTAGCTCTCGAATTTATCTACAAGTATTGACCAAACATTCAGCTGTTATACACATCTATGACATGCTTTAGAATAGCTTTGAGTGTAAATTCACCTGGTCAGAAAATGGTGGATTTGTGCGTTGGATGCTGGTTGTCCAAATTTTTGCAGACATATGGCAGCTCAATTGCACTCATTCGAAAGAGCAGATCCTCATGATCATTTTGACATAACAAAGTCAAAGATGTGGGTGCAGATAAGTGGTGTCTGCCCTCGGGAGATTCTTCAACTTTCCTGAAACGGTCGTGAATTTAAAAGCGGAATTTAGGTCACTTCATCACTTCCAAACACCCATACTCCTATACATAAAAATGATCAGCGTGAAATTATACACAAGTAATTATTATGCACCTTGTCCTAGTCAGCCTTTCTCGTATTAAATCTTATTCACCGTTTGTTATAATTTTACGAATTTACTAATTTAGCACCGTAGAATAATTTTTCACTTTTTCGCAATGCATTTCGGTTGTTGTCACATTCGATCCTGCAATAAAACATCTTTCAAGGGATTCTCCATTCATTTTATTTGTTTATCCAACAAATATAATCTTCTTTTCCCCGAAAAGGTTCGATCAACTAGTTACGGCTACTTGATAGTGTGCGAAAAGCTCATAAAGCAGTTTTTGATCATCAAATATTGTCTGTCATCAAGCTTTGGTTCACCCAGCATTCCCTAAACTAAGTTCACGCCCAACATAAATTACCCCACATTAATGTTGCTAAACCTAAACTTTAGACATTCAGTACCCATAAATCTTCAGCAAGCAGACACCAGTCTCAAACTGGAAAGAAAACAAGCCGCTGGGCTTACAACCGGAAAGCAGATTAAACATTTTTTCAATCAAGGTCAATCATCCTCTTCTTTCAGCACAACTATGAGCATCCAGCACATCAGAAAAGAATAGTTTGGAACCCGTGCTGATAACACTTTTAAATGAGCGCAAAGAAATCAGTTTTCATTTTTTGCAGGAGTAGCACTGATATCAGCTGGAGCAGAAGAAAAAGAGCCCTTCTCAATTCCCTTTTATTTATCTTTGGTTTATCCAGGATTGAGTTGAGCTTACTTTCATTTTCTTGCGGTTTAGAATGTTGGTGGTGTTCCCTAATTATATTTGTTTGGTTATTGCCGTAGTTGCCTTGCTGGGAGGCCAATCCCAGGCCTTCTTCTTCGGTGGAGCAGGTGGTGGAGGAAGTGGAAGTTGTGGATGTTCGGCTTCTCCAGCATGTCCTCCTGTCCAGGCTTGTGCTCCGGTCAGGGTGGGTTTTCGAATGATTGAAGATAATTTCGAATGTTAAAAAAATAGTTAAAAGAGTTGAGGAAAACATTTTTCTTGCCGTAAAAAGACTTTTTATTGTCGCAAAAAACTTTTTTCTGCCACAAAAAAAACTTTTTTTGCCGTAAAGAACTTTTTTCGTCTCAAATTTTTTTTTGAAACGAATTTTCACGGCAAAAGTATCATTAGTATTTAAAAAAAATTTTACGATAGAAAGGGCAATATTTTGTTTTTGTCACGGATTCACTTTTTGTCGCAAAAATTTTCGCGGGAAATTAAACATCTGTCAAATTTGACTAAAAAAGCGAGTACCGAGAAGAAAAGTTGCAAGTCTGATATTTATGACCTACATCTACTTTTCAATTTCACGTCAATTATGCTAATAAAAAAAATTTCATGAAATTGAAGGTGTCCAGGGTGGGTTTTTGGGCACTTGTTCACTTAGGGGGGGGGGGTCGCATTTTATAAAACACTGTAAATCATCAAGTAATTTGTAATCAAGTAATTTTTTACGACAAAAATATGAAATTTGTTTTCTGACAATTTCCTACATAAAAATGTTTTTTTCGAAGAGAAAAAATTTCGACCAAAATTTGACTTTTTGCCTTGGGGGACCAAGGTGAACCAAGTCTTTGGTCAAATTTAGGCCAAAATTTTATTATTTCGAAAACCAATTTTTGTACGGCAAATTGTTAGAAAACAGCTTTTTTATCGTTAAAAACATGATAAAATTACTTGGGACTCGTTTTAACATGATTTACGAAAAATTTCAAAATTCAAAATAAAAGAAAATATACGTAGCGGCGGAAAAAAAGTATTTGAGCAACAGAAAAAAGTTTTCACCTTAAAGAACCACAGCCGTCGCCGACAACGAGAATTTCAAATATTTGCGCGGGACGGTTCTCTTTCGTCTCGCACTGTACTCTTTTGACTGGCTTCGAATGACTCGAAAGAGTACAATGAGAGACGAAAGAGAACTGTCTCGCGCGAATTCAAACATTTGAAATTCTCGTTGTCGGCGACGGCTATGGTCCTTTAATCAAGTGAATAGTTTTCGGGATTGATTTTTATTGTTGGCTGCAACCCACAAAAAAAATTAGGAATTTATCGCTCCGCAAAAGCCTTTGACAATTTTTTTAACAATGCTGCAATAACATTTGTATAACAAATCTATGAACCTGTTGAAAAGTAAAGTTTTAAAAGCCCAGCTGATTATTTTGTGAAAAATTAAAAAATTTTCAAACTTGAGATGTATACAGCAAATGCTCTAAAGCCATGGCTTGAATTAGAACATACAACTCCCAAAGCAAGTTGTTGCAATGTATTTTTAGGTATGAATAATGCAGCATTTTTAGGCGCACGATCACTCAAAATGTAGCTAAGGAACAGGGCTTTTTTTTTGGGTGCCGTGCGGCTGAAAAAGCTAGATTATTCATACCGAAAAATACAATTCCACAACTTTCATATGGAGTTGTGTGCTCTAATTCAAGCCCATGGGCTTCAATTAGAGCATTTACGGTAATGAAGTCCTACTGAATGGAGTGCGCCGACCTTGTCATTACTGAAAAAATTTAGCAGTTCATCCACCGTTTTCTAAATTTATTTGCAGCTCCTACGTGTATTCCTCAAGTCGGCTGCTACAATTCCGCCTCTTCCTACCAGTCAAGCAGTTATCAACAAAACTATCCTCAACAACAGGTTTTGTTATTATAATGTAAACATTGCTTCAAACTTAAGCCTACTGCTTTCTGAAGAAAAAATACGTTTTTAAGTTTAACTTTTGATTTTTCGAGGTGATTTGACTTTGAAGATTTAAGAATACTCGAATCAACTTGTGCATTAAAAACATTCGAGTACTCTAAAATACTCGCCAGGGAACTTCTTTACAGTCCACCCCCGCCCCGCTTAGTCTTGGTCGAGGTTGATGTGTGGTCACACTCCATATTTCAGCTTTTTCATTTATATTGTCAACAGAAGTTAAACAAAATTACTATGAAAGTGCTAAAAGTTAATATAAAAGTCAATCTACAAATGTATAGAGAATTTGCATTAGTAAAGTCAATTTCTAAAATGTACAGAATTGACATAAAATCCGCTTTTTGTTAGTTTTGAAATAATTTAAATTGGCGCCTAAACAATTTTTTGAATTCAAAAAGAGCCACTATGCAATTCCAATTAAGAGTTTGCGCGTATTCGTGTCGCATGTAAGTCAGTGTGCGCTCCTTCTTCCTTTTTTCATTCCTTCTGTACACCTCTTTCTCTATTTCCAATATATCTTATAGAATTGGCCCGGAATTTTCTGAGTCAAAATCGGCATTCTCAAATATTTTTGTGATTTTTACAATCTTTTTGATGAAGTCCACTTGAAGAATTATTTCTTCTAAACTACTCTGATCCGTTCACCCTCCTAACAAATCTTCTTGCTCTACTGGTAGACCCACCCAGTACTCTTGCATGCGCACTCACTTTCTTGTATAACTAAGATTGTTCCATGTCAAAAAGCAGTTTTTCCGTCTACTTGTGCCAAAACATTGCGCGGCACATTCAAATTTCCGCTGAACCTGCATCGACCGCGACATCGACCATCTCGATGTCAAAACTATAGGAACATCGAATTTTTCGAAAAGGAAATCATGAAAAAAACTTAATTTTAAAAAATGGTGATTAATAACTAAACAAGGCCTGGAGAACAAGTTTTTACAAAAACCTTTCGAAAGTGACAAGTCGGACATTGACTATGTCGATGTCACATCGACCTCGACCTTGACCGCGACTAAGCAGTGTGACCAAAGCATTACACTTACATTTACACTTACACCTGTGATAGAACATAAAGAAGTGCCCTCGCCAGCCCTGTTCATATTGAAATTTAGTCATCGTCGTATGTTCAACCTGCTCAACAACAATATTCTTCTTATGCCTCTTCATCTAATTCGTATGCCTCACCCCCTCATCCCAATACCAACATGTTCAAGCAACTCAGCAACAGCAACATGTGGCTCCGCCTCAACCTATAGCTCAGCCCCAATACCATGTGCAACCTCCTCAGCAATATGTAGCCCAACCACCAGCGCCCGCACCAACATATGTGGCTGCCCCTCCACAAGCTCCTCTACCGCCTCAAACCTACGTAGCCAATGTTGCCCAACTACCTCAAGGTCCACCACCGCCAGTAGCTGTCCAAGTGCCCAGTTATGCGCAGGGAGGACAAGCAGCGGCTGGAGAAAGATTGCAAGAAGTCATTGAAGATGTTGTAAGAAATTTTAAAGCTATAAACCCCTACCATATTCCCTCTAACAAGGGACCCTCATGGGTGTGATTTCGGCACCATATCGCGGGAACTTTGAAAATGAAAATTGTTGTGGAGCATCCGTGAATTCCTAGCAAAATCGCGCCCTGGACACAATATTACCACAAAAGGTGGTATAACAGTTAAATCAAATTATGAATTACCGTTAATTTGGGCATCGTGAATTTTGGCGAAATTTCTTATTAAACTTTTGTTACCAAATTTTTATTTCTAACTTGTATGCATTTAGTGCTCGGAAAAACCTCTAGAATCTCCCAAAGATTTCATACTCAAAATCTAAAACTTACTTAAATATATTTTTGGGTGCTCACCAAAACTGAAAAGGCGAAATGCGCAGAGTTCGTAGGGAGTAGAAAACGCAATAAGCAGCGATGCAAAATATTTAATGTCGGCTAAAATATATTTTTTTTAAGTTAAGGGATGACTTAATACCGAAGGGTGAGCTATTAGAGAAAATAATCCGTGGCCCGATTGTTACATGGGACTATACAGGTACTTTGGAATGTGCTCTACAAGATAGGCGAAAGAAAATCGAAACATCAATCAGAGAGCAACGAGCTATAGCCAATTCAAGTTGAGAGGTCTCGAAAATAAGATGTTTCATAAGTTAGGCCATAAATCTTCTTTTTTTAAAGTCATCTAAGAAAAAAGCAATTATTGAAAAGTTGCATTTTCCAAAATGCAACGTTATACCATAAATGGGCTGCTTTTGCCTTCTAGATGTCCGATAGCTTAAGTTTGACTTCAAATTCGTATTCATAGATAAATTTTGCATCAGAAAGTGCATTTGTCTTTGAATGTAAAAAACATTAACGACAACAAGAATTTCAAATGTTTGAATTCGCGCGAGACACTTCTCTTTCGTCTCGCACTGTACTCTTTTTACTTGCTTCGAATGACTCAAAAGGTACGTTCACATAAAAGTGTCGACCCAAGCGTTCTTTTAACGCGGAAAGAGCTGTACTTTTTTTTCTTGACCAAAACTTTTTTCTGTTGGTATCATTTTGTAGCTAAGATTCAGGACTTCAAAATGAGGTATTGACAAGCCATATCTGAAATGAAAAATTGGGGTGAAAATGCTTAGGTCCGCACTCAGGTCGACACTCGGGTCGACACTCACAGAGTGTGGGCTGAGTGTCGACCTGAATGCGGACCTAAGCATTTTTACCCCAATTTTTCATTTCAGAAGTGGCTTGTCAATACCTCATTTTGAAGCCCTGAATCTTAGCTACAAAATGATACCAACAGAAAAAAAGTTTTGGTCAAGAAAAAAAAGTACAGCTCTTCCCGCGTTAAAAACACCCCAAATCTCACACTCAGGTCGACACTCATTGTGAACGTGCCTAAAGAGTACAATGAAAGACGAAAGAGAACTGTCCGCGCGAATTCAAATATTTGAAATTCTGGCGCTACTTGCATATACCCCTCCGCCCAAATCAACTTTTTTTAAAATGTTCTCAAACACCCTTTATCGACTCAAAATCACCTCAGGAGTTCAAAAAAGACATTATTTTTGAGTTCTGGTCGATAAAAATTGAGTTTCTGGACCACCAAAAAGTACCCGTTTTGACCATTTTCGAAGGGATTTAAGGCTGTATTAGGGTGGAAATAGACTAAAAAGGGGCCAATTTTGAACGAAAGGGAAGATGTTAAACATAGTTTTGTTGACTGGGTCCTACCGCATAAATAAACTCTGGTATGCATACATTTTTATGCATCCAGAGTCACTTTCGAGTGATTTGCGTCTAAGGTATGTGGGTGTGCGCATCTCAACTCCAAGCCCCAAGCCCCAAGCCCCCTGCGTCCCCGAAGGGGGCGCAGGGGGCTTGGTTGGTTAGAGATGCGCGCACTCACTTACCTTAGACATAATTCCGAGCAAGACTTCTGATCAAAAATGCATTTAGATACTATTTTTGCCCAGCTCCAGTGACCAAAACATGATAAAACAGGTAAAAAGTCGAAATTCAAAAGTGCCAAAAACTCAATTTTTTATTGACCAGAACTCAAAAATAATGTCTTTTTTGAACTCCTGAGGCGATTCTGAGTCGATTTAGGGTGTTTTAAACACTTTTAAAAAAAGTTTATTTGGTTGGGGGGGGGGGTATATGCAAGTAGCGTCGAAATTCTCGTTGTCGGCGACGGCTATGGTCCTCTAAAGTGTGAAAGAGAGGTCACCAAATAATATCAAAAAAAAGTTCAAAAACATTTTGACTGGAAACTTTTTTTCACTAGGCAAATCAGGAATTCTGGCACCGGATTTGTGTTCAACGTGGTCAATTTGCATAAAAAATGCTCTTAAAATTAAAAAATACTGTCAAATTTTAAATTTTGCTCAGAAAAAAAATATTCAAATTAACGAAAAATTCGGGATTTGAATATTTTTGTCCTGAGCGTAATTTAAATATGAGAGTGATTTTTTAATTTTAAAGGCGCATGCTCACCTGTTTCACAATTTGTCCCGGGAATTCAAATTTTTTTCGCCTAATCATTCAATCTCCATATGGTTATTTTAACTTGATTTCTAATAAAACAAGTCCTAGAACTTAATTTTAGGTAGGGTTTTGTTAGAAACCAAGTTGGAAAATCCGTACAGAAGTCCAATGATTCGGGAGAATTTTTTGAATTGGCGGGGACAAGTTTTGCCTTAGGCTAGCATGCCCCTTTAAGAGCAGTTTTATATGCAAATTGACCACGTCGAACACGAATCCGGTGTCAGAATCATAGATTCACCTAGTGCAAAAAAGTTTTTAGTCAAAATGATTTTTGAACCAGTTTTTTATATTATTTGGAGACCTCTTTTTCACACTACAATGGTCCTTTACATTTAAAAATTAAAGCACTTTATGATTCAAAATTGATCAGAAAATCCGGATTTAAAGTCAAATTTGAGCTATTGGGCATCTAAAAGACGAAAGCAGTCCATTTATGGTATAAAGCTGGATTTTAAAAATATGCAAGTTTTCAATATAATTGCTTTTGTATTCCGTAATTTTCAATCTACATGAAGGCAATCAATCAGTAAGTGACCACAAAAAAGAAGATTTATGGCCTAACTTATGAAATATCTTATTTTCGAGACCTCTCAACTTGAATTGGCTATAGCTCGTTGCTCTCTGATTGATGTTTCGATTTTCTGTCGTTTATCGTGTAGAGCACGTGTAGAGCAAAATACCTGCCTAGTTACATGTAACAATCGGGCCACGGAGGGATATAGAAAAGGAATCAGTAGAGCTTGTGGTAGTTAAAAAATGTAATACACAACTGCGAAATCTTTTACTCCATATCGAGATATACACCTCACACTTAAGGGGGGATAAGAGAGAAGGGCAAGATTAGAGAAAATACGATAGTTTCAATCGAAAATAATACAATCGAGTTTCGATATAAGAGGTAATTAATTTTAGTCAGACATGGATATAGTGACAAGATAGAAAGTTGAATCCCACTTGGGGTCTGTTTTTTGCTAAACCCTAATATTTACGTTTATGCCAGTTCTAAGTTTGATCTTCTAAATAGTATTTCTGGTCTAAAAAATTGCGATACTTTGATTTTGCCAATCTAATTCAAATAGTTAGTAAACTACCAAAATTCGATAGGCTATAACTGCTTGGGTTTGCTAAAAAAACTGAAAAATGCCAAATTTTAGTGGACACACAAAATTTTGGTGAGCACTCAAAAATCTCGAGATCGACCTGAAAACTTTCTGTAGAAAAATTAACTCACCCAGTGAGCTATTAGAGAAAAGACGGTAATGCCCAAAAATCTGAAGATCGACCCAAATTTTTTTTTACTTTCAAAGTGTTGATAAATTCAATTCCGGAGGCCGAACTAAATAAAATACGATAATTTTGCAATTTGCGGTCAATTATTCACCCTATCTTGCTTAGGATTCCCTACAGTCGACAACAACGGCCAGTGAAGCTGAGCTGAACAACAGTAAGGCGACATTAAATGAGTCTCTCAGCAGTGATAACCTCAGCGACCCCATAGCCATCAGTCTGTTAAAGTTGACAAACGACACAGAGTGCAACAGTGAAGAGCTTCGCAAAATTATCCTTGAGGCAAGTGATCATTGAATAGCTGACTGTAATAGAGCATATGTTGCAGAATATGGACGAAGATCTCAACTCATCCAAACGAGTCATCCAATTGGCTGCAGAAGCCAAGTTTGGCGGCAGATTTGATGTGATTTGTTCGAGGTTGGCTTGTTTTTTTATTCAAGATTTTTAAAGAGTGCGTTTGCTTAATGCGTTTGATTGAATTTGCTTAATTTCATATGGCTAAAAAAAATTCTGGTGCAATCTTAAAATTAGGTTTTCATAGATCAACGTATCTTGAATCCCAAAATTATTTGCTATGTTATGTTGCTGTGGTTTTACATGTAAATTCTGTGTATAACTGAAGGTCTAGATGCTCGCGGGCTAAAACCACAGCCATCAAAGAACCAAATCGTGTTTGTGAAATTATTCATTAAATGCCGTATTTCCACTAACAGAACAACCCCATAAATTCAAAAAAAAACGAGTTTGTGGCATTGTGTTTTTGACCGATCTTTCAAATACCATTCTTGGACAAATCACTCCTATTTTATAGCTTACAGTCAGACGTCGACATAACGACACCCTCGACATGACGACTTCCTCGATATAAAGACACCCAAAAATTGACAAATTTTATGAGCTATGACTAAAATTTAGTCAAATGAATCCTAGATATAGCGACACCCTTAGGCGGTCCCTTGGGATGTCGTTATATCGAGGTCTGACTGTATCTCACTGGCTACAAAATGAATGGGAACTTGTCTCAGATCATCTTTTCAAAGTAAAAGTAAAACGATTTTGAATCAAGGGGGCTCTATTAGAGGAAGTGCGGTGAAGTTACGAATTTAAAAAAAGCGACTGCAAACAAACATTAAAATTTGAATCGCGTGAGGAAAAAATTTCTAATCGTTCGAAATCAGGCAAATAAAAAGCCTCCCCCTGTATTCACAGAATAAAATTTAGTAGTTTATGAAATTTTTAAAATTGGTTTTTCTAAAAAATGTTTGGTAATGTCCTATTTAAACTTTTACTGCAGAATTCAGGCCGGAATCTCAGCTTTTTAGTGAGGTATTAAGTGACTTAATATGGTTTGCAAAGCAAGAAGAAAAAGCCAGCTGAAAAGTTTTCAAATTTGAAAACAAATTACTTAATCCAAAGGCTTTTTAATAGAGATGAAGATTTGCGTTTACCCAATACCAATATTTTTCGGCCCTCTTCAGACCCAATACCAATATTTCAAAATTGTGGACTCTTATCTTTCCAATGCCAATATTTTTTTAAAAGTCCATTTGTTCACCAAAAAATTCGAAAAAAAGTTCTAATTCAGTCTAATATCTATTTAATAATACACTGGCACTGATTTTTCGGCCTAAAAACGGATATTGATTCCTTTCGGTTTTTATTAGGGCTACAAAATCAAAATGTGCTCGTAAATCGCAATTGTCAATCTCACGTTCGTACGAATTACATTTTGGACGAGCTGAATTTTAGACTAATTAACGTTGGGCAAACTGATTTTTGGACGAAATGTCATTTCACCAGCTGTCGAATGTGGGAGAAATAACTTGAAACAAATCTTTTTACGGTGCTGCAGAATTGTGGAAAAGAAACTCGAATTTGTCAAAAAAACCACTTCTGACACGTGTGAGTCAGAATTTCGAACACTAATGTCATGTTCACGAAAAAAATTTGGGTATAGGAAATTCTTTTCGTTAAGTTTTTTTCGAAAAAGACAATTCAATTGAATCATTATCATTATAAATAAAATTTGTGTAATGTCATCATCCATTAAGCGAAAAAATGAGGAAATATGAGTAAAAATTTGAAATTTCTATCAGAAAAATTCATTTTTTAGCGCTTAATATCTTGTCGAAACCCAATACCAATATTTTCGAAGCACACCGACCAATATCCAATACAAATATTAAAGCCTTTATTTGACCCAATACCCCAATATACCAATAGCAATATATTGTTTGTCCCCCATCTCTACTTTTCAATCCTATTGAGCCACATGATTAAAAGAGAGGGAAAAAACTACTTGGGTTTGAAAATTCGGCTTCGGTCGCTCAGTGCATAAGCTTTTGTGCTTTTCGGCCAGAAATAGTGCGCAAGTTCGATCCCACCTGGTGGCACGCTATTTATTTTGGCTTGTTTGACCAATCTTTCGGGGTTTGATTTGATTTTTTTAGCGCCAGATTTGGAATCAGCGACCCCAATTACCAATGAAGATTAGTCAAACAATCAGAAATAAATAGCGTGCCACCAGGTGGGATCGAACATGCGCACTATTTTGGGCAAAAATACAAAAAATGCAAACGCTTACCTACTGCGCCATCGAGGCCAAATTTTCAAACCTAACAAAAAAATTGTTTTAAAAATTAATTTAAAAAGTTGCTCCGTTAGCAGATTTTGACCATTATGTCACTATTCCAGTTTTAAATTTCCTATCGAATAGTATATAGGGTTTTTCGGTATCGCGACGACATTATGTGATGTTCTCTTGTAAGTAGCTTTTCCCCCTCTTTTATAAAGCTGAGTCCCCTGGCTACACTTTGCGTAGAAATTGTTGGTTTGCCTTTAGGCAGTAATTGAATAAGCCCACACTCAACACAATCATTAATTTAGCAACGACTTCTCTTATGTAACCAATACAGAAGTTTATTGCCAAGAGACCAAAAGCACAGTTAGTTGCTATGCTTATAGGCAGTTGTAGTAGCTGAAGTGTCCGAATCCCAACCAAAAGTCTCTCAGGTGTGCCATACATATACCTACTAACAGATCAACTATTATAACTATAATATTTATTTGTGCCAGTGTTGCTACTGTATAAATCATTGTTTGCTACTATCTTTTATGGACAAAAACATTTATTAACACTGGAATGCCCGATTGTCCTAAGAGCACATTCTGGTCCAGAATTTCACGCTGAACACGACAGTAAAAAATAAAAAATAAATCACTATTTGCGGGTCAGCTGCCCCTACGAACCGACCAAGTCAACATTTTCGCGTATGAAACTCCCAGAGGGCAGATCTCATTAATTTCCATTATCTTATCCAGTAATTTATAATTCAAAAGAAAGCGCAGAGTACGGGCTTTCTGGTGAGATATATCTGAGGTATATCTGACAATTCAATGTAAAAAGTTTACTTCAAGGAAATAATTGAGTCATTTTTAAAAAGCGTTTTTAATACTTAAATATTCAACGGAAAGTGTCACAACGTCATTTTTTCATTCATCAATGTATACCATTCGACAGAGCAAAAGAAAAACTGCACCAGAAAAAGGTTTGAAGTAAAGTAAAAAGAGGCGTTGAGAGTGTTTACCAAGACTCTCAAAAAAAACTTCAAAATCTATTTGACGTAAAACTTATACTTAGCTGAGGAAATCCCAATTTTTCACACCCGGTTCCAGTTCGACATGGTTGGTTTGCATATAAAACTACCCTTAAATATAAAATATAATATAACTTGCTGTCAAATTTCAAATTCCGCTCAAGACCGTGTTCAGCGTGAAATTTCGCGCCAGAATGTGCTCTTAAGACAGTCGGGCATTCCAGTGTTAACAAAATAAACAACTTAGTTATATCATGAGTAGGTGACCACTTTTTGTCAATTTTGACGTACATCCATGGCATCCTCTTCCAAAAAAGATGACTGGGTGGCTGGAAGTGAAGTTAAAGGTGTAGGATATTTTCCTAGTGATGGATGCACTTCGCAAATGGCTGGGTTGTAATAGAAAAAGGCAAAAGAATACTCAATGTTTTCCTTCTCCACTATCAGATCTACATATCCTGCAATGTATTTAATGTTAAAGTTGAGGTAAAAAACTTCAACAGAAAGTGAAAATTCATGGATTTTAAATCGCATATTTTTGTTAATCACCGTATTTCCTCTAATAAGCGCCCCCTTTCAAAATCGTGTTTGTGGCATTGCGTTTTTCACCCACTTTTCGAAAACATTTCTCAGGCAAGTTATACCTCAATTTATAGCCAGTGAGATGAGCTACAAATTGGGGTATAACTTGCCTGAGAAATGTTTTCGAAAAGTGGGTGAAAAACACAATGCCAGAAACACGATTTTGAAAGGGGGCGCTTATTATAGTCAATTAATTTTTAATTTTTATATCAGTTAAAAAATACTAATATACCGCTCGATAGGAAATTTCTAGGGCTAAAAATGAAATATTTCTTTTAAAAAGAATGAAATAAGAAAATGGTCATACGGTGCTCTTGAAGTTTAGGGTTTTTTGGGGGACACCCTGTATAGAAGTGTAATCAACGACAACTGACAAACACTTCAAAAATCAGAGGCAAAATATTTGAATATATCTGGAGTTTAAACTCGAAGATTAGCCGAGACTCGACAGTGAACCACAACATTTAAATGGGGAGGGTTTGAAAGCTGTTAAGTATGTGGTCTCGACACGAAAGGATTAACACAATGTTGTATTTTCAATTGTGGTTTGAGAGCCATATTTTGTCGATAACTCGGTGTTGCGATGTGAACAAATTGTGCAAAATTAAAAGTTAGGTTAGCATTATCAATATCAGAGTTACTAAATTTATTCAAAAAGGACCCTAAAAATTGAAGTGGGAAAAAAACGATCGAAAAAAGGTTGATTAGTTTTCTACTGTATTTCGATTTTCAGGGAATTTTTTGGAAAAATTTAGAAATTGTGGTATTGGTTGTGCTAACCCAATCTTTAATTCCGCACATATTGTGTTCACATCGTAACACCTAGTTGTCGACAAAATATGGCTCAAAAGCCACATTTAAAAAACACAAAACTTGGATTAATTCTTCGTGTCGAGACCACCATCCCCCCCCTCCTTGAGAAAAAAAGCCTACCCTCTTCAGCCCCAAATCAATGTTGGCTGTGCAGTCGTAAGTATATTGCATTTGTTGTCTGAGCCTGTACATTGCATTCAACAGCATACAGCTAACATTGGAGTCGCCTTCCGCATAGTTGGAGGAACAAAAGCTGATCTGAATTGGATATTAGACTAGCATGTCTATTTCCAAAACTCTTCACCTGGATGAAGACCTGGAAAGGCTTGTTGATTAGCTTACTTACAGCAAACATAAGATCTTCCATTGGACAAGGCATGTGTAGCTGGGAGAAGTAGGGCACCACCAAGTCTACATTCAAGGATATGGACTTGAGTCTGGCTGGACTTCTGGCCGCCAACTTGCAAAACCTGCCAATGTAGCCTCCTTTTGTGTACATGCTGGTGTCTGAAAACATATTAACTTGAGAGAAAATATTTATATTGTGTTGGTCTACTACTATATTACTATACTACTACTATTTTCAATGCAACATTCTTTTAACATTTAGGAAACCTCAAAAAATAATTTTGACTAAAGTATCGCGTCGAATAAACGCAAAGAGGTCATTGCTAGACCAATAGTTAGTGTTCAGGAAATAGTTTTTCATAATATCATATGACGAGGTTCTAATAAGTTAAAAGAATTGTTAATTCTACCGCTAAGCGGCAATAATTAATCAAAATTTTGCAGCTAGGTTGTAAATCAGTTACTTACTAAAAAGGGGAGCACAATTAGTACTAGAATGGCGGCGGTGTTTAGAAGGTGATTTGACCACAATGACTACAGAGGTCAGCTGGGTGCACAGCTGCATTAGGGAGACCAAATGGCAAGGCTCAAAGGCATCCTGGTCACTGCTACTGCACTCTCTGGTTTGCAGGTAGTTGTCCAAATGGTCATCAGAAACCTTCAAAAAGCTAGTTGTCTTGTTCGGCATACGGACGTTTAGCGGTTGGCGGGACAAATGTCCCAAAAACCACTAAACGTCACACCAAAACGCCAAGCTTTTTTTAGATGTTTTTTAGGCTTAGGCTTTAGGCTCAGGCTTAGGCCTTAAGCTTAGGACAGAAAAAAACATCCGAACATCCTCAAAGTAATGATAAAAAAAGCTTGGCGTTTTGGTGTGACGTTTAGGGGTTTTTGGGACATTTGTCCCGCCAACCGCTAAACGTCTACGCACCGTCTTGTTCAATCAAATTTTTTTTTTTCACTTAGATTATCTTTCACGTTTCGCTTAAATTATATTTTATTTTTAAAGTTATTGTTTTTCAAGCAGCAATAAATTTGGCAGCAAAATTAAAATTTTTGGCAGCAGAATTAAGATTTTCGGCATGAAAATTCAGATTTTTGACAGCAGATCCGTTTAACAGCAGAATTGGTAGTACCATCATTGCGTGGTCATTTTTGCATAGGTGAACATTTCGAAAGGGTGAAGAATCTATATTTTTTTGTAATTCGGTAGCATATTTCGTGCTTCAGTAGTTATTGCTCTCATCATGCATAAGTGACTATGCTCAGAAGCTTAAGAAAGATGACCCACGTGGTAGCATTGTTGATTGAAAAAAGTGTAGAGTCCATATTCATGTTGTAATTCAGTATTGACTTCTTTCAGTTATTATTGCCTTTATCAAGAATATGTGACTCTGCTTGAGACAAAACTGCACAAAAACTTCAAAATGTGTATCTCAGTTCGTTTTGTGTTTTTTGCTTCTTTGTTGAAAATATGTCTCCCTATTTCTATTATAGGCAAAAAATGTTTGCATTAGAATCTCAAAAAATTTAATTATGATGTGAAATGGTCTCATTTTCGTAGCAAATTAAAATACAAGTGTGAAAATTTAAATATGATTTTGCAAAGTAAGTTCAGCGAAAAATAAATCCCGCCCAAAGGACTGGCGAAAACTAGTAAAAATACTCAAATCCATGAAATAAAAAGCCACGAAGTATTTTAGAGACGATCTCATTTTCACGAAAAATACCATATTTTGGAAAAATTTATAGGAAATTTTAGTAAAATTTCCTATGGGTTTAAGCTATTTAAAAGGCATAACTTCTCTATAGGGCCTTTTAGAAAGAATGATCGCTACCCAAACAGTTTTATAAGGAAAAACTTCTTAGTATTTCGAAAAAACTCTAGCAGAATCCCTTTTTTGTTCTCTTTCGGTTTAGAGGCATTAACATCGAAAGTTTCAAAAATTAAAGCTGAATATAAGTGGATTTGTAAAGATATTCAACTGTAAATATTCTGGGGCAATGCTCAAAATAGTCATACCAAATCCCTATTATGAAAGAATAAGAAACAATTTGCAAAAGAAAAAGAACTAGGCTTTTAAGGGTTGAAAAATTTACCAAACAAGTAATGCAATTTCCAAATGTCTAACCTGCATATGTTTGTATCTCCTAAAGCCGTGTTTGAGGGCAGTATGTACATGGCTACTCACCTTCTAAAAACCACAATAATTATAAAAAAAATTCTAAGCATAAAGTGAAAGCACAGGGGCATACTTGAGCGAAAATTTTGAAATATGGGTGTTTTAACACAGAAACCGTTATGGCTCGTTCAGAAACCCGGAGTCGGAGTTGGAGTAAGGGGTGTTCACGAAGTCGGAGTTGGAGTCAGTGTTTGGACTTTCAAAAAAGGGTCGTACTCGTACTTCGTATCGCTAAATTTTAACCGTCGTACTTCGTACTCGTACATCGTACAATGAAAATTTTAAGCGCGTACATCGTACTCGTACTTCGAACCTCTAAGATTTCTTCTCGTACTTCGTACTCGTACTCGTAGTACGAGTATTAAGTACGAGTACGAGGTCCAAACACTGGTTGGAGTATGTCCTATTGGTGAGCGCGTTTTTCGCTCAAAACTTTTTATTTTTCAAGCTTTTCGATTGTTCAGACTCATAGTTGCAAGGCTGCCGCCACTAATAGTTCATAGAGGGGCAAAATGTTCCCATTTCCGGCATAAAAGGTCTTCACTAGTCAGAGACACTCCAACTCAAACTTCGTAAACACGTTGGAGCCGAAGTTGGCGTCGGAGTTGGAGTAAAGTGTGTTCACGATGCCAAATACTCCAACTCCGGGTTTCTGAACGAGCCATTAACAAGAGCGGCATATATCTCTGTGATGAGGGTACTTTGGCCCAACGGCACCGGCTGCTCTTCACAGGCCGAAAATGTCTGTGAAGTAAAAAGATACCTATTGGGTCCAGCGCTTAAGCTTTGATGAATCAAGCGAGTTTCAAGAAAGCCATAAAATTGTCTTACTTAAAAAAAACCTGACCCATTGTCGTACATTGTTTCGGAGAAACCCAACCTCGGAAACTCTGATTCTTGGACCCCTGTCGTTATTTTGGCTTGTGCTTAGGCGCAAGATAGGCCAGCGTATGTTTAAATGGACTTCAACATGTTTTCCTCACTTTTTGTAGTTTGGGAAACTTCTTTAAATCCGTCCTTTGTATGTTAGCTTACCTTAGACTTGACCACTAAGCCAAAAAAGCGTGAATGACAGCGGTCATATTTTTTATGAAAAAGCATATTTTCCCCAAATTTACCCGATCACGGCTTATAATCTAAGAATCTGAATATCTATTAAACAACTTCAGGGAATTTTCAAAGTCGAGAATCGACTGTTAACACGCAAAAAGCCGATCGTAACTTCTGTTTCTTCTAGACCAGTTTTTCGTGCTGAGTATTTCTATCGCAGTGGTTTTGGCAGGAAGGACAGTCGTTCCGCGGAAAATTTATTTTTAGAAACTGACTGAAATTTCAAAAATGCTTTTTACATTGAGATTTATAGCTCTATGATTTCACCAACACTCACAAGATTTTATAGTCTTATTTTGTAAAGGAGGAAATGCTTCTTAATGCATATTTAATTTCCATTTTGTTGTTCAAAGATCGCAGATAAAATGCGTTTCGAAATAACATGTCATTTTTTGGTCACAAAGTTTTTATGGAAAAATGCGTTTAACTTTTTTTGACATCGCAATGAAGCATTAGTCATAAAGTAAATACTAAATAACAGACACTCCCGGTTATTTTGACACTAAATATAGCAATGGTTAATAAAGCAATCGTTCCAAAATATTTAAAACCAGCACATAAGTTGTAACATGATTTCCAAGAACTTTTTTTCGTTAAGCAAACCAAAAATTTTGACACCGGATTCGGGTTCAGCATGGTCGATTTGCTTATGTAACTGCTTTTAGAATTTAAAATTTAGTGTCAAAATTGAAATTCCGCTCAAGACAAAAAATTGAAAAATTCAACCTTTGAATGTTTTTTGTCTTGAGCTATTTAGTGTCAAAATAATCGGGAGTATCCGCTATTGAGTATTTGCTATACGATTTCAAAAAAGTTAAACGCATTTTTCCACAAAAATTTTGTGACTTAAAAATAACATGTTATTTCGAAACGCATTTTATCTGCGATCTTTGAACAACAAAATGAAAATTAAATATGCATTAGAAAGCACACTTCCTCCTCTACAAAATAAGATCATAAAATCTTGTGAGTGTTGGTGAAATCATAGAGCTTTAAATCTCAATACAAAAAGCTTTTTTGAAATTTCAGTCAGTTTCTAAAAATAAATTTTCCGCGGATCGACTGTCATTCCTGCCAAAACCACTGTGATAGAAATACTCAGCACGAAAAACTGGTCTAGAAGAAACAAGAGTTACGATCAGCCTTTTGCGTGTTAACTCCAAAACTGACCATAAAGTGAAGTAAGTCATCTACACCTAGCCAAACTGCTATTTGTTGCAAGGGTAGTGCTGGCAAAGCATCAAAGCCAAGCATCTACAAAAACTGGTAACACTTCACTTGGCCCCCCCCACGGCTGACCCACTTTCGAGGTGAATTTTTAAAAACCGATTGCATATTCGTGGTTCTTGACCCGGATTTTTACGGGAGATGATCATCAGATTCTGTGAAAATGAAAAAAAAAATTTAGGATTTGCCTTGGTCCCCAAGGTAAAATTTTAGAAAAATTTAAAAAAAAAATTTAAATTGGCGTTTTTTTAACTTTAAAGGGATTAAGGGCTGTATTGGGAGGGGAAGGAAATAAAAGGGGCCACTTTTATGGCAGAACAATAGAAAAGTAAATATATGTATTCTTCGACTGCCTCACCATGTTTTTCAACTGGGCCGTGGCAAAAAGAGACTCTATACGCATTTTTTGATCAAGAGTACTTCTCGGAATTATGTCTAAGGTAAGTGAGTGCGCGCATCTCTAACTCTCAATCCCCCTTCGGGGCTTGGAGGCTTGGAGTTGAGACGCGCACACCGACATACCTCAGACACAAATCACTCGAAAGTGACTATGGATGCATGAAAAAGCATGCATACCAGAGTTTATTCATGCGGTAGGCCCCAGTATTCAAAACTATGTTCAAGATCTTCTTGTTAGGGCCCTGTGTGATTAGTGGCCCCTTTTTCCCTTCCCCTCCCAATACAGCCCTTAATCCCTTTAAAATTCAAAAGGCGCCAATTTAAAAAAAAAATTTTCAAAATTTTCTAAAATTTTACCTTGGGGACCAAGGCGAATCCCAAAAAAAAATTTCACTTTCACAGAATCTGATGATCATTTCCCGTAAAAATCCGGGTCGAGAAACACGAATTTGCAATCGGTTTTGAAAATTCACCTCGAAAGTGGGTCAGCCGTGGGAGGGGGCCAAGTAAAGTCTAGCCCAAAACTACCACTATTTTAAAGTCAAAAACAAATATACACTCAGCAATATAGATAAATAGATGAGCAAGGCAACCAATACTAATATGTATGCCCTGCCTCATTCCCAAGCCAGGGGATTATAGTGACCAGCCCCAGATTGCTAGAGGGATAAGATAAGCTCTTTGCCTACAAGCAAGAGCAGCAATTAAGCCACTGACGACCTATAACCTCTTCCTCCCCACAGATATTGGCTAAATTAGAAAAGTTTTTGTGTGGGTATCACCCTATTCTCCCTAAAGATGGATGATTGGGTGCTGGATATTTTCCAAATCAATGTTTTTTGCACCACTTTAGTATTTTTACATCACACAATAAGTGGTGATCAATTTGCGTGCAGGAGAAAACAATCGAAGGATTTGTGCAAACAAACATGGAAATAATAGCAAGTAAGATTCGAGTCAACGAACATAAAGTGTTTCCTTGAAAATGTAGAACAAACACGGCGGCTCACCCTGAGACTGACATAAATTTTTCTGATATCAATTGATTCTATCAAAAAGTCTTTCTGGGCTCTAGGTAAATTCGTCAACGGTAAATTCGTCAACGGTGAATTCGTCAACTGGTAAATTCGTCAACGGAATTCTACTTAACAAGGTTTATGCGTACAAACTCTATAGATTTTTAATTATTTCATGTCTTAAGCCAGCCTACGTCAGGCGGCGATGAATTGATCTCCGGTTAATTGATCCCTGGTAAATTGATCCTCGAATAAGTCACAGGTTCGAATCCCCATGGTGGCAAACATTTTTCTGTACTAGTCATAGAATAGTAAAAAAGTTCTTAAAGGACTAGTATGCCTCAGAGTGAGTATAAAAACGACCTGCTACCTGACCTAAACGGGTATCCACCTCTAGAATCCGAAATTTTCGATTTAGCCTAAGGTAATTCGTAATTAAGTTTTTTAGGGGTTTCGAGATTAAGCGGCATGCAGATGAAAGATTTTTGACAGAGAAGTTGATGAATTTACTTTTGAGTATTGACCAAGAATAGCACACTCCACATTGCAAATGATATAAAAAGTGAAAAAGTCGATGGTTTTCTAATGTAAATAAGAGTCAATATTGTCCAAGTTGTAGTACCAGATATAGCTATCTAAGTGCTGATACCTAGGTTATGTTACCTAGCTAGTGATCCACCTTACGTCTGATCCGCCTCCTCACATAGTCTGGTCTATCCACCGTCACTGTCACCACTACCACTACAAGATACTTTTACTTAAGCACCACAACCTAAGCACTTCTGCCTGAGTAAGGATACCTGCCTCGATACTAACACATTAGTACTACTACCTAGGTACAACAACCTGAGTACCATTTACTTAGTAGTACTATCTTCGCCTCACCTTTATACCATACGGGGCATAACACTTTTAAAAACTGGGTTCCAGCAAGTCAGATAGCATTTTTTAGCATTATCAAACTGTGTTCAAGACGTTATTCTAGATAGGGTACGAGGATTTTCGGTAGGCAAGTCAAAATCCGTTGAAGAATTTACCAGTTGACGAATTTACCAGTTGACGAATTTACCGTTGACGAATTAACCGTCGCCCGTCTTTCTGACATAAATTAAAACTGACAATAATTTGTCTTGACAAGATTTTTGTGAATAAAATTGTTTGGTAGTTAAAGGGCCGTTACCACCTGTTTTGAATTGTCCCCGCCAATTCAATTTTTTTGCATAATCATTCAACTTCTGTATGGATTTTTCAGCTTGGTTTCTAACAAAACAAGGCCTAGAATTTAATTTTAGGTACAGTTTTGTTAGAAACCAAGTTGAAGAATCCGTACGTAAATGCAATGATGAAGAAAAAAATTTGAATTGGCGGGGACAACCGTTGTCGGAGACGGCAATGGCCCTTTAAATATTTATGCAAATAATTGTTTTCAATTTAAACTAAAATGTAAATAATTGGGGATTGTGTTCGATAGTACCGAACTTACGATTTTAGCAACCTGAACGTCAAAACTTTGGGTAGGTACTACCTGGACAGGATATCCATCCCGGTGGACTGGGAAATCAAAAATCAAAAAACGAAGTTTACCCAAAATTAGAAACACACTTTTTTCTTACATAAATTCTATGGGAAATTGGGTTTGATAGGGCCGAAATTGCGATTTTAAACATCCTAACTCCGAAATCTTGGCTGAGTACCCTTGGTTCAGGGTAGGTACCCCTGGCCCAGGTGGATACCCACCTGGATGGCCTGAAAAATGAATTTTTTTAAATAAAAATAGACCATCCTATCATATGCAAAATTGAACTCCAACTCCACTCCAGAAAGGCCAAAAAGTCGATTTTCGGTCAAAATTTTTTTTGTGGAAAGTGCTTTCTTAATCGTTTTTTCATCTTTTCTATACGTAAAAGTGGTCAAATCGCGAAAAAACGAGGTTAAAACCGGTTTTCGGGCCAGGGGGGGTCTGTACTCCGGCCGTAATTTTTATTGCTTACTCACCATTTATTATTGTTTTGATGAAATTTGAATAAAATGGGCAAAACTTTTTTTTGGGCGATTTTTTTTTTAGTGGCCGGTTTTCACGGCGTTTTATATTGGTAAAAATCGCGAATAGGAATTTTCGTGGCAAGACCGAAAAATTCAAATTTTTTTCAAAGATTTGGAATATTTCATAGCATTGTTTTCGATATTAAATTGGGCCTTAATAGGGTTGTCGAGCGCTCGAAATTTTCGAGTCGAGCGCTCGATTCGATATTCGAAATTCGAAATTTTCGAGTCGAGCGCTCGATTCGATATTCGAAATTCGAAAATTTTCGAACTTTCGAGCGAAAAGTTCGAAATCGTGCGCTCGATTCGATAACCCTAGCCCTTAACATTTCATTTCGTTATGCTTTACCCAAGCTGTTAGACCTAAAAGATTCCCCATGCTCTATTACGTGTGGCTATCAGTTTGACGAAATTGACCGAAAATACAATTCTATTCGCAACTGTCTTCAATCCGAATGTGGTGCTTATCTTTCTGCGACCTATAAATTTTTGATTTTGTAGTTATATTAAAAACGAAACATTAGCTATTGTGGCCCGAGTTCTGGGCTATCTGGCAATGTTTTCATTTCCGTCACTTGTTGAGAAAATTCCCAAATGGATGCGGGTTGAAGTTTTGTGAAAAATTCCGGCCAACAGTTTTGGTCGACAAATTTTATTTAGCCAAAAATCCACAATTTTTAGATCACTCAGAACCTTGGAAGACTTGAAAACAACAGTCAAAGGAGGGAAAAAGCCATTTAGGTTTGAATAAGTGGTACCGGTGGCGCAGTGCGTAAGCGTTTGTGTTTTTTGGTCGTAAAAGGGTGCGCAGGCTCGATTCCGCATGCGTGCACTTATTTTTTTGGCTTGTTTGGACAGTTCTAGTGGTAATTTGTGTCGCTAATTCCGAAGCTGGCATCAAAAAAGTCTAATTACCACTAAAACTGACCAAGCAAGTCAAAAATAGCGTGCCACCACGTGGGATCCGACCCGCACACCATTTTGGGCCAAAAAACACAAGCGCTTAAGCACTGCGCCACCGAGGCCACTTTTTTAACCTGACTGGCTTTTCCCGCTTCTTTAAATGCTCGAAAAAATACTCATAAATTAGTCGTGCAGAAGAAGCACTGGAATTGCTTCAATAGATGAGTTATTTGATACGGCGGAAGCAGCAATATGTCAACTAGCAATCATATTTGATACGAGGAGAGATAAGAATGAGCACACATTGTCAGCCATCATCACATCCTCAAACCACTAACTCCACTCAAAAATACATCAATTGGAAAGGATAAGAAATGCATGTACGGTAGCTGCAATTACACCACTACTTCCGCCCATCAATTAATCAACTTGTTTAAGCAAAACACAGACCAGTAAACAAATAATTGGAGTGGGGATAAATGAATGCCTCCCTGTGAACAATCGGCATCTACAAGAGGGACATAATAATAATTAAGGTCAGCACACCTCACCACCGATTGGACAACAACTACAAAAAAAGAGAGTTTGGTTTGTTTTTTGGAGCAGTGACATTTCAGAAAAAAACCGCCTTTCTTTCATTTTTGTTCTCGTGCATGGATAATCCTAGAGATTTTTGTATGAAATAAGAAAAAAGGCGCCGGCGTTCTTTCAAAAGAAACATATACATTCAAGACTAGACGACAAACGACACTTACAAAGTTATTAACATGAAGTAAAAATAGATCGAAAATCTTTTGTAAAGTTTTTGTTGCGGAATAGACAAGCAGGGATGAAATAGCTGTATTAGGTTTCAAAAAAGACTATTTTGTTTGGTTTACTTTGCTGTTTGGGCCCTGCCCATCCAGATTCTGGTTCCCATAGGCCATCCATAGACCAGAGGAGCCAAGCAAAATCGTGTCATTGTCATTGTATACCAACGAAATTTTTTCAAACTTAAATCAGTCTACGACAATAGACTCTATGTTGCAGAACTTGAAAATTTGGACGCTTATAACAAATACATCCGCGCAGTTTTTTTAAATCATGTCTTCCAGAACTAAGTTAGCCAGAAGTCTTTAGGTCAAGCAATGTTTTTTATTGAAATGAATATAACTGATAACAAATGCGCAACATCGGAGCCTTCGGGACATTTATTTTGATGGATGATGCTAACTCCTTTATCGAGCGTCATAGACCAGCACTAAACAATGGTAGAATGCAATAGACACCCATTGAATTGGTGCCAAAATAAACTTACGTCTTCGCCCACGCTTCTTGTAAAGGATTCTATAGCCACATTCACCACAACGAACTGGATCCTTGGAACGAATATCATTGTCGTGATTGCAATCTGAAAGAAGAGCTGAAAGAATGACAATGCGGACTACACAATTAGCTAACCTGCACAACAGTACATGACCGGCTCGTGATCGATTGGCACTTTGATAGATCCAACTACGGGATTTCTTTCCTTAGGAGTAGAGCCGACAGGAGATGGGATTGGAGCAGCCCTCGGAGTTCCTTTGTAAGCGCCAGACGAGTAGTAGTTTGTTGTCGATAGCCCACCTCCCCTAGAACAAAAAATTAATAAAAAATCAAATAGAAAAATAATTACTTTTCGCCCTGTTCGTTCATTTGTGAAATTTGAGAATACACCTGGAATGTGCGATAAAATAAATCAGACGCCAGTTAATTATTTTCTGAAGAACAATATTTAAATGCAACAAAAAAATTAGTCCACAAAATGCTTTAATTACAAAGACTTACTGTGCACAGATCTGATCAGAGCTCTTATTTGCGTAATTTTTTTGTACAATGATGAAGAAGCTGTGCAATTTTGTTAAAAAAGATCTTTTACTTAAAAAAATTTATTGAAAAAATTAAAAATTCGAAAAAATAAAGCTAAATACTCAGCCTAACACGGCCCCTCAAATTTTCTCCGATGAAATTTGGTAGTCGTTGTATGTTGGCATCTGACCATCTTTTCTCCTGTAAAATGCTATCACTTGGTCGATTCGTGAAAGTGATGCTCGCTTGCCTAATGACTGGATTGGTTGTCTTTGGTTCTAAACAAAACTTCGTAATGAAAATAATGACAAATTTCACTTACAGGATTCCGCTTCTTTGGCTCAATGAGACGATTAAGCAAGGCTTCTTTGTCTTGCTGAAGCTGTTTGACTACTCCACTGGTGTGATCGACTTGAACACTAATGCTCTTCCGGATAGGGATTTTCTTCCCTAAAATCATAGTGAGAGTTAAACAACCAGTAAATTTAATGATGCTACTAACTTGTCTTGTCAACAGCCTTGGTTCTCTGATCTTCTTTGACAGCCGACTTGTTCCACCTACTTGCAGCTGCTTGCTTCCGTTTGGCTGAGAGAATTGCTTTTCTTTCTTTTTCCAGTTGCAGCTGATTCTGTGTGGCCTTATCTTTTTCTGCCTTTCTCAGCTTTTCATTAGCCTGCTTTACTAAAAGAAAAGTTCTTTCAAAATATCAGGTACAACCGGATGAAACAGCTTACGATGACGAAGTTTCCACACTTCTCTTGCTTTTGCACTTGCTGCTTCTCTCTTCTGCACATCAAGTTGCTTCATCATTGACTTCTCAGACCATCGCTTGTGTGCCAGACCTTGGAATTTCCCGATTATCGGCTGTTCTTTAGCATCTTTTTGCATTTTTCGAGTCTTGACCATTGCTAGACCTAAAACAGAAATCTTTGTCTCGCATAAAAAACTCGCAAATTCGCATTGTTTCCGAAGATTTATGCACTAAAAGATAGCGGGACAAATAAAGTCTCACGAAAAACTATAAAAAGTCCTTAGAAGTCATTTTTCAGAAATCTCAGACCACAAGAGTGAAACAATTGGCATTTTCCCGAATAAAAGTAGGGTTTTTGCGTTTTCATCTAACTTTTGCATTGGACACCCTAAATTTGCATTTTTTGCATACTTCCTTGGTACCAAAATGTAGCAAATTTACTCCTCTATTGAGCCTCCAGTTGCGTTTCAGGAAAATTTGACAAGAAATATTGCTAGGATTTCAGTCGAGTCAACTATGTCAATAAAATTTCTTGAAAATATTCACATAAATCAATTGTGGCTTCGAAATTTTGCAAGTTTTTCGGGCAAGTGATGGCTCATTCGAAAGCCCTTAATGTGAAGAATCTTTTGACTATAAGCATGGATAAACCAGAAATGTAAAAACTAGGGTTGTACAATGGGAATATTCCCGGGAATATTGCCGGGAATATTCCCGGGAACATTGGGAATATTCCCGAGTTTCCCGGTTTTTATCCCTATATTAAGAATATTCCCGGGAATATTCCCAATGTTCCCGGGAATATTCCCGGAAAAAACCCGGGAATATTCCCGGGTTTTCTATATGTCCGGGAATTTCTACAACTCTAGTAAAAACTATGTCTGAGGAGTGAAACAAAAACGCCTCAAAATCTACTATTTTCGATAATTTTTTGTTTGGCGCCAATTTTCTCTAATACAACAAAATTCAAATTTTGAGGGGCCGTGCTAAGCCTTAAAAAACAGAATTTTCGAAATTGAAAAAAAAATTGCTTTGAAAATTATGGCATTTTGTTTAAGTTAAACTGAACACGAATCAATGTTTTGAAACCCCGTGTGTGTCAAAGAGGAAATAGTGTTGACCGAAAAATTCGGTGATAACAACGGGTCATGGCTCGTTCACGGACTTTGACTTAGACTGAGACTTAGACTGAGACTAAGACTGAGACTAACGGGTGTTCATGTAGCCAAAATAGTCTCAGTCTAAGGTGTTCACGGAATGAGACTTACCGTAAAACCTCTATTAATAGACCCCCCTCTATTAATAGACCCCCCTCTAATAAGGCTAGGGGAGATTTGCCAAAAACGAAATTTGCCAAATGTACGTTTTGCCAAAACGAAATTTGCCAAAAACGAGATTTGCCAAAACGAAATTTGCCAAAACGAATTTTGCCAAAACGAAATTTGCCAAAACGAAATTTGCCAAAACGAAATTTGCCAAAACGAGATTTGCCAAAACGAAATTTGCCAAAACGAAATTTGCCAAAACGAGATTTGCCAAAACGAAATTTGCCAAAACGAAATTTGCCAAAAGACGAACAGGGGGACCAAGGCAGTTTTTTTAGGTTTATTTTTTTTAGGTTTTTTTAGGTTTTAGGTTTTCAGGTTTACTGGGTAATTCACGTATTAACTAAACCAAGTGATCGTCCACTTGGGTCAAAAATTTTTGGATCAATTTACCGCCACCCAAAGCAGTAGTTAGAAAGAACTAACATTTTTAGGAGGTTTTGGGTGTTTTGAGTGGTTTGGGGTGGTTTTGGTCGGTCTGGGGTGGTTTGGACACAATCTAAAAATTTCGAAAAAAAACGTAAAAAAACTGCCTTGGTCCCCCCTGTTTGTCTTTTGGCAAATCTCGTTTTGGCAAATTTCGTTTTGGCAAATTTCGTTTTGGCAAATTTCGTTTTGGCAAATCTCATTTTGGCAAATTTCGTTTTGGCGAATTTCGTTTTGGCAAATTTCGTTTTGGCAAATTTCGTTTTGGCAAATTTCGTTTTGGCAAATTTCGTTTTTGGCAATTTTCGTTTTTGGCAAATCTCCCCTAGCCTCTAATAATAGACCCCCCTCGACTTTGAGGGTCTGTAACTCGGCGCAGAGTAAATATTTTGCAAATCTGTTTTTCACGTTTTCTTAACTCTCACGAGCTCTACCGATTCCACTTTTTAGGTTTTTAATTTTCACCCAAAAATTTTGAGATCGACTTTAAATTTTCCCGATTTTCGAAGGGTTGGAAAATAATAGACCCCCCTATTAATAAACCCCCCTCTAATAATAGACCCCCCTCGGAGGGGGTTGAAAAATAATAGACCCGGGTCTATTAATAGAGGTTTTACGGTAGACTTGAACTAAGAAGTCACTAAGAGCGACTTTTTTTTACACGTTCACAGTGCAATATCCACAATATCACAATTTTCATTAATTTCTTTGTTCAAATAATTTTTTCTGAAAATCTTCGCTAACAACACCATTAAAAGTTTTGACAAGCTTTGTTCTTATGTCTTTTGCATTGGCCACATCTTCGGGCGCACCGGTGCTTACACAAAGCCAATTATAAAAATCTGCCATAGCTCTGTCTTTGCAAGTCTATTTCTTTCTACATCTCTTCAGTAAGACATTGTGGAGGACAGAAATGGCTTCAACTACGTGGTTAGTCATCTCATGTGAGCTTTCGATCAACTTCAACAAAATCCTTCACTTTATTGCAATAATTTCTAGGGCAGTTTTCTGTACCGTTGCGTGCTCAGCTTAGATGGCTGGTCGAGAAAGAAAGCATACGAATCGTACGATTCGAGACGGTCGATTGGAGACAGTTTTTCAAAAAATTTGCAATTTTGGCGCTACTAGCGAATACCCCCCCCCCAAGCATCCGACCTTTAAAAATTGCTGTAACTACCCTTGCAAACAACAAGTTTAGGCTTAGCCCTTAGGCTTGGGGGTAGGCCAGCGTACGGAAGTTGTGACTAATGAAGAGTTTGCGCACATTTTCCGGGGTCTGGGACATATATTTGGGTACTTTTTACTAAAGTAAAAAAAGTGAAAATCGTTGGGGGGGGGTATTCGCTAGTAGGGTCGCAATTTTTATCAAAACACCTAGACCAGCTTTCTAAGTACATGTTCATACAACACAAAACTTAGTTAGCGCTCTGGTCACCTATTTTCACATGAAAACGCGTAAGATAAATTCTCAATTTTTCGTGATTTTTTATTCAGACAAATAACAATTTACAACAAGAAGAACAAGGAGAAAATTATCAGAAAATATCAATGTTTGCTGGTACTTCTAGATCTTCTTCCTCTGTCGTGCTCCTCATCAGGAACTAGCGGATCTTGATAGCCCATTTAATATCCAAGCCTTAGTATAAAGTTGGTCACTTGCTCGCGAAATTCTCTTCGTTTATTTAATTGTCAACCATAGCGAGGAATTGAGTTTGAATACTGGAGATCTCAGAAGAAAAACGAGCTGATTCTTGCGATTTTTGTCGTGGCTGCTGTCTGTTACAATGTATATCATCTGCGTTTTCTTCTTCAGCATTGGACAGCTAAATTCAAAACAAGATAAAGTAATAAATTTTCAAAACAACCAACCTTTCTAAAGCAAACGACTTATTCGCCCAACTTGCAAAGCACCTGGCATTCGAACAATATTTTTAAACTCCGTATTTCCCGATATGTCGGCATCATTTCTTCTCCCTGTATCTAAAGACAATTATTTAATGTTGAAAGAGCGCAAAAAGCTTTCGACTTTTGGTACTTTTATAGTTCCCCCCATACTCGGATTTTCAAAAAAAGTGACCCAAACTCACCTCCCAAACTCATTTTTGCTGCACAACAAGGTACGATAAGCATTAATAAATACTTTCCGAATAAAAAAAATTGAATTTTATTAAAAACATTTGTCACCCACCCCTTGGGTGTAGATGGTCTTTTTAGGGTATTTTTGACCAAATTTTAACCCTTTTTAAGCAAAACCTAGGTAAAAATGCTGGATTTTGAACAGGTTTTTACTTTCTGAGGCCTACCGCATGAATAAACTCTGGTATGCATATGTTTTTATGCATCCAGAGTCACTTTAGAGTGATTTGTGTCTGAGGTATGTCGGTGTGCGCATCTCAACCCCAAGCAACCAAGCCCCCTGCGCCTCCAAAGGGGCGCAGGGGCTTGTTTGGTTAGAAATGTGCGCACAGACTTACCTCAGACATAATTCCGAGCAAGACTCTTGATCAAAAATGCATTTAGAGAGTCTTTTTGCCCAGCTCCAGCAAGCAAAATTTGATAAATCACCCGAAAATGACCCTAAAATACCCTAAAAAGACCATCTTTGCCTGAGGGGTGGGAGGCAATTTTTTTGACAAACTTCGAATTTTTTTATTCAGAAAGTGTTTAGAAATGCTTCTCGTACCTTGTTGTGCGGAAAAAATGAGTTCGGGGGTGATTTAGGGTTACTTTTCAAAAAATCCGAGTATGGGGGGTCAACTATAAAAGTACCCGAATTTTAGTCATTTTTTAACGTGGGTGCTTTTTTGAAAAAGTCATATCTCATCAATTAAATCTTCATTTTTTTTTCTGTAAAGTGTGTTTTGTAGCTTTTCAGCTGCGCTACGACGTAGTGTTAAGCTTTTGTTACAGGGTCGAGAACTTGATCAAATTTTTGATCAGTGAAGTGATAAAAAACGATTATCTTAGCGTTTTCAAATGACTTCACCAGTGTTAGGAGTCAAATGCTGACTTTTTTTCAAAGAATCCACATAAGTTTTATACACCAGTAGAAAGAAGAAGAAGAGGGCTACAAAATCATATGTTTGGAGTATTATCAAGAAAAAAATTCAACATTAAAAGTTACTCTGTTACCACCCAGTACCCAGTTACTCTAACAAAAACTGAAAATTTGAAGTTAAGGTTAAGGTTTTTATTCTGATTATTTTACAATAATATTTTTTTTTCAGTTTTTCAATGTTAATATACCATTCGATAGAGCATTGTTAGGGCTACAAAATGACATATCATTGGCAACTAATTCATAATTAAAACTGGCCTTACGGCGCCGTCAAAGTTCAGGGGTTTTTTTTGGTTCATCCTGTATATAATATGACTCATAAAACACTATGAGTCATAAGGACATGCACAGCAAAATTTCTTTCAAAAAAATCTATTCTAGTACAAATATTTTTTCACTAGGGTCTGCAGGCGCCTATCAGCGCCTATGCCGTTCGGGAACATTGGTTATTCGGGCACCATCCTTGTGGTTCGGGAACATCAGTGGTTCATTTACATTGGTAGTTCAGGCAGATAAATCTTTCAAGTGCGTTAATGGTAAGGGCAGATCATCCACCCTACCTGTTAACCCACCTACTCTACCTCGCCTAACCTCGCCTATCCTCGCCTACCCTCGCCTATCGCCGCCTATCCTAGCCTACCCTTGACTATCCTCGCCTATCCTCGCCTACAAATGTAGTTTTGATTCATTCAAAATTTGAATTTGAGAAGAAACTTTTTGAAAATCATGAGATTTAAAAATGCGCGAATTTAAAAAAATTGTGATTGCACTTGAAAAAAAACAAATATAAATCCACTTTTCACTTTGAAAGGGCAAAATCTCAATTTGTTTCACATTAATTCTTAAATCTAATTGCAAAAGGTCCTCCGCCATTGAAAGAGCTTTCAAATGAGTATAAACATTCAATAAAAAATATTACACTAAAAAAGCTTTTCCTTGTGACCAACTGAGCACTCATAAGATTGACCCTGAAAACCACCACTTTTCACTTTCAAGGGGCAAAATCTCAATTTTTTCACAGCAATCTTCGAATCTGATTGCAAAAAGTTCCTCCGCCATTGAAACAGCTTTCAAATGAGTATAATTATGCAAATAAAAATATTACACTAAAAAAAGTTTTCCTTTGTGACCAAACATGTACTCAAATTGGCGACAGACGTTCCCCATTCCGAATACTATATAGAGATCCACCTGAGAAACCACTGAATTGAGCTTGTCCGGGGCAGTTTAAACCCGTACACTTTTCAAAATCCACTGTTTAATAGCTCATTGTGTAGCTGAGATTCTTTTGTTTTCACCATTATGAAACATCAACACCGACTTTCTTTAAAAAAGTGGCTCAAAATGATATTCAAAGTCGAAAAAAGTTGTTCTTGATAATTTTTAAAAAGTGTGAACCAACCACCCTCCCACCCGACCCAAATACTATATAGAGATTTAAAAGCAAAGCAACAAACAAACAATAATAACTGTCAACAATATTAGTAAAATAATAGCCTAAAAAAATTACTTGGTCAGATTGACCCAGGTTTGGTAGGGCTCGAGAGGTTTAGTTTTTCTTTTAAAAAGCAGCGATATATTAGCAATAAATTAAATCCGCATATACTGTTCGATAGCTCTTTCTCGGCGCTACCTAGACCTGGTTGCAGATCTGTCTACTGCTGCTTAGAAAAAAAAGATATAGCTATTTGAAAATTACTGGGTCAGATTGACCCAGGTTGGGTGATTGAGGGTTAATTGCAGTGTAACGCGCTGGTATATCCTTTAACCCATTGGTGCGCACCGATACCAAATTGGTACCAAAAATTGTCTTGGTCCCCCTGTTGTTGTTTTCTTCAAACTTTTTCAAAAAAAAAAATCTTGCTTGAAAACACTGTTATGAGCTTATTTCATCTCTTTTTCAAAATTATCAGTTTTGGTGACCACATTCAATGTCTAAGCTACAAACTGAGACTAAATTTGCTTAATTATGATCCAAAAAATTAATACCATAAATTTGTGACCAAAAAGTTCACAGAGGTAACAAGGACACGTCAAGCTTATAACTTATCTTTTAACGGTCGACACTCTATTTTGTAGAGACATTCAAGAGATTTTGAATTGTGCATTCGATGTTTTTCTTTCATCTAGATTTTTGAGAGAAAAGCTCTTATTTATGTGGCAAAACAATCATTTTCCTTAGATTTACTTTAATTTTGACTACAAATCAACACTTTTATGTTGATGATCATAACTTTTCACGGAATAACGCAAAATAAACCTTTGACCAACCAAATTGTAGCTAAAAAAACAGTGCTGTAAAACTCATTAAAAATAACTAACAAATAACTCCTGAAATCTTGAAAACATGACAAAACAATGCTTGCTGCAATACTTTATCCACAATCAATCAAAATGTAGCTGAGATTGCTAGCAATCTTCTTGGTTGACAATTGTCGTACGGCTGACCCACTTATAAGGGGAATTTTTCAGAACCGATTGCATATTCGTGTTTCTCGACCCGGATTTTCACGGGAAATGTTCATCAGATTCTGTGAAAGTGAAAAAAAAATTTGCGATTAGCCTTGGACCCCCAGGGTGAAAAATTTAGTATAATTCAAAAAAATATATTTTTTGAATTGGCGCTTTTTTAATTTTTAAGGGAATAGGGGCTGTATTGAGAGCGAATTTAAAAAAGAGGCCACTTTTATGGCAAAACGTTAGAAAAGTAAAGTTTCGGATGTTTTGGCTGTCTCACCATGTTTTTCAACATGGGCCGTGGCAAAAAAGCCTTTATATGCATTTTATGATCACGAGTACTTCTTGGAATCATGTCTAAGGTGAGTGAGTGCGCGCATCTTTAACTCTCAAGCCCGAAGGGCGAAGGGGGCTTGGGACTTGGAGTTGAGATGTGCACACCCACATACCTTAGACGCAAATCACTCGAAAGTGACTCTGGATCAGTGTTTCCAAAAGCAGAAGCAGAATGTCACAAGCAGAAGCCGAATTCGACTAGAATTTTGACTAGAATTCTGCTTCTGCTTGTGCAATTCTGCTTCTGCTTTTTGGAAACACTGCTCTGGCTGCATAAAAAGCATGCATACCAGAGTTTATTTATGCGGTAAGCCCCAGTATTCAAAACTATGTTCAACATCTTTTTGTTAGTGGGCCCTGTGTGATTAGTGGCCCAATTTTTGTCCCTTATTCTCCCAATATAGCCCCTATTCCCTTTCAAATTCGAAAGGCGCCAATTAAAAAACATCTTTTTCCAAAATTTTCTGAAATTTACGGCATAATATCTTTTGGTTTGCCTAAAAGCTCGAAAATGGCTCCAAAAAGATCTTTCTGCCACCAAAAACTTAAAACCTAAATATTTAAGAGTTTTTGTTTCAACTTTTTTAAATTTTTTCAATATCGTGTAGCCCAGAATCTCAGCTTTCCAACAAGCCATCAGCTGACCAAATGGTTTTTCAAATATTTGGAGGAAAAGGTCTTTGAATATAGCAAATTTTCCCGAAAATTTGGTCCGTTTGAAGACTTTTTACTCCAACTTTTTGAAACCTCATTTGGTCAATTGATAGCTCATTAGGAAGCTGAGATTTTGAAATACACGATACTGAAAAAAGAAAACCAAAATAGTCAAAAAAGTTGAGATAAAAAGTCAATTTAATGTGAATTTTGGTTTTGGTGGCAGAAAAGATCTTTTTGGTGGCCAAGTAACGTCTAGCCTGTAACGCTACACAATGATTTTCAAAAAATATGTGCTTGCTGCAATACTTTTTTCTGCTACTGTAGAACTTTTTTTTTTGCTGCAAGAAATAAGCTGCAAAATAAGGTACTTTTAGCTGGAAAGTCTTATTTAAAAATTGAAGTTTGGTTTCACAAGAAATTGCAAAACAAGTTATTATCGGGTACTAAAAAGTTTCTGACTTCGTGGTAACTTTCGCATTTTCTCAAAAATAGCAAAAGATATGTAAATTTTTTTAATAATATTTTGTGAAACAAAGTTTAGCTACAAAAAATGGTATGACAGTTTTTTTGTAGTTTTGTTAGTAACCAAGTTGAAAAATCCGTACAGAAGTTCAATGATCAAGAAAAACTTTTTGATTTGGCGGGGAAAAAATTTGTAACCGGTGACCATTTCCCTAAATGCATTTTCTTAAAGGGCCATTGCCGTCCCCGACAACGGTTGTCCTCCGCCAATTCAAATTTTTTTCCTAACCTTGAAATTTGATACGGATTTTTCAACTTGGTTTCTAACAAAACTATTCCTAAAATTAAATTCTGGGCCTTGTTTTGTTAGAAACCAAGTCAACAAAACCGTACAGAAGTTCAATGATTAGGGAAAAAAATTTGAATTGGCGGGGACAATTCAAAACAGGTGGCAATGGCCCTTTAACTCCCAGGGGCTCTACTGATTCCGCTAATTAGATTTTGGGTTTTCACGCAAAAATCTCGAAATCGGCCCGAAATTTTACCGATTTTGAGAGGGCTGAAAAATGATCGGGCCGGCTTAATTAATAGATGTTATTCGGTATGGTAAGAAGTCGTACACATAGACGTCGTGCCGGACTTCAACAGCCCTCACTCGGAAATGGCCATAATTTTCTGAAAAATTAAAAAAATGTGGCCATTTCCGTGTGAGGATTGTTGAATTTACAGTCCCCCATTGTGTACGCGGCCTAACTAATAGAGAATATACGGTAATCAAAAATTACAAACAAGTTTCTCGAAAAATTTCTTAAATTTTATCAACTTAGCTATTCCAATATAAACACTGAGCAGGATGGCACGTTTGAAGCAAGCAGCTGATCCAGAAAAAGAAGCCGAGATTCGTCGATTGTTGGAACAGTTTAAGCAAGGGTGTAAGTAGTTCTGCGCGGCTAGGTGTTTGGTTATTATAAGTTATATGTGCTTTTTTAGTCGTCGGAGATCTAGCGGAGCTGGAGCGTGCAAAGCGCAAATTTTCATCTACTTTCGTTGAGGCCATTATTACGCAGTTTGAATCTTTGGTTCCTGAAGTAAGCTGTTTTAAAGCTTCGAGTATTTTTTCTAAAAACTGCGTATTTCAGTGTGTTCTCAGTATGAAAGCTGTAGATTTTCTGGCTGAAATGAATAAAGGTATAGTTTTCTCGGGTTTTTTGTGTGCTGATGATAGCATTTCCAGATGAGGACGAAGGGAGCGACATTGTGCGAACTACGATTACTAAGGTAAAGGAAAAGCCGCAACAATTCGTATCAGTTATGACGCCAGCTGGAGTCAAAGTCAAGATTCCTCCCTTCATCAGAACTCGTGTGACTGGGTACGTCTTTGTGTTTAAATGTGTCGTGCATTAACTCAATTTTTTCAGGACTGTTTTGGAGCCACGTCCGTCTCGTTTCGAAGAAGTGCTCTTCTCAGTTCATGGCACTCCGGTGTTGGGCGCAACTAACGACGTGAGCAATAATGAAGATGCTAAAGTGGCAAAGAAGACGAGGATGATCACAAGAGTATTTAAATAGACGGCTCTTAATATTTTCTACTATTTGTTTCTACTTTTACAGTTTCTACAACAACAGTCTGAGTCAGAGATGAGTCCGGCCACGAGGAAGATTGTCCATCAACTTACTTCCGTGCTCCTCAGCAAAGCCAAGAAAGAAGAAAGCCAAGTTTAAAAGTCAAGAAAGAACGAGCAATAATCCTTCCATTGATATCACTTGGATGTCTGTGTAACAGATTTTGTCGAGCCATTTGGATGTAGTTTTTTCTGAGTAAATTACCGGACGTGAAACTGTGAGTATTTGTTTTTTCCTATTCGTGGGCAGTTAAAACCGAGTAGCTGTTTTGAGAGGGGAGGTAAAACTAGGTTGGTAAACGGGAAAATCCCGGGAAATTTCCCGGGAAAATTCCCGGAAAAATTCCGATTTTTCTCGAGAAATTGAATTTTCCGGGAATTTCCCGGGAAATTTCCCGGAAAATTAAATTTTCCCCGGGAAAATACCAACTCTAGGTAAAACCGACACACCGTGTCAAAAGCTTTTAAGTTGTCAAATACAGATGGCATAATGTTTTTCGAAATAATTCAAATTAGAATTTTTTTCAACACTTTCTTCAAAATATTTTTGTGCGTAAATCAGTACATAACATGATGTTTTGTCTACATACCGTATATTCTCTATTAGAAGGCCCGGGCCTTCTATTTTTCAACCCTTAAAAAATCGGAAAAAAATTATTTCGAATTTGAGATTTTTGGGTGCTCAACCAAATTTTTAAAAGTGGAATCAGGTAAGCTCGTGTTAACTGAGAAAACGCGAAAAACAGATTTGCGAATTTCTTTTTCTAGGCTGATATATAGGTCCTCAAGGGGGGCCTTCTATTAGAGAGGGGCCTTCTATTAGAGAGGGGCCTTCTAATCGAGAATATACGGTAGCCATCAGTTCGTAATACTCGTCATCACATGCAATTAATTCGTCATCTGGTAAACAGTCAATAGAAAGAAGTAAGCCAGCTAGTTCTCTATCAAAAATAACATTTCTTACACAGCTGTTTGTGGTTAATCTTTTGAAAATTTCTTCCTGGCTGCGAATATTCTTAAAGCGTCGAACATCTTCATTCATTCTGCGATGAAATGCTTCAACCGCTTGCCGAGTTGCACAGATTTTAAAAAATGTTCAAAGGTCGATTCCTGCTAAAATGCAAATTTTTCGGTTTTTTCAGTTTTTACAATGTACGCATTATTTGGTTCTTCCTTTTCTATTTTGATTTCGCGAGGTCACCTTTAAACGAGAAATAAGTTTTCTGTATGATCGTATTACTAGTAAGAAGCGATGGGTGATAACCTGGGCGTTAACACGCGAAAGCCTGAATGTGCCAAACTATGCGTTTTGTGCATAATTTCACGCCAAACACGATGGTATAGCAACGACTCGGTACAACAAATGACTCGGTACACCGACTCGGTACAAGTACGACTCGGTACACCGACTCGGTACAAGTACGACTCGATACACCGACTCGGTACAACGAGTCGGTACAATTTTCACAAATTTTTCTTCAAGTGTGTTTTCATTTCCCTAATTCTAACATTCATTTGACCAAATTTATTGTTATTGACCACCATTTGTTATAGAATTTGAATGGCTAACGTGCAACTAACATACTCGCAGCGGATTGGATCAAAAACAGTGGCGATCACTTACTCTAAGGATTGAAAAAGTTGCTATGTGTGGACTCGGACTGGCGTCCACATGCAATTAATTCGTCATCTGGTAAACAGTCAATAGAAAGAAGAAAGCCAGCTATGGTGTGGGTAGGGTTGGTGCTTAACAACAACTTTGAAGGTTTGGTTCCCGCCAATTTTTCAACTTTTCCGAGCCGATTTTTTTTACTTGACTCTGCATTTCAGTTTCAGACATGCCTTTCACAAACCTATGAATTTTTTTTATTTTTTACAAACTTAAAAAGAACTTGCCGACTAAGATGAAAAAATAATTTCATTTTTTCATATGAAATTGCTTGAAATCACACAGTATCTTCACCACACTGCCTACATAAACAGAATCTATGTTTATTTGAAATATCTGAGTGTACATCAAAATGTACTTTTTGATTTTTTTAAATTGCCTTTTTTGGTTGTGAAAAATTCGATTAAAAAAATTGGTAAATTTTGACAAGTTTACAAGCATTTTAGTTCAAAACGTAATTTTTGTGTATCAATGCGATAAAATTTAAAAATATGTTGCAGAGAAGACTAAGAGCTACAGAACCAGTGTTTTCAAAAGTCATAGGCATAAAGTCATAGTCATAGCTATGACCGACATAGTCAAAAGCAGAGTCATAGTCATAGTCATAGGCATAATTTTTCAATGACATAGTCATAGTCATAATGACTATGACTATGACTTTCAAAAATTATGCCTATGATTATGACTATGACTTTCAAAAAACTATGCCTATGACTATGACTTTCATTATGACTATGACTATGACTTTGAAAAACTATGCCTATGACTATGACTTTCATTTTCATTATGCCTATGGCTATGACTTTGACTTTTATTATGACTATGACTTTGAGTATGACTTTTATCATGACTCTGACACTCACTATGTCTATTATTTCTCCTAATAATTATTACAGGTGTATGGTCAGGAATTGTTTTCCTTGCATCATATTTACTTCTTTGACCACCAGATTTCTATTTCTATATAAACAATGGTCTCTTTAATGATCTCCTTCTCAGTGGCCTCAATAAATTATAAATCGTCTCAATCCATCCTCAATGGTCCTGATCCAACCTCAATGGTCTTTATCCCATCTCAGTGGTCCTTATGAAGCTCAATGGTCCATACTCACTCTCAATGTTCTTAATCTAATTTCAATGATTTCATAACAACTCGAATAGTCTTGATTAGGGTTGTCGGGTACCCGGAATTTCCGGGTACCCGAACCGAGGAACGAACCGGAACCGAAATTTTCGGGTACCCGAACCGATACCCGAAACCCGAAACTTTCGGGTACCCGGACCGAACCGATACCCGAAACCCGAAACTTTCGGGTACCCGAACCGAACCGGAACCGAAATTTTCGGGTACCCGAACCGATATCCGAAAAAATCGAATTTACAGAAAAAGGCTTCCTGCATACACGCGGTTAACTATGAAGTCGGTTACCCCACTTTTCAACATTCTTACAAACGATATCTGGAAGGACAATACTTTTTTGGCGCAAATGTTTCTTTTGCGTAATTAGATTGAAAATGTTCACCTTTTTCAAAAAGTTTTAACACCATAATGTAGCCCTGAGATTATGGTTTCCAGTGTTAGGAATTTTCGAATTTCTCGTCCTTGTACTTCGTATCAAAAATTTTCGGGACCGTACTTCGTACTCGTCCTTGTACCAATTTTTTCAAATCGCTCGTACTCGTAGTACTTCTCTTTCTTTTCGCTCGAACTCGTCTTCGTCCTCGCAGTACGAGGCTAAAATTGACTCGTACTCATCTTCGTCCTCATTTTTTTCTCGTCCTTTGTGTTTTCACTCGTACTTTGCTCGTACTTCATACTTAAAAGCAAAAAGTAAGTTTTAAAAAAATTACACCTTTGCTTGAAGCTAGTATATCTTGTTGTTAAATTATAACAGAACACGATTTCTTCAAAGTAATTTCAAGATTTGACTTTCATTTTAAAAAAAAACTACAAAATAGGTACACTGCAATTTTTCTCGCCGATTGTGAAGTGAGATCAGTGTAGGGTTGTCAAACGTTCGAAATTTTCGAACGTTCGATTCGACGAACATTCGAAGTTTGAAATTTTCGAACGTTCGTTCGATTCGAAGTTCGAGTTCGAAATTTTCGAATGTTCGGTTCGATTCGAAGTTCGAGTTCGAAATTTCGAACGTTCGGTTCGATTCGAAGTTCGAGTTCGAAATTTTCGAATGTTCGGTTCGATTCGAAGTTCGAGTTCGAAAATTCGAACGTTCGGTTCGATTCGAAGTTCGAGTTCGAAAATTTCGAACGTTCGGTTCGATTCGAAGTTCGAGTTCGAAAATTTCGAACGTTCGGTTCGATTCGAAGTTCGAGTTCGAAAATTTCGAACGTTCGGTTCGATTCGAAGTTCGAGTTCGAAAATTTTCGAACGTTCGATTCGACGAACATTCGAAGTTTGAAATTTTCGAACGTTCGGTTCGATTCGAAGTTCGAGTTCGAAATTTTCGAATGTTCGGTTCGATTCGAAGTTCGAGTTCGAAAATTTTCGAACGTTCGATTCGAAGAACATTCGAAGTTTGAAATTTTCGAACGTTCGGTTCGATTCGAAGTTCGAGTTCGAAATTTTCGAATGTTCGGTTCGATTCGAAGTTCGAGTTCGAAAATTTCGAACGTTCGGTTCGATTCGAAGTTCGAGTTCGAAAATTTCGAACGTTCGGTCGATTCGAAGTTCGAGTTCGAAATTTTCGAATGTTCGGTTCGATTCGAAGTTCGAGTTCGAAAATTTTCGAACGTTCGATTCGAAATTTTCGAACGTTTGATTCGAAGTTTGAATCATACAATTTTCACATGTTCGATTTATAAAGTTCTGATTATTCGAATTCAAGCTTCGAATCTGACATTTATTCTATGCTAGTTTTTATGATTCTGTAAATGTTCTTGATGCTTTTAGTTCAACAGTTAGGCCGAGCGCAGTGATGTCAATAATGCCGAAAAACTGTACTACAGTTGCAAAAACTGTACTACAGTTTAGAACTGTACTACACTTTAAAAACTGTAGTACAGTTTAAAATAGTAGTCAAAACTGTACTACTGTTTTGAAAACAGTAGTACAGTTTTGACTACTATTTTAAACTGTACTACAGTTTTGAAACTGTACTACAGTTTTTAAAGTGTAGTACAGTTTTTGCAACTGTAGTACAGTTTTTCGGCATTATTGACATCACTGGCCGAGCGACGTTTGGGCAACTTTTGTAAAAAAGGGCGACAAGGCAGTTTGCAAGTGTGGTGCTGAATATTCGCTTGGAAAAAGCGGAGCCACAACAAATCTATCTTCTCATCTACAATCTGCAAAACATAACGAAGCTTTGGTAAAATTCGATGGTCCAAGCGTGAAGAAGGCACGAACGGAAACACTCCTTCGATATTCAGTCCGAATTACTCGAAAGTATGACAATTCAAAAAATTTTCAATTTGATTAGCCTAAATTAGGTAAATAAATTTCCCTAATTACTTCGATTCGAATTCAAGAATTTTCGAATAGAACGTTTGGTTCGAAGTTTGAATTCGAAAATTTTCGGATCGAACGTTTGGTTCGAAGTTTGAATTCGAAAATTTCGAATCGAACGTTCGTTCGAAGTTCGAGTTTGAAATTTTCGAATCGAACGTTCGGTTCGAAGTTCGGGTTCGAAAATTTTCGAACGAACGTTCGGTTCGAAGTCGAACGTTCGAAAAAATCTCGAACATTTGACTCGAAGTTCGAAATCGAACGTTCGATTCGACAACCCTAGATCAGTGTTTAAAAAATCACAGTCACACCTCACACTCACACCAGAAAATCACAGTGAACCTCCCAATCACACTCACACTTGATGTAAGGGTAAATCGATCATTAATACGGGCCCAGGTTGACACAAGCAAACAAATTGTTGTAAATCTTTGATCCCACTGTTTGAAATCGTGTCTCCAACTTTCGGATACCCGAACCGATACCCGAAACCCGAAACTTTCGGGTACCCGGACCGAACCGATACCCGAAACCCGAAATTTTCGGGTACCCGGACCGAACCGATACCCGAAACCCGAAATTTCGGGTACCCGGACCGAACCGATACCCGAAACCCGGAAAAAACCGGGTTTCGGTTCCAATTACCCGAAAACGGGTACCCGAACCGACAACCCTAGTCTTGATCCAACCTCAACGATCTTGATCTAATCTCAACAGTACTAATCCAACCTCATTGGTCTAATGAAACACTACATCCAGCTCTGAAAAGTCAAACACCCTGTTCCCATACACAACAAGGATTTTTAGATGCCAAAGCGAAACGGCCATGTACTTACAGACACGGAAACAATTTCGTCTGGCAGAAATTAAGTAGACTTCGGTCCGACGAATTTTGTCACGTACCGTGCTTAGCAAATCTTCACCAACTTTACTTGAGATTCTGGCTTATATTTAAAATGACAAAAAAATTATCTCTCTCGCTTAACAAACTATTTAAATTAACTCAATAAAATATTTAACAAGCCTAACCAGTTTAACCATAACTTTATTTCAACGAGAACAATGACAGACTTTAGCAACAAGAGATATCTAGATGAGATCACTTTTTCTTGGCAGCCACGGCCTCCTGAGCAGACTTAGTGGTTTTTCCGGTAGCCTCTGTCTTGTCCACAGCTTTGATCACACCAACGGCAACAGTCTGACGCATGTCACGAACGGCGAAACGTCCAAGCGGAGGATAGTCAGTGAACGCCTAAATCAAATAATCAAACGTGTTATAAAACGAGTAACAAATGCTCTTACCTCAGCACACATGGGCTTCGTAGGAATGAGTTCAACAACGCCAGTACCACCAGACTTCAGGAACTTCGGAGCATCTTCCACTTTCTTGTCAGAACGACGATGAACCTTCTCCTTCAACTCGCTGAACTTGCAAGCAATGTGCGCGGTATGACAGTCCAACAATTGCAAGAATCTAGGATTTCTGACTATACACCTGTCATATTCATAATGAACTGAAAGTCATGGTCAGAGTCATAGTAAAATTACCACCTAGCTAATTTGGGTATCATCCAGGTGGTTTGGGTACAACCAAGGTAGTTTGGGTACAGTTCAGATGATCTGGGCACCCTCCAGGTGATTCGGGCACAGTCAGATGTTTAGGTACAGTCCAGGTGGTTTTGGTAACATCCAGATGGTTTGGATACCATTCAAGCGATTTGGATATATTTCAAATGGTTTAGGTGCCTTCTGGTGGTTTGGGTACAATTCAGATGGTTTGAGCACGATTCAGGTGGTTCGATTACCAATCAGGTGGTTTAGGTACCCTCCAGGTGGTAAGCAGAAAGCAGAACACAGTAAATCATGTGCACAAAATGCGATTATCATGAAAAAGATCATCAGGTGCAAGGAAAAGGATCTCACACCAGACAACTGTGATAGTCATAATGAAAATAAAAGTCATAGTCGCAGTCATAGGCATAATTTTTCAAAGTCATAGTCATAGGCATAATTTTTCAAAGTCATAGTCATAGGCATAATTTTTGAATGACATAGTCATAGTTATAATGACTATGACTATGCTATTGAAAATTTCTGCTTATGACTATGACTTTGACCTCAACTATGCCTATGACTGTGGCGTTATGCTATGACTTTTGAAAACACTGTACAGAACTCATTTTCAGAATACCGTATTTCTTGGCTGTATATTCACTCGTATTTTCGAATTTGGAAAACGGTTTATCTCGAAAAGATTTCTATTGGCGAAAAAGTAATTCGAAAATGGTAGAATTGGCGAAACAGTATTTCGAAAATCGTAGAATTCGCGAAAAGGTAATTCGAAGGACAATACTTTTTTCTCCGCCTAATTTACTTCTTTTCCGCCTAAAACACTTTTCTCCGCCTAATTTTTTTTGGGTAAAACGGAATTTTGCAGCTAATTCTCGTAATTTTGCAGCTAATTCTCGTAATTTTGCAGCTAATTCTCGTATTTTGCAGCTAATTCTCGTAATTTTGCAGCAAATCCTTGTAATTTTGCAGCAAATATGAGTGAATTTGCGGGAATTCGAATTTCCTAGTCAAAAGATGACTTGGATCGCTCAGAATCCCAGCCCGGAGTGGTCAGAAGCCCCTGAAAGTTGGTTTTTTGGGGGGTTACTAAATGGGGGTAAACTTTTTGCGAAAATTCGATTGGGCGGATCAGAATTCCGGTCCGATCGGCTTAATCGCTCAGAATTCCGCCCTGAACTACTCAAAACCGTCATAAACCTGAAATTCTGAGCGATTAAGCCGATCGGACCGGAATTCTGATCCGCCCAATCGAATTTTCGCAAAAAGTTTACCCCCCTTTAGTAAACCCCCAAAAAACCAACTTTCAGGGGCTTCTGACCACTCCGGGCTAGGATTCTGAGCGATCCAAGTCATCTTTTGACTAGGAAATTCGAATTCCCGCAAAATTCACTCATATTTGCTGCAAAATTACAAAGATTTGCTGCAAAATTACGAGAATTAGCTGCAAAAAAAATTAGCTGCAAAATTACGAGAATTAGCTGCAAAATTCCGTTTTACCCATTTTTTTTCCGCCTAAAACACTTTTTTCTCCGCCTAATTTACTTCTTTTTCCGCCTAATTTACTCTTTTTTCCGCCTAATTTTGATTCTCGACACGAAATCAACCATTTTAAATTTTTTTTGTGTGAAATTCAGGGGTGGGCAAAGACCAGATGGCTGGAGATCCACTCCGGAATGGCCAAAAGGCCAAAATTATTGGTTTTTTGGGGGTTTACTGAAGGGGGAGTAAACTTTTGAGAAAAACCGATTGAGCGGATCAGATTTCGGGTCCGATCGGCTAAGTCGCCCACAAATTCACCCTGAACCACTCGAAACCACCATAAACCTGGAATTCTGAGCGATTAAGCCGATCGAACCCGAAATGTGATCCGCTCAATCGATTTTTCTCAAAAAGTTTACTCCCCTTTAGTAAACCCGAAAACCCAATAATTTTGGCCTTTTCGCCATTCCGGAGTGGGTCTCCAGCCATCTGGTCTTTGCCCACCCTGAATTTCACACAAAAGTTTTTAAAATGGTTGATTTCGTGTCGAGAATCAAAATTAGGCGGAAAAAGAGTAAATTAGGCGGAAAAAGAAGTAAATTAGGCGGAGAAAAAAGTGTTTTAGGCGGAAAAAAAATTAGGCGGAGAAAAAAGTGTTTTAGGCGGAAAAAGAAGTAAATTAGGCGGAGAAAAAAGTATTGTCCAATTCGAAAATAGTGAAATTGGCAAAAAAAACATTCCGAAACGGTAGAATTCGTGAAAATTCGTTCAGAATTAATTTGTTTCTGCAAATATAATTCAAAATTTTTGCAGTTTTGGAAAAACTAATTTTCGTTGCTTGTACAACTTGCAGTGAATATTTTTCTGGAAAATTTTGCCTGATATTTTTATTTTTTGTGTTAGTTTTACTAGGTTTTTTCTCAAAGTTGTTCATACTGATTGGGATTTTTAATTTTTTAAACGATGACGGACTATTCAGGTCTCGAAAATACTACTTCATAAATCCTCTTATTCCAAAATTGCACCGAAATTCACATAAAATCATCTATAATCATTTGCACCTATATCTATTTTTATTCACGATTCTAAGCATCACATCAAAACATAACATGGACTAATAATGGGAATTTCTTATCAGATTTTCTCGCTCTATCTGCTGTTCTGCACTTTGTTGAATCCACTACTTCTACTTCGCCAAAAAGATCCCTGACACCCGTGAATCCATCCATTTCTATGCATGAAGCGACTGCTTGTAACATATATTTGCAGATCCAGAGGGAAGTGGTTTAAAGAGAATCGATAATATAGCGTCATATTGCTATGCTAAAAAGAATTACTCATAGCTGCATGTTTTCAAAAATTTAAATGGCAACAAACCTCATGCACATTTCTTCCATGCAGCTTCACAAACTAAATAAATAGTGGCTCACCTCAGTAACTTTAATATGAAATGTTAAGCATACCATATGTCGGAATTCAGCAGTTGATCCAGCACCGTAGAACTGAGAAATACAAGCAGTCTTCTGATCTTAAGCAAAGAAATCGAGCTCTTGCAGACATTCAGCCTCTTTCAGCAGCAGATTTTCACAGCCAGTTGATTATCCGACTGAAGACACCTCGTGATATAGACTTGTCCGAAGCCCACCTAAATTGAGATTAAAATTTTCACAGCGAAACTATTATAGCACACCTCGCTAAGAAAAGTTTCCAGTTTGAAGCGGTCGCATATTACTGTGCCTATCCTACCACCTTGAAGCATTGAAACGATGAATCGATTGAGGGCCCAGATAATTGAATCAGCACAAGATCAGTAGCTGGTGTCTTCAGCAAAGTCCACTAAGAGTGCCCCTCAACTGTCTTGCAAGGGAATTTTTTCATCGGACCAGTACATCTGACGTTTTAGTCCAGTTTTTCTTCGCTTGAATTGCAGAACACGTCGATTTCGGCATTTTTTGTCGCCATTTAGATCAATCTGCAATAAAACACAAGATTTAGTGTGGTTCATAAGGAAAACCACACAATTGTGGAAAAGGCATCGAAAACTCCGGGATAAAAAATCAAACAATCAACTTTGCGTGTTTAATACACTCGAGATCACAAGACTTCGTAATAAATCTTTTCAAATGAGTATTTTCGCGAAAGTTACTACTTTCCAAATGCTATTTCGCGAATTCTACTATTTCCGAACCACTTTTTCGCGAATTCTACCGTTTTCGAAATACTTTCTTGCGAATTCTACTGTTTTTCAATTGGCATTTCGAGACAAATACCATTTTCGAAATGCATTTTTCGAATATACACATTTGCCAATCTTCACACTTTCCAAAAATTCTTTTTGCGAGTCCAACTTTTTTCGAAATATACCATTTTCGAAAAACAACTTTACGAATTATTATACAGCCGTATTTCTTCTGTAACTCCCCAGTCTAAAGATTCAAAATCGTGTTCTTGGCATTGTGTTTTCGACCCACTTTTTGAAGACTGCTCTCAGGCAACTAAGCACCCATTTTTTTAGCTCATCTCAGTGGCTACAAAATGGGTGCTAAGTTACCTGAGAACAGTCTTCAAAAAGTGGGTCAAAAACACAATGCGAAGAACATGATTTTAAATCTTTAGACCCGGGAGTTATTAGAAGAAATATGGTAATTTTATAATGAAAGAATGCTAAGATAGCATTTTTTAAAGGGCAAATAGGAATTTTGCCGCAAAAAGTCAGAATTTTTGCCGCAAAAAGTCGGAATTTCGCCGCAAAAAGTCGTAATTTCGCCGGGCAAAACTTTTTTTTGACCCAGATTCATTTTTTTCTGTCCCAGATTTGACTTGTCCCAGATTCACTTTTTTTTTGACCCAGATTCACTTTTTTTGACCCAGATTCACTTTTTTTGTCCCAGATTTCCTCATTTCTGTCCCAGATTTAGCTTAAATCACAGGGGGGACCAAGCACTTACAAAATTGGTCAAAAAAATTTTCTCTCATAACAGCCTGAAAGTTTTTCTATAACGTTTCTATCATGTTTTGAGCATTTTCGCCAAAAAAATTTTTTTCGCAAAAATTTTTGCCTTGGGGAACCAAGGTCACATTTCAGGCTCCTGAAAACTTTGGGCTACCTTGGTCCCCAAGGCAAAAATTTTTGCGGAAAAAATAATTTTTGGCGAAAATGCTCAAAACATGATAGAAACGTTATAGAAAAACCTTCAGGCTGTTATGAGAGAAAAATTTTTTGACCAATTTTGTAAGTGCTTGGTCCCCCTGTGGTTTAAGCTAAATCTGGGACAGAAATGAGGAAATCTGGGACAAAAAAAAGTGAATCTGGGTCAAAAAAAGTGAATCTGGGTCAAAAAAGTGAATCTGGGACAAAAAAAGTGAATCTGGGACAAAAAAAGTGAATCTGGGACAAGTCAAATCTGGGACAGAAAAAAGTGAATCTGGGTAAAAAAAAAGTGAATCTGGGTCAAAAAAAAGTATTGCCCAATTTCGCCGCAAAAAGTCGCAATTTGCCGCAAATAGTCGAAATTTCGCCGCAAACTGCAGTAAATTTTGCGGGAATCCAAATTTTATATTCAAAAATGACCTGGATCGCTCAAAATCCCACCCCAGAGTGGCCAGAAGCAACTGAAAGTTCGTTTCTTGGGGATTTACTAATGGGGGGGGGGGGGGCTGTAAACTTTTTGCGAAAATTCGATTGAGCGGATCAGTGTTTTTGACAAAATTTTCAGACACTACCGGAGTATACCCACCCCTCCCCCCCCAAACTGACACTTTTATAGATATTTTTGTTCAGTTTGTCCTACTAAAATCATTTCATTTGATTACTACATTTTCATTGGCGTTATTTAGCTTAGAAAAATGCAAATTTTTATGTTTTCGTAAAAGTCTCTTATTTCATTTTGAAGGACTATATTTCTTCTTCAAAATACCGTATTTCCTCTAATGCTTGTCCACAATGGACGCGGTTGCGGCAGCGGCAGCGGTAACGCGCGCGGAGACGCGTCAGAAAAACGCGTCCATTGTGGGTGCTCTGCCGCGCGGTGGCGAAGCCGCGGCAAACGCGCGCGTTTTTAGAAAAAAACGCGCGGCAGGCGAGAGTGTTTTTGCTTATTCTTTTTTTTATCATGTGAAGCCATGCCTTTTCTTTGCTTTTCCTTCAAATTTTCGTGTACACGGACACATTTACACCTAGTTAATATATGTTTTTTAGTTTCCAATCCATAGATCAAGATGCCAGTCAATATTGTGACTGACTTTGGAAGTTATGGACATGCAAGTGACGCAGGTCTTTACTAGCTTTTTTGATGAATTCAGAAATGATTAATTACTTTATTAGGTGTTTTCGATCGCTCCGACTTTCTCCAAGCCCTTCGTAATGGATCGATGAACATACCAGCCCCTTTTTCACTGCCGGTACTGATGCTGCAAGTCCGTTCTTCTTTCTTGGTGATGGTGCCTTCCCGTTGCTCACAAATATGATGAAACCTTTTTCTGGCCATGGACTGTCGCTTGAACGCCGAATATTAACACGCAAGACACTAGTGAATTATTTGAGTGGACGCGGTTCTGTGGATTGGCAGGAAAAAGTGATTTGAAATGTTCTCTTCTTCACTTGTCTTTATGCCCCAGTTTTACTAATAAAGGTGTGAAAAAATTTAGTTTAGAATCATAGAGCTGAGCATATATACTATAAATTGCAATTGTAATTTATTAGGAAATGAAAATTTACATGAAAAACTCAAAACCAAATGATTTTTCGATATGCCGCAACCTCTGCCGCGCGGTAAAATACCCAAATTTTTATGTCTCGATATCCAAAATTTTTTTTACTAAAATACTTATAACGAGTAGGCCTTCAGGAAAAATGGTTAATTTTACCAGAATCATAAAATTTTCAGTCCAACTTGAAAAAAACGCGTCCAATTTACCGCGCGGCAAAAATAAAATAACGCGACCCCTTGCGGCAGCGGTAAACGCAAGCAAAAACGCGAGCTGCCACCCACAATGGACGCGTTTTTTCGACGCGGTAAACGCAGGCGTTTGACGCTACCGCGTGCCGCGTCCTATTGCTCGCACAATGACGCGTTTTTCGACGCGTTGCCGCTACCGCTGCCGCAACCGCGTCCATTGTGGGACAAGCATAATAAGCGCGCATGCGCGCTTATTAGAGGAAAAATTTCGGGACAATCTCGAAAATTTCGGGTGCTTTATCGCATCAAAAAATAATTCGAAAAATATTTTCGAAATAAAAAAGCTGTCCCCGTCAATTCAAAAACTCGAAATTGCCATTGTCATCAACGGCGATGGTCCTTCAAGGTCATTTTTGATCTACCAATTTCAAAAATTTTCAGGGATTAAAATTAATCCCGGTAGGGAATTGGTAGAGGTTATGTGGTATTACTCTTTTTCACAATTTACTGGTGCAAATCAGTATTTTGGTGACTGTTTGCAGTTACAGTTTCGTTTATAATTATAGACATTTCAAAGACTTAATTCAGCGCCATAGATTGATACAGGCTTGGCATAAACATTTGAAACATTTAAATATTTTCGAAAGATTTCTTCTCATCAAAATGAGTACTTCAGCGGCATATTTGAGGAAAATAGAAAAACGGCGCTGTTTTTCTGCCTCATCAAGTGCTGTGAATATTGAGACCAAACGTAGTGGGATTCTCTATGGTATCAGCAATAGGTTGGGTAATGGAAAAGCAGGTAGTAGGCGTCGTTTTTTATCGAAAAAAAGTGGGGACAAATCTCTGCCTCATGGATTCATTAGCAAATACCAAAACAGACGATCACAGCTGCTCAAGTCAGGTCATCCATTCCGTTCCCCCTTAACTGTCTCAAGAGTAGCTACTAAAAACAGCATTTGGGTGCGTAAACAGAGATTACGTGCTAGTAAGTTTTAGTTAATTTACCTTCTTTTTGAAATTAAATTTCACTTTTTCCAGACGACATTGTTGGGGTAACTGACTCAGTTACGCAAAACAAATATTTTGGACAGGTGTCAACATTCCTAACTGACGCTTACGCCAAAAATTATGTGATTCTTACTTGGCTTGTTCCAAAACAAGGCATTCTTCAGCGCCACTCTTTTCAACCCGAAAATTTTGTGCATGGCATTGCAGGTGAGTTTTGTGCTGAGTGAAATAAATTAAAAGGTAGATTTATTTGTTAACTTTGCAGAAGAAAGACCGATTCCAGCTGAGAGCTGTGAATTCCTGTGCTCATGCCCACTAATACCACGCTATATGCGACCCTGGAGTAAGGAACAGTTAACGCAAGAGCAAATCAGACGTGAACTAAGCCAGAGAGTTGAGGAAATTAGAGGCACTGTCAAAGAAGTACCACCTAGCATAAAAGACGACTTCAAAATGCTAGCTAAAATGTAGAAATTCTTGTGGTACTTTTTGCGTGTGGACTTTCATAAAAAGAATTTTGGTACTATTTCATTGTACCGGGGGGGGGGGGGATTTTAGTCCTCCTCCAAACCGAGTTTTTTAGGAGTGTCCAACAACCATTTTTATGCAATAATTTTGCCATAAAAGGACCAGAAAAGTGATTTTAAAGGGACAAAGGGCTGTATTGGGAGGGGAAGGGACAAAACAGGGGCCATATATTCAACACGGGAAAGTCGGATCGTAACTTTTGTTTATTCTGGTACAGTTTTTCACGCGGATCATTTTCATATATGGAGTCGGACAAACAGAACAAAATATCTATAAAAGTGTTAGCTCTTACATCAATTTAAAAAACCTTTATATTTTCTAATAGTTGAGTAGTTCTGCAACAATCTGAGAAAAAAAAAAAGTTTGCAAAAATTGACAAAAATTATGAAGTAATGGGCTTGTACACAAATGAAAATTATTAGAATTTTCATTTGATTGCTCATTTGTGTACAAGCAAATAACTTCATAATTTTCATGAATTTTCGAAAACTGTTTTATTTCAGATTGTAGAAGAACTATCCAGCTACCAGAAAATATAAAAGTTTTTTCAATTAATCTAAGAACTGACACTTTTATAAATATTTTTGTTCAGTTTGTCATACTAAAATCATTTCATTTGATTACTGCATTTCGTGGTGCGCAGAACAGATAAATTTATCTGGACCGATAAAATTTATCTACCAGATAAATTGTTTTTTATCTGACAAATAAAATTTATCTGCCAGATAAAATTTTATCTGACAGATAAAATTTTATCGGTCAGATAAAATTTGAGCTTTAAATAAAAATCAATACAAAATTAAAAATGGGTTCCACACTTGCAAATCTAAAGAAATCTTTAAGTATAATAGTGACTAAAATAGTTAATGGGTTTCCAAATTTTTCAGCCAGGACTTTTGGCGAAACCCATCAACTATTTAAGTCATCGTTATTTTTTAAAAATGTCTTCAGATTTGCAAATATGAAACCCATTTTTTAATTTTGTATTGATTTTTATTTAAAACTCAAATTTTATCTGAGCGATAAAATTTTATCTATAAAAGTCTCTTAGGGCTCCGCCCCGCTGATCTGCTTGGTGCATGAAAAGTACTCATAGTTATGCCTGCACCACAAGTTCCTGGGTTTGAAAGTACCCTTAGACGCTTAAAAAATAAATACTCTAAGGATCCCAACCATCTCGAAAAGTGGCCTCTGTATTATTCCCTTCCTCTCCCAATACAGCCCGCAATATCATTTAAATTGCTTTTCTGCTCCTGTTATGGCGAAATTATTGTGTAAAAATGGTTTTTGGCCACCCCTAAAAAAGTCTGTTTTGGGGGGGGGGGGGGTGAGGGGTTAGTGTATATTACAGTAGCGCTTTGGGGGGGAGGAGGTATATTGCAGTAGCGCCGAAAATTCATTAAACAGCTTTGCAGAAAATCTTCTGTGAGCCGAGATATAGACCCTCAAAGTAGGGGGTGCGCGCTTATTAGAGCATGCGCGCTTATTAGAGGAAATACGGTAAGCTATTATTCACAAATTTCGGATGAATAGGTGTCGTGCCCAAAGGTTCTGTTGCTCCGCCCAGCCATCCATTATTTCAGCCTAGCACTCAAAAAGTGCTTGGCTTAGGCGAAAAGCCAACGAATCGAATCGAAAATTTCATCACTGAGTATCGGGCTGCAAATGTTGGGCCGCAAGTGTCGGCCGCAAATGTCGGGCCGCAAGTTTCCGGGCCGCAAGTGTCGTGTCACCGCCAAGTGCTGTAAAATGAACGGTGATATCAACAATTTCTCAATCCTTATAAAAAAGAACTAAATTTTGAAACAGTGTGTCTTTAACATTATTACAAAGCGCAACTCCTGTCGGTCATTTTGGTATACGATGAGTTTAGAACTAGTATGACAATAATGGCGTACCACTCGGAAATCTGTAGGTATACTGCGTGATTTTGACCATGTACAACTTGTTAGCTTTCTTTACCAAGCACTCTGCATGAAACAAGTTGGCATTAACAAGGACAAGCAACTGTACAAGACGAATATTAATTTTCATTACCAGGTGCTTATCACTTAGATTATCCATTTTCTATTGTTATTTTTATGTATTAGGTCCGCATTCTTCTTACGACAATGTGATGAGCGATACAGAAGCTCGCTATTTCACAATCACTTGAAACCAATGCTACTGCAAGCTGACAATGTGGCAGCCTTTCCAAGCATACAGCGCTACGTAGAATACATTGAAAGAAACTTTATTGGTGAGTTTTTATTGGTGAATTTCTTCTTTGCTTACCTTTATACGCACAGGAACCGACGTTCAACCGCTTTTTTCCTTCTCAGTCGCAGATATGTGCACATCTACCATCGAGAAGCGGCCTAGAGACAACAATACGATGGAGTCCAATAACAAAAAACTCAAACGATTACTCGGAAGCAAGCCAGGAGAGTGGTGGATGCCGAGACATCTTCGAGCTGCGTATGACGGTGATTATCGAGTACTGTATTTGGTAAACTCATTATTTGGCATCCATTATTTGCTGGTTTATTCTTGATATTTTCTTCAGCAGTTCGTTGCGGGTCACGTTGATTCGAGAAGCGCAAAGAGCGTCAGAGCCGACAAAAGAATTCTCGCTCAGGTGCAACAATTGCACAGGTTATTGCTGGTCGGAAACCATGATAGAGTGGGCCAATGGAATGGTGGCGGCGTTCTACTAAAAAAAACTTGATCCTAATTTGTGTGTACCTTCACCTGTTGTTAATGTTTGTTTGCTGAGCGTGAATAAAGTAGGATCAAAATTTCAATTGATCGAATTTACGTTTATTTACGTTAATTTTTTAATATTTCTTCAAAATCTTGCGTATTTGACTTTTGCTCATAGAAGTAAGCCAATTTTTTTTAGACGGCGAATCAAGCCGACGGCGAAAAACTTCGACGGCAAAAAACGTCGACGGCGAAAAACGTAGACGGCGAATTGTGCGACGGCGAAACACGTCGACGGCGAAAAACGTCGACGGCGAGTACAGCGACGGCGAAACAGCCATCTCCCAGTTTATTATCCTTTTAAAGTTCTTTTATGGCGGCTAGTGAAATTTAGTGCTTTTCGCCGGTGTCAGGTGTCTCTTTGTGAATTTGGGTGCCTCACCCCGAGACTGACATGAATTTTTCTGATATCGATTGATTCTATCAAAAGTGTCTTTCTGACATAAATTAAAACTGACAATAATTTGTCTTGACAAGATTTTTTTTGAATAAATTTGTTTAGTAATTAAATGTTTATGCAAATAAATTGTTTTTAAAGGGGCATGCCCGTGCGTTAAGGCGCGAACCAGCAGTTTTTTTCGAATTTTTTCGAATCGTCCCATTTTTCACTCGTTCTACGTCAAATCTGATATAAATGACCTTATACTGCTTTTAAAAAATAGACAGAAAACTTGAAAAATCTAGACGAGAACGAATGTAAAAATTTATCGAGAAAGAAAAGAACTGCTGGTTCGCGCCTTTTCTCCCCATCGGGCACGATCATGCCCTTTAATTTATTTTTAAACTGTAAATAATCGGGATTGTGTTCGATAGTACCGAACTTACGATTTTAGCAACCTGAACGTCAAAACTTTGGGTAGGTACTACCTGGACAGGATATCCATCCCGGTGGACTGGGAAATCAAAAATCAAAAAAACGAAGTTTACCCAAAATTAGAAACACACTTTTTTCTTACATAAATTCTATGGGAAATTGGGTTTGATAGGGCCGAAATTGCGATTTTAAACATCCTAATTCCGAAACCTTGGCTGAGTACCCATGGTTCAGGGGTAGGTACCCCTGGCTCAGGTGGATACCCACCTGGATGGCCTGAAAAATGACTTTTTTTTTAATAAAAAGAAACTATCCTATCATATGTAAAAATCGTGTGGTGAATCCCGTTCGTTAGGACTAAAATTACGATTTCACCCGCCCGAATCTCAAAATTCAGGGTAGGTACCACCTGACCAGGTGGATACCCAGCTGGATGGCCTGAAAAATGATTTTTTTTTAACTAAAACAATTCATCCAATCATATGCAAAATTGTGAGGGGAGTTGGATTTGTTCAGACCAAATTCCCGATTTTCCCCACCGAAACCCTAAAACCTGGGTTAGGTACTACCTAACGAGGTGCATATCCAGCTGGAAAACCTGAAAAAATATTTTTTGATAGTTTGAAAAACAATACATGCCATCATGTGTAAAACGTGTACGGAATTAGGTTTGATAAAACCAAAATCCGAATTTCGCCCACCCGAACCCCGAAATCAGAGGTAGGTACCACTGGTCCAGGTGGATACCCACCTGGATAACCCGAAAATTAAAAAAAACTAAAGCAAAACCAAACCTTGCTATCGAATGTAAAACCGTGATGTGAATAAGGTTTGATAAGACCAAAATCCCAATTTCACATACCCAGACCCCGAAACCCGAAATGGGTACATCCTGATCAGGTGGATATACATTTACAGGCGTTAAGCGAATTGATCCAGAATTGGTCCGCACATGAATTGATCCACACATGAATTGGTCCACACTTTCGAAATAATTTGAAATTTTTAAAATTGAAAAATTTTGCGGGCATTTAAATTTTTTAGTCTGAACCAACCAAACCAAGTGGTCGTCCACTTGCTGCGATTTCTTTTTCGTTTTTCATGTTTCAAAACCTGTTTTCTGGACTGATTAGGGCATGCTGAGATGGTTCGATAGTGTTAAAAAGCCTTTTTGTGTGGTTATTTTTGAGTTTTGCAAAATAATTTATTTTGCCAAAACTCGATTTTACTAAAACTCAAAAAATACCCTACAAAACGGCATTTTACCACTATCAAACCATCTTCGGCATGTCCTAATTAGTCCAGAAAATATGTTTCGGAACCCGAAAAAGTAAAAAAATTTGCTCCAAGTGGACGACCACTTGGTTTGGTTGGTTCAGACTAAAAAATTTAAATCCCAAAAATAATTTTTTCAACGAATTCGAAAAGTTTGACCAATTCAAACCAATTCAAAAAACCTATTCGGTATGGATCGATTCGGTATGGATCAATTTGCTTAACGCTCGTAAATGGATATCCACCTGGAATATGGGTACTCATTTCGGGTTTTGTGGTTAAGTAGGTGAAATCATGGTTTGGTCTTATCAAACCAAATTCACCACACGATTTTACGCATGATAATACGATTTGTTTTTGAATCTGACTCAATTTTGTTTTCAGGCATCCAACTGCTTCTGGAGACCGGAAGGGTTAAAGCGGGTTAGTTGCTTAGTCATATTTCGAAACTAATAAAATCGAAACCCAAATTGGGTTACCCAATACAGCCAAAAAACTAGCCAAAGTCAGTTTTTGCTAATATAAGTTTTATTTTTAAAAAATCGTGTCAAGACAAATTATTGTCACTTTTAATTTATGTCAGAAATACTTTTGATAGAAACAATTGATGTCTGAAAAATTTATGTCAGTCTCAGGGTGAGCCATTTGGGCTATGACTTTAGGTCGTCAAATTGATATTCGTCATAGAGAAAGCTCTGAATGAAGATGCTCAATAGTCTAAAAAGTAGCTGAAAAATTGCTCTACAACTTAAAGGGCCATTGCGTCCCCGACAACGGTTGTCTCCCGCCAATTCATTTTTTTTTCTGAATCATTGAAATTCTGTACGAATTTTCGACGTGGTTTCTAATAAAACTATACCTAAAATTAAATTCTAGGCCTTGTTTTGTTAGAAACCAAGTTGCAAAATCAGTACAGAAGTTGAATGATTAGGCACGAAAATTTGAATTGGCAGGGGAAAATTCAAAAGAGGTGGCAATGGCCCTTTGACGTTGAGTTTCTTCCTCTTTGGTACCAAGAAATTTCAAAAGTTTGAGAATGTGCACAAAAGGTACAATTTTGGGCGCTACTGTAATATAACACCCCCCCCCCCCCATATATTTTTAGGCTTATGAATTAGGCTTAGTTAATAGGCTTAGGCTTCGGCCCTAGGCATTAGGCTGAGGGAGAATCCGTACTAATTTCATCCTCTTTTAAACAAAAAGTATGGTTTTTGGGGTACCTGAAAAATTATTGGGGGGGGGGTTGTATATTACATTAGCTTTTTAGGGGGGGGGGGTTAATATGACAGTAGCGTCAATTTTTGCATGAAAAACTTGTGACCTTGATGCTTAAAAATCATACTAGTAATGCCCTGTATGCTAAAAAAAAATTGTTTTTTGTGAAACTATAATAAAGATGATTTAAATATATGTTTTAGCAATTATTGTGCTTTTTGATGTATCATTTATGGTGATTCCACAAATAAATAATTTGTACCATTTTTTTTTCACCAACAGTTTAAGAGTTGTTTTCCTCCGCGCGTAGTTCTAAAACTTGTGATTGAAGTAGTTTAATTTCTTTATCCATTTAGCGCTTAAATCGTCTTTGTTAAAATAAAAGCAAAATGCTGGGTGGCGATTTCGAAAATTTTGTTGATGAATTGGAGGATAATGAAGAGCATTCGCCAACCAGAAACAACATCTCTTCACTGAATGTGCCGGTTTCTCCGCTGAAATCCATGAATACTCGAGGCTGTCGAATATGGTGACTCCCAGCAAGATGAGCCAAGCAACTTCCGAATCATTTACGCAGTTCAATCAAGCCGTTTCAAACATCCCTGTGGTGACAGTTTCTTCGCTCAGCAATCAGTCTTTGATTCCAGTGCCGGTGGTTCAGAATATCGTTTCTACTTGTAACCTAGGTCAGTTAATTTTTGTGGACTATGGCTTGAGTGTACAGGTGCCCAAGTTAATTTAATTTTCAGGCACTGCTCTAAACTTGCAGCATTTGGCTACGCATGCTAGAAACGCGGAGTATAATCCAAAGCGATTTGCAGGTGATGTGTCATAATCTTTGATCTAAAACTTACCAGTTTTCTTAGCCGTCATTATGAGAATTCGTGATCCACGCACGACAGCTCTTATCTTCTCTTCCGGAAAAATGGTTGTGACAGGGGCAAAGTCAGAAGACGCCAGTCGGTGCGTGAACTTTTCTTTTGTTCATAGAGGCATCATTCTCTTTGTGCATCATTCTCTTGCTGTTTCAGTTTAGCTGCCAGGAAATACGCTCGAATAGTGCAGAAGCTTGGTTTCAGCGTGAAATTCATGGATTTTAAGGTTCGCTTAATTACTAAAATTGGAATTGACTAACATGCTGTCGACATTTAGCTGCAAAATATAGTTGGTTCCGTCGATGTGAAATTTGCTATACAATTGGAAGGTAACTTTTAGCAAACCATCGTTGTTAGCGTTGACAGTGTCAAGGTTTTTTCCCTGATGATATTTTTGACATCGAAAAGTTGTTTTCTCTCGCAAATGACAAGAGAATGTTTTATGAGTGTACGACATTGTGAATCACTAAAAGTACAATCTTCCCATTATTTTTTACAATATAGCTCTACTTATCGGTCCAGAAATTTTCAAAAGACTTAACACTAGAATTCCTGGCTGTAACGTTTTACTACCTGGGTGCTTTCAGATTTTCTAAGCACGATGATCGCAAAATCAGACCTCTTCGCTAGGGTACAGCGCGCATAATAATCCCAATTCTCGCAGCGACTCTTTGAAAAATTGATAGTTTTTTATCCAGGCCGGTGAGCAGTTAATCAATTCAGCTCAAAAATTTTCTTTTATGCTTATAAGAAAGCCCTTTGCCTGGGCTTTCTAATGGTGTGTCATTTGCCTATATATGAAACCGTTGAAAAGGAACCACAAACAGAACCATATAAAAAACCTAAAATTTTCTCACTTGACAAAGTTACTCTGAAGCTGCTCAAAACATGTCATATATCCGTTCAGCTCCATGGTGCTTGGTCAATACTCATAGGCAAATTCAACAGCTACTATATAGGCCAATATACGCACGAATATTGTGTTCAGAAATATGATCCTAATCTCAGTGAAATAAAATTAGAAATATCCATATATCACACGTAGGCAAATGACACACCATTAGAAAGCCCATGCAAAGAACTGTCTTATGAGCATAAAAGAAAGTGCTGAGCTGGATCGATTAACTGCCACCAGCCTGAATAAAAAACTATCAATTTTTTAAAGAGTCTCTGTGAGAATTGGTATGATTATGGACATTGTACTCTAGCGAGGAGGTCTGATTTTGCTTTCGGTCGCGGACGCTTGACTTTCGTCCCGAGCTGTACTCTTTGGAGTCTTTCGAGATGACTCGTTCGAGACGAGCGCCCTAAACCCATAGCACTTCAACAATCTTGGTTCCTCAAAATCGATCTTGATTGAAAGATATTTTTTAAAAGCATGCTGTGTTTCAGGTTTATTTATCACGCATAATCAATTCTGCACCTATGAGCCTGAACTTTTTCCTGGACTTGTCTATCGCATGGTGGTTCCTCGGGTGGTGCTTCTAATCTTTGTCAGTGGAAAGGTTGGACCTTTTTTTACTGTTACTAGCCCTTCTTGTGAACTGCTTAGTTAGTGACATAATTAATGGTTTCCAGATAGTAATTACTGGAGCTAAGACTCGTGACGACATCGACAAAGCCTTCGGACAGATTTATCCAATTGTAAAAGGTTTCAAGAAATGATCTCTGCTACGATAAAATCTCTTGTTGTTGTAAGTGTGTGGGACGTGAATCCTGCTCTCTCTTCGTTGAAATTGTTCGCGTTTCATTCGTTAAAAAATGTATAGGATTGGTCTCATATAGAAATTCATTAATTTATATTAATCCTTTTTGTTGTGCCATCTTGTGAATTTGCCAGTTTAATCTATCGTTTTTTATCGTTTTATGCAATCTCAGGTCAAGTTTTTGTGTGCCCCGTCTGCTGCATTACTTATTGTAATAATAAACATTTAAAGCTTATCTTTGTGTATGGCAACACGCGAGGCTAGTCGATAAATTGGGGGTCTGTCTTTTTACCGATTACTTTTGATGTGCTGTGATTTCACTGATAAGAAAACAAGACACGGTTCAACAAATTAAAAATTTACCTTTCTTACCTAAAACCCGAAATGGCGAGACTTAGAAAGTATTGTTTGCGAAGTCACAATCTCTATACAGTCAACCTTCGATAGTACGTACCTCAAAAAAAATCGTTCCCTAGCTGGGTCCGACACTTTTTATAGCCCGGTTTTTAAAATGTTTCATCGGTTCTGATTCATCAATCTAGTCGCAGGGGGCTAGCTTGGTTGATAGTAGAGTTTCCTTATGCGGTAGGGCTCCACTTAACAAAACTAATATTCAACATCTTCTTTTTTGCACAAAATTGACCCTTTTTTGGTCCCTTTCCACCATAATACAGCCCTGAATCTCTTAAAAAATGGTCGAAAAGGTACTTTTAGGTGGTTTCGACAGAAAAATTTTTTTATTGACCAGAACTCAAAAATAATGTCTTTTTTCATTTACTGAGGTGATTTTAGGTCTATATAGGTTGTTTGGAAACATTTGACGGTTGCATTTTTGGGTTTGCGGCCCTTTTTCCCAATTTTACCGAGTTGTAGCCTTTTGTTTCTTTCATTCGAGTTGTAGCCTTTTGTCCATTTTTTCGAGTTGTAGCCTTTTGGCATGTTGTAGCCTTTCAGCTGTTGTAGCCTTTTGTCCGTGTCCGGTACGTACTGTCGAAGGTTATGGTCAAAAAGTTCATAAAAGGCGCCTGTAAGCGCCAGATCACCTTGTCTCATAGTATGTGGCTCATGGTTTTTATTTATTCTCTTTGGTCTTGAACTTATGCGATTCGAGGCTCAAAGTCGAACCAAACCAATTTCCTCTGCTTTCGATCTTCCTCCTTTGGCATGCTCTGCTGAAGCAAGCATCTGACACACCTCAACCGGCAACAACTTCTAAGGCCTGCAAAGCATAACTTTTTCAAAAGTGGGTTATTTTATGCGTGATAATTCAGCTCCACGACGTAGTTTTATGCAAATTATGAGGACATACAATCTATTAAGAAACAGATTGTTTTACAACCGACTAAAAAGTCTCATGGCCTAAAAATATTAAATGTATTTTCAGTGTACTTATTAAAGGAACATACCATCGCGTTAACACTGCAATTAAGACAGGGACCATCAATTTGTTTTTGTCATGAGTATTTTCCATAAGCGTTCTACCTGTTTTCCACCTAGTTTTTAAAAAAAGAGATTAAAGTCATAAATATCAGATTTTATTTTAAAAAGTGAAAAAAGGGCGATTTTTTTTAAATAGCCAGTCCTCGCCTTAACTTGCAGTGTAAATCGCAGGTATGCCCTTTAAATTGCACCCGCAGTCTGTACTTGAAACGCCTTCCCAGGGCCATAAACCACGGCTTATTGCATTCTTAACTAAAGTCAGTCGAATTACGAATTTTGGAAGTCGAAAAACGGCGTAACTATCAAGAATAAATATGGTTGACCTCTAAAAAAATTAGTTAAACCACCCAAAATATTCAATAATTTTTATTTCGGTAACGACAACATTTTTAAAAACCTGAACACTAAGATTTTTCATCAGTTTGAGACTCGTTTCCTTCTGTAATTGCCTCCATCGTCTGATAATTCTCCACCTTCATGTCATTTAGCCCTAACTCTTCGTTTTGCTCGAAGGAACGTTTATAAAACTCTTTGTTCAATCTATTGTCATCCATCGGTGCATTCAAACTCTAAAACTGAGCTATTCGGAAGATAAACGTTTAACAACTTACCATAACATAACTGTTTCCGGCCGGATCGTCGAGAACAAGGGTGCATTCACGTTCGATAGCCAGCACTTCATCCATTCCTTCTAATATTTTCGTCAGCTTTTGCCTCTCCTCACTAGTTGCGCTGTCACCCAGAAAGAATGCACACTGGTCCCGAAGCTGATCTTTGATCGCATTTAGCAGGCCCTCAACTGTTGTAAATCGTCCGCAAAGAGCACCAGGTCCCATCTCAATGTCAAATTCTGGCAGACGTAGAGCACAAGTGTCGGACTTGAGCACATCACGAGCCAAATCAATTTCCTGCATTAGTTACTCAGGGTACTTTAATTGTAACAAAGCAAAAGTATTTACCTCTTCAATTTTCAAAGAAAGTCGGCATCCGAGATCCTTCGTTTCACCACCGCTTTTCACATCATTAGATTTGTAGCCGCAACTTTCGCAGTGAGTGCAGATAATAATAACAGTCTGGAAAAAAGGGATATCTAGAAAAAAAACTGTAGAAAACGTCAAACACCGAGAAGTTGAAAAAATTTACCGGTAGGCTTCATAAGGGTATCCACCGGCGCTCCACACGATTGACAGCTTCCAGGAAAGTGCATTATCTCATTTTTACAATCTTCATAAGACTTCCATTCTTCTTCTTGCGGATTTTTGTCAGCCGTTTTCTCTTGCGCATCATCAGCAACAAAACCAAGCAACTTTTCCTCGTCCAAAGACCGGCAATAGTGACTTGTAATGCATCTTGGGTCAACATGCAAGGGATCTGGATTTTGGATAAAGCAGTTTCCCGACGGGTCTTTAAGCTTCTAAAAATAAGCCGTAAAAAGATTCATGAATTTAGCGACAAAAAAAGGTTCTATACCAGTGTCCACGGCTGTTTCACCTCCAGCAAGCTGTTTAGACGAATTAGGAATGCATCTATCTTTTCCGCCGTTTCCGGTTGCTTTTCTTTTCGCTCTTTCTGGTCTTGCTTCAATCCAGTGCAGACACGGTTCACAATTCCTTCAACAGTGCTCACTTCTCAACAAAGAATTACTGGCTAAAGTACTTTAAAAGTTCTAAATATTCTTACCTCCTGGTTGAGACTTGGAGGGTATTGTAAGCTCAACTTCAGGAATTTCAATAGATGCATATTCCGACTTAACAACTGTTCTGTTTAGATCACTGAATATGAACGAAATAAAAATGCTATTTACTAAAAAAAAGGAAAGGTATACCCAGGATTCTGAACGGACAATACAACCTCTGTACCGAATTCCTCAAATTTCAGGGAGTTGCAAAAAGATAAATGAATTCAAGTAAGCGATTTACCTGTATAGGCTCTCCACTTTGTATTTCATTGTTGCTATATCCACAATGATCGCAAGCAAAAGACATCACAATGACCTGTTTGTAGAATGGAATCCTCGTGCTCATCAGCTTAGTGCATCCCTGAATAGTTTTTTTAGAAACAGAAGATAGTGATAGAAATATCAACATTTTCGTGACAGTTCATGCAAAGTGATTCGATCTCCATGGGCGCATGAATTTCTTCTTCCTCTCCAAGTCTGTGATATTCATTGGAAACTGTCGCACAAGACTTATTGGTTTCAGATGACATCTGAAATGGTCAAACTTGAATTTTTATAATCAAAACACGGTGGCGCGATTGGTGGTAAAAACCCAGCTCGTCTCAAACCCCAACTCATCTCAAGTCCCAACTCGTCTCAATTTTATTTTTTCACAATTCCAGTCGGTGTATGCCAATTCTCGGTCACTCTGTTGTTTCAAGGCTTAGGAACAGGGTAGGCCAGCGTACAGTAGCGGAGAAAATTAATGCTCCACCTATAAATTTTGCATCTTTTTGCTCACAAAGTGTAACTGTTAAAAAAATAATGATAAAATGTTAAAAGATAACTTGTTCTACGTCATCTAACACGGGAAGTGCATAACCTTATGGTGGCGTTCAGGCAAACTTTATACACCAATCAAAAGCTCATGGTCATACTTGGACAAGCGCAGGCGCCGATGTGCACCCTCTACATAATGACATGTTGACTGTTGTTTTATGAAAATACAGGGCTGAGAAACGGACGGTTGAAGTTAAGAAAGTAAAAAACCCCTCTTTTTGCCTTATTTTTAGCCTGCTTTGTCTTGTCGAAATTCAACCGTCCGTTTCTCAACCCTGTATTTTATAAAAACAACAGTCAACATGTCATTATGTAGAGAAATCAAAGAGCTTTTGAATCATGCAATGGATTTTATTTTTTCACCGACATTTTTTGAGAAAAGCTATTATTTATGTGACTAAACAGTCATTTTCTTTAAGTTTTCCTTTATTTTGACTAGGAATCGACGTTTTCATGTTGATGGTCATAACCTTTCTTAGAATGATCAAAAAAATAAGTTTGACCTACCAAATTGTAGGCGAGACACAGTCGAACCAGAAGTAAGATGATATCTGCTTCAAAATAAATGAAAACATCAAGCGGCGCATTACAAACCGAACTGCGTCTATACTTATGATACGTCTGATTTCAATGTTTACAACTACAAATTATTTTCTTGCGCTTTCTAACTTGGTTTTTGCGCCAGAACCAGTGTTTTCATAATTGACAGTGACAGTGACACTGACATTGACATGTCAGTTTAGTGAACCTGACATTTTTTAAAGTAGTCGTAGACATCAAAAAAGTTGTCTTTTCGAAATTCTGTAAAGTGTGTTAGACAGCTGACGAATTTCTGATTGAGAAAGGTGTTATCAGAGTTTTGACCTGTCTTTGAAAAAAAGTGTGAAAAAGTAAGTGTCAGTTTCATTTTTAATGTCAGTTTAGCAAAAAAGAGCCTAAACTGACACTGACATTTTTTTGCTAAACTGACATTAAAAATGAAACTGACACTTACTTTTTCACACGTTTTTTCAAAGACAGGTTAAAACTCTGATAACACCTTTCTCAATCAGAAATTCGTCAGCTGTCTAATGCACTTTACAGAATTTCGAAAAGACAACTTTTTTAATGTCTACGACCACTTTTAAAAAATGTCAGTTTCGCTAAACTGACATGTCAGTGTCAATGTCAGTGTCACTGTCAGTGTGAATTATGAAAACACTGGCCAGAACATGTTTTTTCGCCTAAATGTATCTCGTTATATTAAAACATTTCCCACTTTTAGTCAAAAATCGCTAAAATATCACAAAATATGGGTGCGTCTATACTTATGATACGGAGTGTATCAGGACTGGATCAGGCCAGATCAGGACTGGATCAGGCCGGATCAGTACCAGTGCTGGGAACTTGTCCTTGGCTCGTCCTTCATATTTTACGGTTTTTATTATCGACAATGTCATTAAATTTCAGATGTTTAGTTCTAGATCTGTTTCAAAAAATATTCTCTACAAGTTAATAAGATAAAATTCATAAAAAAAATGTAAAAAGTTGAACGAAAATGACAGTAAAAGTCTAAGGACGAGTAAATGGACGAGTTGCTCGTCCTTAGACTTTTGACGTATGTTTTGTGGTGACACGACACTTGCGGCCCGGAAACTTGCGGCCGACACTTGCGGCCGGTAAAACCCCAACTGGCGGCCAACCCAACTGGCGGCCCCGGCTGGCGGCCATCACAACTTATACCCACTAAATACAAGTGGATATGAACAATAGCTCCCGGCGCCGATAGTCCCTTACCTGTATAAAAGGGACAATTGTTCCTGGTTTATATAAGAAGACTATTTTTCTTACAATGGGCGGGTGTAGGGGCAGGTGTTGGTCGATGTCCGTGGAAGTTTGAGGTGTTCTCACTATGCAATTTTGTCTGTTTTTTTTTTTTTTATTGAAGTAAAAGTCTAACTCCTCTCAATTTCAGTCAGGGTTGGAATATGATCGGTCATTTTCGAATCCGGTCATATCACCGATCATATTTGGTTATATTCGATCATTTTCTATTTTCAATTTTTGTGGGGGAGGGAAACTTAAAGTGGAATTTAAACTTACTGTGAAATTAGAGAATATTTTAACAACGTCACTGCGCGCCTGATGTAGGCCAGTTCTCCCCGTTTTTCTCAACGCTTGGGTGCAGGGTAGGCCAGCGTGTGTTAGGACGGACTCAAAGATGTTCCCAAACGGCAAAAATACTACTTAACTACTACCTAAATTTGAAACCTTTACACCGCCGGGGTACAGCCCCCTAGGTACACAGATCAAGAGTCTATGCGATCACGCTGGCAAAGCTAGTTCGGTCAGATGATGTGTTCTCGAAGGTTGAGATACCATACAGGTAATTAGTGCACCTTCAGATAGTCGGGGTAATAGGTAGTAGTCATAGTAGCCGCCAGTTGGGATGGCCGCCAGTCGGGAGCCGCCAGTTGGGATAGCCGCCAGTCGGTGGCCGCCAGCTGGGATGGCCGCCAGTTGACCCTCGTTCTTGCGGCCCAACATTTGCAGCCCGATACTTGGTGATGAAATTTTCGATTCGATTCGTTGGCTTTTCGCCTGAGCCAAGCACTTTTTGAGTGCTAGGCTGAATTAATAGAGGGCTGGGCCTTTGGCCCGGTCTTCTAACAGGATGAAAAATGCTTTTCGGGCAAAAAACAAAGATGTTGAACATGGTTTTGAATACTGTGGCCTACCGCATAATTACCCGGTACTCTGGTATGCATACTTTTTCATGCATCCAGAGTCACTTTCGAGTGATTTGTGTCTAAGGTATGTGGGTGTGCGCGCGCATCTCAACTCCAAGCCCCAAAGCCCCCAATTCCCCTTCGGGAGTGCAGGGGGCTTAAGAGTTAGAGATGCGCGCACTCACTTACCTTAGATATGATTCCGAGAAGTACTTTTGATCATAAAATGCATATAGAGACTCTTTTTGCCAAGTCCTATGCTGAAAAACATGGCAAAGCAGCCAAATAAGTTACTTAATACCTAGCCCCTGTATTATGGCTTTTCCCTCCCAGTACAACCCCTCAACCATTTTTAAATAGCTTTTCTGAACTTTTAAGTATCGGGCCGCAAGTATCGGCCGCAAGTGTCGGCCGCACGTGTCGGGCCGCACGTGTCGGGTCGCAAGTGTCGGCCGCATGTTTCCGGGCCGCAAGTGTCGTATAACCATGTTTTGTACAATTCAAGGGGCATGCTCGCGCCCGATGCAATAATTCTTGCATTTTAAATTCGCGGGTACCAGCCACGCCAGAGATTTTGAATTTCAAAATCAAATTTTGAAATCATTCTGAGTTCTGTGCTTTGATCTTTCGTGACTTGTCGGTGATTTTTGCTCTTATTTTACGCTTGATTTTCTTACTGACTGGCTGTTTTAGTTTTAGCGTCAAAGAGTCTCCTGTGCTCAGGTGGTAATTTTCGCGCATGCTCACGTTCTTCCATCCATCTTGTTGCTCGTATTAGTTAAGTTTTATTTATTTTGTGCGCCGTCATTTTCTTTTCCATTGTTCTGTCTTTCAGGTGTCTATTTGGAGGTCTCAAGAGGGAAGGACATCAGCAGTGGTTATATTTAGGATTTTAGGTTCTCTCCTCAGGTATTATTAGACGTTTTTATACAAATGACGCTGCGACTGCATATATCCTGTCAAAGTCCCTTATAAAAGTAAATAAACATAGCAGGCAACCATTTACGTAGTGATTTTTGACTTTGTCAGCCTGTATACGGTCGAAGTGTCAATTTCTATGTGCCTTCGTTCTCCATTCCATAGCAGTATGGCTAGGCCTTGTAACATATTCGTCGGAGCACGTGAACTTCTCTGAAGAGACTGCCTAGCGAAAGTGTTTATTCCGCTGGGCTTTATATCTCTATTTTTCAGGTTCAACCGACAATTGGGGCTTCGCAGCATTTTCGTAGCAGCTCAAATATAGAAGATGATTAGACAACAGCCTAACTCATTTATCAACAACGCTTTCCACTGCATATAACAGCAATCAGCTGGGTCACATTATTACAGATTGATTTGATTAGGAGCTTCCTTGACAAAATCCATACCAAAACATTGGAAATACACAACATCATTCATGAAAAAATTTATAAAATATCACGGACGAGGGAAGACGAGGCGAGGACGAGTTCCCAGCACTGATTCAGTACTGCATCAGGCCAGATCAGGAATGGATCAGCTGACCCTACCGGAGTATAAGCCCCCCCCCCCCCAAATGAAATTTTTTAAAAGTGTTTTTAAACACCCTATATCGACCTAAAATTGCCTCGGGAGTTCAACAAAGACATTATTTTTGAGTTCTGGTTAATAAAAAATTGAGTTTTGGACATTTTGAAATTTCGACCATTTGCCTGTTTTGGCATGTTTTGGTCACTGGAGCTGGGCAAAAATAGTCTCTAAATGCATTTTTGTTCAAGAGTCTACTCGAATTATGTCTAAGGTAAGTGAGTGCGCGCATCTCTAACTCTCAAGCCCCCTGCGCCCCCTTCGGGGGCGCAGGGTGCTTGGTGGCTTGGGGTTGAGATGCGCACACCCACATACCTTAGACGCAAATCACTCGAAAGTGACTCTGGATGTAAAAAATGTATGCATACCAGAGTTTATTTATGCGGTAGGCCCCGGTCAACAAAACTATGTTCAACATCTTCCTTTTCACACTAAATTGGCCCTTTTTTGGTCCTTTCCCACCCTAATATGGCCCTAAATCCCTTCAAAAATGGTCAGAATAGGTATATTTGGGTGGTCCCAAAAATCAATTTTTTATTAACTAGAACACAAAAATAATGCCTTTTTCGAGCTTCTGAGGCAATTTTAGGTCGATATAGGGTGTTTGGAAACACTTTAAAAAAATTTCATTGGGGTGGGGGCCCCTTTGGGGGGGGGGGGGGGGGGTGGTATACTCCGGTAGCGCCGATCAGCTTAAATCAGGGGTGGATCAGCCCATATCAAGCGTAGATCATGCTGGATCAGGCTGGACCATGATTCCAGGACCAAGGATAGAAGAGTTCCCGTGATCCTTATCTGAAGTCTGAATACGGATCAGGGATTATCCCTGATCCCGATCCGACTGCTGAATACGGATTAGATATCAAGGATTATCATTGATCCTGATCCATGATCCGGGATCTGAATACCTGAGAATACCCACCCCTTAAAATTTTGTACTTGACATTTCTGTCTTTTTAGAATTTTTAGTTGAATGAAAAATTGTGAAATGAAAAATTGTAAAAAAATGATTTCCATGAAAAATTATTTTTATCGTAAGTTTCAATAGATTTCAAAATGCGCCTTGTTTTTAGGCCGGAAAAAAGGTATTCCGCCGCTTTATTGTTACCAATTTGTAGCTACCGAATTTTATGCCTATGGTCAATTTTTAGTGATTATTTGTAAGCCCTGTTTCTCAGCTTTAATTTTGAATGTCAAACTTACTTTCATAATTATTCTAGGAAAAGTAATGACCATCGTGGATAAACGTCGATTTGTAGTCAAAATAAAGGAAAAGCCAAGGAAAAAGACTGTTTAGCTACGTAAATAATAGCATTTCTCAATAAAAATGTCTATGAAAAGATAACATCCATTGCATAATTCGGAAGCTTCTTCGAGGTTTTTGGTTTGTCTACAAAATGACATGTCGTTTTTTTAAAATACAGGGCTGAGAATTTTTAAACGGTTACATGCTGTGAGCAAAAAGATGCAAAATTTAAAGGTGGCGCATTACTTTTTTCGTCTACTGTACGTTAAGCTACGTTCACATATTGCGACTCCGTCTCCGCCTCCGACTACTCGGGAGTATGTGAATTTTATTTATTTATCCTTACTATCCACAGTTGAAGCTGCAACATTCACCGCCTATTGCATTTGGTATGCAACGGTATCTGCAAAAATCAAAATGGCCACAGTTGGGGCTGCAAGCCTCATTCCCTACTGCATTTGGTATGCAACGGTATCTGCAAAAATCAAAATGGCCACAGTTGGGGCTGCAAGCCTCAAGTTTTTTTTCTCTCCTCAACATCTCCGCCTCCGACTACGATTTCGTGCAACTGTTAACATACTGTTGCTTTGCTCACAGTGGTTGGTCGAGGTCGACGTCAATATGAGTGTGAGTACGGTCTATGTCGAGGTCGAGGTCGATATCACATCGACCACGGTCGATATTCGATTTCTTCAAATCATTTCTTTGTCGTGTGGAAAAAAGATATCGATTGCGTCTTCGATGCAATCGATATCTCTGGCTTTCTTTAAATTTCCAGTCTGGTGGGTTTAGTGGCCTATTGCTAAGGCGATTTTATAAGTACGCAAAAGAGAGTGGGATCAAAAAATCACCTATTTGCCCCTTTTCAACTTGATGTACAATTGACCGTCGCCACTCTTGGAACAATTGACTTTCTATGTTACGCCCCCTCTCAAGTTCGTTCTCCAGCTAGGTCTTCCACTTCTAATAACCATGAATTCGAAGGTGTTTGCCGATTATCATTAGTCATTTTACAGGGTAGTCGATATATTATTTTCATTAATGTTTAACCGTTAAACTACTAACAAGAAGACAGAAAGTAATGAGAACAATTTATTTTCGAAGCATAAAATTTTTCGAAAGGATAAATATTGCATAACTATTGCGAAAAAGACAAATATCGAATCGTGGAGAAAATTACAAATGATTAATAAAAAATTATATATGTTTTTAGTAGAGTAGTTCACGGTCGGTTAACCGACCCGGTCGGTTAACCGACCGACCGGGTATTTGGCCAAAAAAAACCGACCGAAAAACCGGGTACAAAAAAACCGGTAAAACCGAAAACCGGGTACAGCAAAATTTCGGTTAATTTACGACAAAAAAAACCGAAAACCGGGTACAAGCCGGTTAACCGACCGAAAAAAAACTGAAAAACCGTAACCGAAAACCGGGTGAGGCCCAATTAACCGACCGTGAACTACTCTAGTTTTTAGCACTAAAATTTGTAACGAGTTGGCATTTCTAGTAACGAGTTGTTATGACCCTGTAACGGGTTGGCACTGAGAAACGAGCCTTTTAGTCCAGTTCTGTTTGCCAGTTCTGTTTTGACAGTCTGGTCCTAAATATCGCAAGGATTCCGATTTTGCAGATCGTTGCCGACCTATGGGTGCGAAAATACTACATAACCGGGGTTTCTGCAAATTAAATCGCTGTTTTAGTATTGTCAAACCATGTTCAGGACATGATTCTTGATAGGTTTCAGTAATTTTAAATTAACTTCAGCTAAATCCATAATTTTGGATTTAAAAGGTGAATACCCATTTAGGGGAACTACCAGGTGGTTACCCTATCCACCCTAAGGCTTACTGGTTTCTAAAACTAGCTCATGACCAGGGACCCAAATTCTATGCACTAAAAAATGCGAAATATGTGCATAAAATATGCTCTAAAAATGCTTAAATATGCGCTAAAAACGTAAAATATGCAGTATAATTTTTAGACTAAACCTTTTAAATGTACCGCATAACATTTGTGAAGAATCACTATATGTCGTAAAATTGCTCTAAAACATGCTTTTAAACGGTTCGGCAGCTTATACATGATTAAAAGATACTTTTTGGATAATGCTAAATTTTTTTGCAAAAAAAAATTGACCAAAATTTGACATATGCCTTTGCTGAAGCAAGGTGATTTAACCTAAGGATTTAATTTATTTGACTTTAGGATTTAATTTATTTGACGTCCCATTTGACCTAGGATTTGAACATAGCTTTAAAAAAACTTTCTGCTCCCATGAAGATGCCGCAGGATTTCAGTCGAAAAAGATTTTTGAAAAGTGTTGACCGCCATTTACTAGCTAAGTTGCAAAAAAAAAAATATTTTGTAAAGCAATTTCGAGACATTTAGGGTTCTGTACTCCTGCCACTTCTTCGCATCTTCTTGCAAATATAAACAATGTGCATTTTGCGATTTTCGAAATTAATATCTTTTACAAACCAAATCGGTGCTTTGCACTGTTATTTTGCTACTTTAACTGAAAATATGAATTGCGCGGTACTGAAACGTTAGCTACCTCAATAAAGGTTATTTAGTGAAAAAATCTCTTTCTTACACGCTTGACAATAAAATGTCCTGGTTTGGAAACTAAGATATTGACTTATTTATACACAAAAGACGAGATTTGGCATGCTGCGACATCTTTTCAACCAAAAATTTCTGCGATTTTCTACAATATGCAGAAAATATGCGTCAAAATTGCAAAATATGCACTAAAAATGGAAAATATGCAAAACATGCTGCATAAAAGTACGAAAAAAGTACCCAAACAGGGCTAAAAGTGCGTTTTTTGTGCATAACTATTGCTTGCATATCCGCAGAAAAATATGCATTTGCATAGGATTTGGGACCCTGCTCATGACTTGTTTTCAGGAAAAAATAAATCTGCTACCACCAGAATTTGAACTTGCAACCTCAGGTTCAATGTTAGAAAAAGGCGCGAATTAAAAAAGTGCACAAAAGGGTACAAAAGTACCTAGGCCGATTGTTTTTGCAAAAACAATCATCTTAACATTTAAAAAGCAAAAACTCCCATTAACATACACTTAAATCCAATAAAGTGTATGTTAATGGGAGTTTTTGCCTTTTAAATTTTAAAATCATTGTTTTTGCAAAAACGATCGGCGTAATCGGGATTCTTGAAATATTTGGGACCAGACTGTCAAAACAGAACTGGAAAAAGTTTGAAAATATAGGGTTAAAAAGTGTCGGATCCTAGGCGGGGACGAACTTTTGGGGCGTATGTTAACGAGAGACTCGACTGTATAGCTATTTGAAAGAGGTTATATAAATACTTGGCAAGTGATTTTTTAACCAAAAATTACGAAAAAGCAACTTTAATAAGTTAAGTTAATTTTTAACCGTTTTATTTATTTTTAATGGACCATTGCCGTCTACGGCAACGGAAATTTGGACTTTTTGGATTGGCGGGGGACAGCTAAATTACTGGCTGTACCAAATTTGGTAACAAAACATTTTGATAACAGCGAAATTTGGTAACAGCGAAATTTGGTAACAAATTTTTTGATAACGGCGAATTTCGGTAACAAATTTTTTGGTAACAGCGGAATTTAGTAACAAACATTCTGGTAACGGTTACGGAATGCAGCTTCTAATTGTTCTTGCTCTCTTTTTATTCGCGTTTTATTCCACTTTTGCATAAATTGCACAAAACCATACCTAAAGTTGAATTCTAGGCCTTGTTTTGTTAGAAACCGAGTCGAAAAGTCCGTACAGAAGTTCAATGATTAAGAAATTTTTTTGAATTCCCGAGGACAACCTCTTATTAGTATATGGAGCTCTACGCCACGTAAACACTCAAAATTATAACAAAAATAAGGTATGCACCTAGGTGGATCCGAACCAGCAACCTCGGCGGTGGCTATCCAAGTGGCCGTCCACTTGAATTTTTTTACCTTTTCGGGTTCCAAATCAATTTTCTGCACTAATCCGAGCATGCCAAAAATGGTTTGACAGTGGTAAAATCGCGTTTTATCGAGAAATTTCTGAGTTATTGTGAAGTCATGATTTATCAAAATCAAGAAATCACGATAACTGAAAAATTTCTCGATAAAACGTGATTTTACCACTGTCAAACCATCTTCAGCATACTCGAATTAGTTCAGAAAAATTATCTTAGAATCCAAAACGTGAGAATTTTTTTTGATTCAAGTGGACGACCACTTGGATATCCACCGCCGAGGTTTCTGGTTCGAATCCACCTGCGTGCAAACTTTATTTTTACCGTAATTTCAGATATAAAATAACTGTCGTTTGACCTTTCAGGTCATTTGGGTGAATACGTGGACCGCTTAGCAAATCAACCACTGAGCAAAACACCGCTTAAATTTCGGGTACAGCCCTTTAAAATTCACCGTTACCAAAAACTTTGTTATTAAACCCTTTACCAAAATGTTTGTTACCAAATTTCGCTGTTACCATTATGTTTGTTACCAAATTTTGCTGTTACCAAATTTCGCTGTTACCAAAATGTTTTGTTACCAAATTTCGTACAGCCAAATTACTGCGATAATATTTTTTGAAATATTTTTAGTAAGACTCGGTTCGACCAATACACATAAATTATAATTTAAAATGAAAATAAATAAATAATTCAAAAAATGTTTTCGCAGTAATTTAGCTGTCCCCCGCCAATTCAAAAAGTCCAAATTTCCGTGGCCGTAGACGGCAATGGTCCTTTGATGGTAATGCAATTAATGAAAAAATTTACAACATCAAAGTAAAAACCGTAATTTAATCAAGAGAATCTCTTTTTGAGTCGTCGTCAGTTTTTTTAGTTTCTGCGACTGATTCAGTGTTTTCAGCAGGCAAATCAGTTGTTATTACAGGTGTTTCGACCGTCAACACATCAGGAACAAGGGCAGTTGAGAATTTCTCCGGCTCTTCTTTTGGTTTCTCTTTAGCACCCTAAATAATAGATCTCTTTTAACACTCGACGACAGTAGATAAACAAAACAACCTCAATGAATGTCTGAAAGACTCTTGTTTTGCACATAACCTCATTTTTTAACACAAAATTTAAGAAGGTGTCAATAGCCCGTCGACGCTCCTGAATTGCCTCTTGAGAAGCGGAGCCAAAAAGCTTGGCTTCGACAAAGTTAGGGAATGTGTCCTTGAGATGGAGCTGAATTTGAATTTTATATCTTAGTTGACCTACGATCTGGGATAACATTGTAGGCTTCCGATACAGTATCACTCTGGATTCTATCCTTTGTTTAAAACAAATTCATTAAGTAGGATATAGATCCAAAATTATCTTAGACTAAATCTAGGCAAAATTAAAGAAACTGGGTGTGATTCAAGATCAAGATTCCTGCTGATAATTTTGGATCGCAGGACAATTTTATATTACTGATATTCCTGGATTTGAATCCTACCCGGGTTTTTCGAGTTTTGCTTGGATTATATTTAAAGTATGGCTGTGAAACGGTAATTTGCCGCGGTAAATCACTGGTAATTTACCGGTAAATTACCACCGCGAAAAAAAATCCGGTAATTACCATTACCGAGTGAGGAGGTATGAAAAAGACCGCACTCATTTGGACTTTAGCTTAAGGCTCCCTACTAGTCGTCAAAACTTTGAAAGCTTCAAAAAAATTCAAAGACACTGATTTATTAAAGGTCTAATTTTTTTTATTACCTGGCGATGAATGGTAGAAAGTTGTGTGTAAAGTCTATTGAGCTCTTTGAACCTGGACGTCAACTCATAATGTCGGGGCTCATAGTTAAGAGAGTTGTGCGGAGTGGCCTCAAAACAAAGGTTTATTTCACGAATATTTGAATTAATAGCAAAACTTTGTACCGTGATAACTATATCATAGTCAACATGTCCAAAAAAGTCATCGGCTCTTTGACACCAATGATTTCTGCATGAAACCCGTAGATTTTGCGATCTTGTATAGCATAGAACCTTCAATTTTTACTATCCTTTCTTTCAAAAAAGGCAGTAATCTCACCCAAATCTGTCTTGCAATATGTTTCGTCTGGCAAAAGTGTGGTCATTTACGCAAGAATATTGAGGGACTGAAATTTTTGTCCAGTTTTTTCAAAAAGAGTAAAATTTAAAAAAACGGTGCGTAATCGTTTTGCCAATGAAACTTTGCCAATTAGATCTTTTTGCCAGTGGTATGTTTTGGCCAATAGCTTCTTTTTTCAAGTATTATCATTCCCTGTCCGGCGAATTACCACTCATTCGATAGCTCATCTCACTAATTTGCCTGACAAAGAAATAACGATACTTGAGAAAAGAAGCTATTTGCGAAAACATACCATTGGTAAAAGATCTCATTGACAAAAACATGCCATTGGCAAAAAGATCTTATTGGCAAAACGGCTCACCCTGGCTGTACCGAAAAAGTAAAGAAATATTTGGTAAATTTCTTTTAGTAAGGCACTTTGTAGTTGTTTTGTGTCAAAGACCTTCTTATTCCAACTTTTTCTTCTCTTTCCCTTTGTTTCTCCAGGTTTCTATATCTATTTCCTCCCAGTAAAATTCTTCTTAATTATACTCATTTTTTCTAACTTAAAATTATGTGTTAGATTAGGTTTGTCAGGACCAAAATCAATATTTCACCCACACAAACCCCAAAACGTGCGGTGGTTACCTCCTGGTCAGGTGGATGTCCACTTGGATGGCCTACAAAATTAAAAACAAGCTTTTTCTTACATAAATTCTATGGGGAATAGGGTTTGATAGGGCCGAAATTGCGATTTTAAGCATCCTTACTCCGAAACCTTGGCTGAGTACCTTTGGTTCAGGGGTAGGTACCCCTGGCCCAGGTGGATACCTAGCTGGATGGCCTGAAAAATGAATTTTTTTTAAATTTACAACAAGCCATCCTATCATATGCAAAATTGTGTAGTATATTGGGTTTCTTAGGACTAAAATTTCGATATCACCCACCCGAATCGTATATTCATAGTTAGTCAAAGTTATCACACCGAAGTTTTTTTTACGTTATTTTGCGCCAAATTGTATTTTTGACCGATATTTCACCGATGGCTCTCTAATGACGTTGTATATCAAAAATAGCTGCAAATTTAAAAGACGCATGTTTATTGTCTAGTACAAGCAAATGATATTTTTGAATGCAAAACAAGTTCGTAAGGCTCCCTCACTAGTGATAAGACGGGTAAAAGTCTACCGAAAATCAAAAAAAACAAGGCACAATGAATTCAAAAAATCTTTATTTAAAAAGTTCAACAAAACTTATATCACAAATTTTCTCTATTTTCACAGGAAGAACATTTTTGCGATAAACTTTCATACGGTTTGAGTAAATAAATCCAAAACATTACGAATTCATGAAAAAACATTCAAATAATTGTGTTTTGCAGCAAAACACAAACGCCATAACTTTCTCACACCATTGCATTCAAATATATTATCGAATGTTCTGAAACCCATAAAACATTATTTTTCACTGGGTTTTTTATATTTGACAGCATTGTAAATGGCAGGTCTCAACTTTATTCGGCGTCCATATTCCTGGCAGGGACAAGCTGGTCAATACGCGCCAGTCATAGATGGCACTAAAATACCGTGATTTTTTTTCAACTGGTTTATCGTTTGGAAATTTAGCATTTTTAGTTCCTTCTGCTTTACAACCATCCAAGAAAGATGGCCTAAAATTGTGACTAAGTTGGTGGATCAACTTCACCAATTTCAACCTGAAGCGGTTAAAATGTATGGAGAGGTAAGGAATAAATTTATCACTTTCCGCTAACTTGAAGGTGTATAGTTCGTTGTAAAAAAATTGTCCATAAGTTTAATCCGAATTTGAAAAAATCTATTGATTTGTTTTAAATACCAGCTTGATAATCCCTCAATCAGAATGTTTTTATTCGTAAAATTTGCTAGAAAACCATAAAATTTGTAACATCAAGGTTTTTAAACTTTTTCACATAATGAAAATCGGATTCTTAGTTGTTTAACCAAAAATTTGCTTCTAAAATTTCTAGAAAAGGTCCACGTGTCAAAATAGAAGTTAATTATTATTTTTTTATTTTAGCCTGCTCTGACTTTTTTATCCCTCAATTTAGTGCACTTCGGTCAGTTAACCAAAAACGAGCTATACAGCCAATACACAGCGGTTAAGCCGGTTTTTTAATCGACTGGTTCAATGAAATCCGATCAAATGGTATTCAATCTAAACCAAATATAAATCCAACTTTTGTAAGCAAGGAGACGCCGATGTGAAGTTGGTGACCTCAAAACTGTCTGAAATGAGGTACTTGATGATGACTGACAAACCACTGCATGACATCTCAACAGATGCTCCAGATGCCCTAGTTTGGAACTCTGAGCTAGACAAATACAGAAAAGACGTAGGCTTATACATTCTAGTTAACATTTTTCAGTGCGAAATATTTAGAACGGGCCAGAAAACGTAACTTGGTACAAAGCACCCTGGCTATTTGTTGAGTGTTATTTGTATCGCAAGATCATGGAATTCTTCAGTCAAACAGTCCACCTCCGTCAATATGATCCTTTCAGGGTGGAAAAAGAACTCTCCTATGTTCAAAGGTGAATTTTATAAACAGGTATCTTTATGATCCCCCTAATGTCATCAACATAAAAAAAATGTAATGAAGAAAATTTAAAACTGCCTTTCCGCATCTAAAATTTTTTCTCTAAACGTTTCAACTTTGGGAGGAGTGAATCAAATTAGAGTTGGGGGTAATAAATTAGTAGCATCGATTTTATGAAGACGAGCTTTTTTGCGACTATTCTGGACAAGTTTGGCAGGATGTGGCTTTTTAATAAAAAATTAGTTTTGTCTCCATGACTTGCTTTCTTAGATATCCCGTTAGGAAATCTAATATTTCTATATATCAATATGAGAAATTTTCCTTATCTTTTCATTAAAGTCTCTAAAGTGCAGTTATGAATTAGTAAATCCTAGGTAACAGGAGAATTCATTCAAATTCTGCGAAAAATGATGCTACTTGGAGTGTGGATTTAAAGCCATACCCTGCCAATCCTGATTATAAATGAACTTTTTCAGCCAAGCCCACCTGATGGCCATCGGCACAGAAATTGTTGGTTGACAGAAAAAGAAATCAGTATTGAGGAAACTAGAGTGACCATTCTTCGAATTTTACAGGTAGTTCATTTAGCTTACAATCAAGCTCTTATACCCTGCTAAAGCCCGACCCCCATCTATGTCCTACACTTTTTTACTCTAATTTTCAAACTTACATGGAGGTTGTTTTTATCAGCCTGATCCTCAAAATATAGAAAATTCGGCGCTACTTCGATATACCCCGCCACCAATCCCCGGATCTACTTTGATATACACCCCCCCCCCCACCCACTCAAAACATGATTTTTAGGAGTGTTTAAAAACCATTTTTGTATGATAATTTTGCCAAAAAAGGCCTAGAAAAGCAATTTAAAGAGGGACAAAGGCTGTATAGGGAGGGGACATAACAGGGGCCACTTTAGAAGGCAACTTTTGGGCCCTTCAAGGTGAGCCCACTGGCAAAAAAATAAAGATGTTAAACATATTTTGTTCACTGGGGTCTACCGCATAAAGAAACTCTGATATGCTTGTTTGTTATGCATCCAGAGTCACCTTCGAGTGATTTGTGTCTAAGATATGTGGGTGTCCAAGCCACCAAGCCCCCTGCGCCCACGAAGGGCATACAGAGTCTCTTTTTGCCACGGCCCAAGTTGAAAAACATGGTAGAAAAATAAAAAAATGGCCGAAGAAGGCTTTTAAAAAGTGGCCCCTTTTATTCTCTTCCCCTCCCAATACAGCCCATAATCCCTTAGAAATTGTTTTTTCTGACCTTTTTCTAGCAAAATTTTCACTTAAAAAGGATTTTTGCCAAAAGGGATCTTTGTTTTTTCAACAAATCGCCACCATTGTATAAAAAAGGTGTACACTTTACACGTTATCCCGACACATAATATTGCCGGAATATTCCCATTCAGAAACCCTAACTTGGCTGCATTTTCGAAGTTATTAGTATGACATTTTGCAGATAGCTCTATGGGGCAATAAATGTGATCTGTCACTGTCTGGTGGTGACCCCCATTTCATCTCTGACACACTATTTCATGAGCTAGAAGAACTGGAAGGCAATATTCTGGTCAATGATCTCCATATAGCAGTTAACAATTTCATTCTAAGGTAACTTTTATTGTTTTTGTTGCAAAAACAATAATGGCTTGTTCACGTTGTTAGAGTTCGAGTTAGAGTTCGAGTCAGAGTTAGAGTTCGAGTTAGAGTTAGAGTTCGAGTTAGAGTTAGAGTTCGGGTAAGAGGTGTTCATGTACTCAAAAACCGAACTCAAACTCTAACTCTAACTCGATGGTGTTCACGTACATCGAGTTAGAGTTAGAGGTCGAGCTTGAAAATGTTCATGTATATAGCTTAGATAGCTCAGAATCTCACTCCAAAGCCGTCTAAAGCCACTGAAAGTTAGTTTTTAGGAGGTTTACTGAAATAAAATCCAAGTTATATGCATGAAAAGCTTCAAATCCAACCTCGAACTCTAACTCTAGGTACATGAACACCCTCGAGTTAGAGTTAGAGTTTGAGTTCAAGTTAGAGTTAAAGTTAGGATCAGAGGTGTTCACGTAACCAAAATCCCGAACTCTAACTCTAACTCGAACTCTAACTCTAACAACGTGAACAAGCCATAAAAAAAATCCAACATGTTAAAAAAAAATTTATATTTTTTTTTGGAAAAAAAATATACTAAATAGTGATTTTTCACAAGACATAAACTGTCTACGCTTACAGACCTGAATCTCAGCTCGCCCAACTAGACATAGTTATGGACAATGCTGGTCTCGAGGTGTTCACTGACTTGTGTTTGGCTGATTTTCTTATTTCCAAGCAGTTGTTAGCAAGGTGGTGCTCCATGGAAAAGTTGTTTTTAATAAAAGCTTAAACAAATTTTGACCATTCTCTTGCAGGCATACCCGTGGTTTGTCTCTGACACTACCAAAAAAGACATGGACTGGGTGCTTGAGCAATTAGCATCAGACGAGGACCAATACTTGAGCAAATTGGGCATTCGGTGGCTGCAATTTTTCTCTGAGGTATACTATAATTTTCTTTTAAAAATTCGAGATTTTTTCAAAAAATGTTTTGGTAAAAAAACATTTTACTTTATGGCTGTAAGTACTTTTCTCGCCAAATTATTCTTTTACCCCGCCAAATCGTAAAAATTTGTTTCTCTCGAATGTTTCTTTATCATTTTCTTTTAATTTTATTAAAGTTTTCATACAAAAATGCAGCCCTGGATATCAGCTTTCTAACAAGCTATCGACTGACTTTTTGAGAATTTAAAAACTTGCAGAAAAAAGTCTTTGTATAGACCAAATTTTTTAATAATTTGTAGTACTTCTGCTGTTCACACCTCCTCCTGCTATATTTTTTAAAGTGACCCAAAATGGGCAGAAGCAGCCTGTGTCAAATCAAATTGTGCCACCGCAAATTGTGCCACCGCAAATTGTGCCACCGCAAATTGTGCCAAATTCAAATTGTGACAATTCAAATTGTGCAACCTCGAATTGTGCCAATTCATATTGTGCCACGATTTTGATTTATTGCACTGTTAAATGATGTGTTTTTTTGTTTGTTGTTTCTGTATATATGTGTTCACAGCTTTTTCGCATGTTTCTTGCTGTAGCTATCGTTAGACTATAGCGATTAATTGTTGTGCTCTTCTCACCTTTTTTGTTTAGCAATCGAATCGGATAAAGACAGGCATGCACACTGTTGTTGTGAGAATTGGTGGACTTGTATTGGGATGGGCTGCTTTTGTGGATAGATTGTGAGCATAATGTATCGAAGATTCGTTTTTTTTCCTAAAATGTCAGGATTTCACATGAAAGAGAATGAGGATAAAAATTTGATAATGTTTACAGTGAAATGTATCAAAATCGTGGCACAATATGAATTGGCACAATTTGAATTTAGCACAATTAGCTGTGGCACAATGTGATTTGACGGCTCTACTCTGTTTCGTCCCAAATTGTTTCCGCCAAAAATCGTTATAGCCAAAAACGTTACATTTTTAATTAATTAGTTTGCTACATATGGTTTTCTTACTAATTTTGTGGACATTCTCATTTACAAGTTCATACTCCAATTGATGCCAGAGAACATGGCTACATTTTGAGCGTGAGGTTGTAAATGACCATGTCTGCAATATTTGCTGAAAAACACCAAAAGTTCTCAAAAAAGTCCAGGTCTGGAAATTTTAGAGTTTTCAGCAAATATTGCAGACATGGTCATTAACAACCTCACGCTCAAAATGTAGCCCTGCTCTCTGGCATCAATTTGAGTATGAACTTGTAAATGAGAATGTCCACAAAATTAGTAAGAAAAACCATATGTAGTAAACTAATTAATTAAAATGTAACGTTTTTGGCTATAACGATTTTTGGCGGAAACAATTTTAAGACGAAACAGGGTAGAGCCGATTTGACACAGGCTGCTCCTGCCCCCAAAATCAACTTTTTTACTATTTTGCAAAAGGCATGCATACTAGAGCTTATTTATGCGTTAAGCCAAAGAAAGTAAAAATCTGTTTAAAATCTATCAATTTTTGGTAACACTTTACTTGCCCCCCCCCCCCCCCCCCACGGCTGACCCACTTTCGAGGTGAATTTTTAAAAACCGATTGCATATTCGTGTTTCTCGACCCGGATTTTCACGGGAAATGATCATCAGATTCTGTGAAAGTGAAAAAAAAATTTTGGGATTTGCCTTGGTCCCCCAAGGCAAAATTTTAGAAAAATTAAAAAAAAATATTTTTCAAATTGGCGCCTTTTGAATTTTAAAGGGATTAAGGGCTGTATTGGGAAGGGAAAGGAATAGAAGGGGGCCACTTTTAGGGCAGAACAATAGAAAAGTAAATATATGTATTCTTCGACTGCCTCACCATGTTTTTCAACTGAGCCGTGGCAAAAAGAGACTCTATACGCATTTTTTGATCAAGAGTACTTCTCGGAATTATGTCTAAGGTAAGTGAGTGCGCGCATCTCTAACTCTCAATCCCCCCTTCGGGGGCTTGGAGTTGAGATGCGCACACCCACATACCTTAGACACAAATCACTCGAAAGTGACTCTGGATGCATGAAAAGCATGCATACCAGAGTTTATTTATGTGTTAGGCCCCAGTATTCAAAACTATGTTCAACATCTTCTCGTTAAGGCCCTGTGTGATTAGTGGCCCCTTTTTCCTTCCCTCCCAATACAGCCCTTAATCCCTTTAAAATTCAAAAGGCGCCAATTTAAAAAATATTTTTTTTCAAAATTTCTAAAATTTTACCTTGGGGGACCAAGGCAAATCCCAAAAAAAAATTTTTCACTTTCACAGAATCTGATGATCGTTTCCCGTAAAAATCCGGGTCGAGAAACACGAATATGCAATCGGTTTTCAAAAATTCACCTCGAAAGTGGGTCAGCCGTGGGGGGGGGGGGGGGGTTGGCAAGTAAAGTCTAGCCCAATTTTTACCTATATTTGTCATAAAAGGGATAAAATTCAGTAAAAAAATATCCTTAATAAGCATCTACCTGTGGACTGTGGAAGGCAATTTTCTATGCTCAATTGCAGTTTGGGAATTTTTAATTACTTTAGGCATCCTTAAGAGTTTAAGCATCCAATGATTACTTTATGCATACTCAAAAAATTCTGCCTTTTATTGTATACAAGCAATTTGGCTACACCTGGCCTACTTTTTCTAAAACTTTACTTTTCTACTTTTTTTTAAAGGGAAAATAGGAAAAACCACAGTCTCGCCTGTGTTCGGACAGTTTTATATAATGCACTTTTTTTCGCTTTATCAAATGATATTTTTATTTTCTGAAAATGGTCTGTAAATTTAAAGAAAATTACGGAACCTATCCACAGCCACCTGAATTTTCGTCCGAATAACCCTGGTTTTTTTGTGGGATTTTGTGGTCAAATTGTTTTGGCTTCAATATTGTTACATTTGCTTGTTGTCTTATGAGTCTTTGCACTAGTTTCGTTGCATTTTTCACGCTGAACATTTCGGTGCATTGTAAGCAAAAATTTTCTCTGAAAACTCAACAAGCTTGAGCGAAGGTAAGGTACCCTTCGAATTTCAATGCCATGAAACCAGCTGGTTAGACTTCTTTTCCTGTATTTTTGGAGTGACTTTGACTCAAGAGGTCTGAAAACCCCCGGTAGTCCATTGTTGCAGTCGGCCTTTCCCGTGTTAAAATCAAAAAAACAACAAGGTGGCTAGCTGATTTTGTGAAAAATTTCAGAATTAAAAAATATTTCTGAGACTAAATTATAAAAACCAATTATATCAAGCTTTTTAACAAATTCCGATAATTCAGGGCAAATTTGTGTTTGAAGCTCACCCCTTCTGGACACAGCCTTTGCCTACTCAAAAATGAAAGAAAAAGCTCCAGAATTGTATACCCAACTACAGGACTCTTCATTTGTGATCTTCAAAGGGGATTTGAACTACAGAAAATTAGTTGGGGATCGGTACTGGCCACTGGAAACTCCTTTTACTGTAAGTCACACTGAAAATTCACTAAAATTTGCTAAAGCTAAGTCCCCAATGAGTGAGCGATTTTTTTTGACTCGTTTTGGCGGGAACGGCTGTAGATTTATTTCTCGGCCGAACTTTCTTTTCTCATAGTACCATTTTGAAGCTGAGATTTAGGGCTACAAAATAAAAAATTTTCCAGACACATATCGCTGAAAAAGTCTTGATAAAAATGCGCTTATTTGCACTCTACATCGCACTCTACATCTCACTAAATGAGTGCAATGTAAAGTGCGATGTAGAGTGCAAATAATAGCATTTTTATCAGAAAATTTTCAGCGATATGTGGCTGAATTTTTTTATTGTGTACAGTGCGTTTCATAATGATACGACACCCCTATTTTTTTGCCAAAAACATTAGTTTTTTGTTCAATTTGTTTATATTTTTCAACTAGCATGTGGAAAACCGCAGAAAATTGCATTCCACTCCAAAAAACGGTGTTTTTCTCGAACAGAAAAAATATTTGCCGAAATGGCAAAAAATCAGCATTTTATAATGATACGACATTTTCGTGAAAACACGTTTATTGGTCCTATAGCATAACCATTCGCATCAAAAACAGATTTACAGTGTAAGCCCTGAATCTCAGCTACAATTTGGTAGGTCAAATTATTCTTTTTGATTATTACTAAAAAAGTTATGACCATCAACAAAAAAAGTGTAGATTTCTAGTCAAAATCAAAGTAAATCTAAAGAAAATGGTTGTTTGGTCACATAAATACTGACTTTTCTTAAAAGTTTCAATATCAAAATGTACCAGTTGATGCCCTTTTTCAAAGCTAAATAATTTCTCCACAAAATGACATGTCAGCCATTTTCAAAGGATTGCACAGAGCTGAGAAATGGACGGTTGAAGTTGAAAGAAGTGAAAATGTCCCAAAATAAGGCAAATATAGAGGTTTTTTACTTTTTCAAACTTCAACCGTCCGTTTCTCAGCCCTGTGCAATCCTTTGAAAATGGCTGACATGTCATTTTGTGGAGAAATTATTTAGCTTTCAAAAAGGGCATCAACTGGTACATTTTGATATTGAAACTTTTAAGAAAAGTCAGTATTTATGTGACCAAACAACCATTTTCTTTAGATTTACTTTGATTTTGACTAGAAATCGGGGACGCAACCGTCTCGCCAACGCCACAACTCGCCAACGCAAAATACTCGCCAACGCCATAACTCGCCAACGCTAAAAAACTCGCCAACAGCGAAAACTGGCCAACAGTAAAACTCGCCAACGGCAAAATTTGCCAAACAAAAACTCGCCAACGAAAAACTCGCCAACGCATCACAACGTCCCACCGACCCCAAAAACTACTTTTTCAGGACTGCTCAAAAACCATTTTAGATCAACGATTTTGCCATGAAAATACCAGAAAGGAGATTTCAAGAGGGACAAATGGCTATATTTTGAGGTGAAAGGACAGTACAGGGGGCACTGTACTGGAAGATAGTTAAAATCCTTAGATCAAAATCCTTAGATTAGATAATCACTCAACGCTTAGAGTAATTATTCTCTAAGCGTTGAGGCTCACCGTCAAGCCCAGTAACTTTAAGTGGAGGGAAAGTTTAGATAGTTCATTGTACACATGCAGTCTAGCCGGGAAAAAAGTGAAGGTTCGGATCTCCCCAAAGGCACGCTGTATCTACTCTATTTATTTATTTTTTATCAAGTTTAATGACTACTAGGTTGCAAAACTATCGAGCAATCAATTGCGACTATTTTCAGCACTGCTTGATTGTCAGCAAATGCCTTAATTTTGCGATTTCATGCAAATGACAAAGTTGTCTAGGATGGCATGTAATTGGACATTGTTGAGTGTTTTTCGAATTATAGCTGTAAGTTAATATTACTTTCTTCCAAGTTTGATAGCTCAAATGTAAGATTAAAATCTTGGCTACATTTTTGCACACCGACAACTGGACAAAAACTATCTGACAAATAATTAAAGTGGACAAAAAGTCATCTAACATTAAATTCAGATGAGTAAGAATTGGTCTTGGCACGATTTATCACGAAAATAATATTTTGGTGTTTAAGTGTTTCCAAAAACAATACTTCCCGTACTGAACAAAGTGAACATTGAAATAACTAATATAGTCGACGCTCGATACAATATACCACTGATATAGGCTAACTCTAACTGGCCGTTACAAAACCATCTATAAATGACCATCTCTCACTGACTGAACGCCACTATAAAACGGAGTAGTAGAAGACTATTAATGGGAGAATCCACCGGTACATGTGTGCCTCCATACCTATTTTTCCATTCCTACATTAACACACATCCCCAAACACACCTCAACAATCAAGTACAAGCAAATTCAACAACCGATCTTTATTGACTATTATTTTCTCAACACGTTCAACCATCTAACAGCAGAGCAACTAATTCGCCTAATCCAATACAGTTAAATTACCCTGATTCTTTGAATAACTGAAAACTTCTGCCGGATTGTAGCTTTCTGCCAGACGCTTCCTCTGCAACGCAATTCGCTTTTCGACATTCTTCAGCTTCTTCAGAGTACTTTGGAGTCTGACGAGCTCGGCCTCTTTCAGGCTACATTCTTTCTTCATTTGACGTAGCCACTTCCAAAACTTGGGTTTCTTGCCATCTGAAGATCCGAGAGCCAGTTTCAACGCATTATGCCATGCCTCTAGGGAATTAGTCGTTTTTGCATTTCCGGCTTTTGTCAATTCGAAGCACTTCCAAAGCTCGTTTGGTAACATTGGGCGAGCACCACCGGACGTCCAATCCATGTCTAAACATAAATTGTAAAAGACAGTTGGAAGCACATCGCGAAATCACCTACCTGCTCAAAATACTCGACTAACCTTAATTCACTCAAGCCCTCTTCGAACATAGGCGTCCCGTCAGCGTTCTGGGTGCATCTAAGCAATACCAAATCGTAGGCGACAGATATATTAATGACAGGAACGTGAGCCGAAGAACAACATATTGAACGCGTTGAATTCATAATTTGATTATAAATACTTACCAAGAGACTTTAGCATGTTGAAAAGCGTTTTAAAAGCACCACCTTCTTTGTACTTTCACGTCAAACCAAGTTTCTGGACCCGTCTGTAAAGAGCACGCGAAAAATGTGCGAAACAACCATGATTCTCAGCCACTAAGCAAAAGAGATTCACAATTACAAATATTACAGTCAAGTGAAAAAACGAACGATTGTAATGATGATCGAAGGAACCGATCAATGTCCTCTCAAAGTAGATGTGGGCATGTCTCACTCTCGCATCTGGTATCAACTGCTGAACGGCTGCAAAGAAACGATCGTATGTCCGACGCGACTTCTTAGGCAACAACGCGTGAAGGCAAGGAACAAAGCTTTCTCCTTGTTTAGCATGCTGCGTCAACAGTTGTTTCCACCCTTTTGGAACGAGATCAAATGTGCCGTCGAATACCCACCATTCTGAATTTTGGAGGAACTAAAAGGCGTCTTGTTTAATGGAACCAATCAGAAAATAGTTACAGAAAACTCACTTCCATTAACGCCGGCGTCAAAAAAATGATAATTCTGCTGTTTGATGGTCCACTTTCGAATATGACAAAAGTATTGTCCTTGTACTTTTGCAGTTCTGCCGGGATAACCATAAGCTCAGGATCTGTCGTTGTTCTCTTCGTTTCTAAAGCAAATACGATTTTATCGCAACATAGAGGCTATTATCAACGGTTAAATACAACCTTTCGATGATAATTAATGACACGAGCGGTATTCAGTATATCTACGCGAACCCTGAGTTCTTCAGAAGAGTTTTCAACTAATCTTGAATGGATCTCTCTAGGTGCTTCCTAAAAACTTTAATATACCAGTATTACTCGGCCAACCAAGTGATTATCCAACCTGATCTTGAAGAGCGAGTACTGGAATCTGCGCCTTGAATGCCCTCAAATCTAGATCAACCATAGCAGTGATGTGCGAATGACCTCCTTCGCTTTTGGCAATGCAATTGTTCTCCCGATTTGTTTCGATTACTGTTTTGCATCCATCTGCTTTTTTGATGCATCACTACTGTTGTATCCCTTCTTCACTGGGCTGTCCCGCATATTGATAAACTTCTTTGGAAGGAGTACGAACAATGAAAAGAACAATATGTGAAAGACTCACCTTCAAAGACTGCTAATTCACTTTGGCATCCACTCTTCTTCCACTGCTGGCTTGGCGTCAGATAAATCGGCATTGGAGGATCAATGATGGCTTTTCTCTTTTTCGGGCGCCCCACTCGCACGGCTGCTTGATGCTCTTCGGCTGGCTCTTGTTCATCGGACTCGACTTGATCGGCTGCTTCATTCCAGTCGCTCCAGCCATCATCTGAGCTAGCTTCATCCTCGCTACTATAATCGATTCTTTTACTCATGCAGTTTCAACTGAAAGATTAGAATGATACACTTCGTTATTGTAAAAACGTGACGCAGAAAATGTGAAAAAAATTACACAACACATTATTTGCAAGACAGTTTTTATGAAACAGTTTGTCAAAGAACAATTATTTTCGTGATAAATCGTGCCAAGACCAATTCTTACTCATTTGAATTTGATGTTAGATGACTTTTTGTCCAGTTTAATTATTTGTCACATAGTTTCTGTCCAGTTGTCGGTGTGCCACATTTTTGTATGCGAAACGTGTGACTAGTGGAAAAAAGTCAGGAAATATCAGTTAAACCAGTCAAAAAAACCCTCCGAAATCATCGACTTTCGAAAATTAAGCCGATTTCAGCCAATAAATAAGCTCCGGTAGGTGTGTAACTCCGTGATGATAATCTTGCTAAATAGTCAACAGTGTGAGTATCGTTTGGACACCAAACTTATAGATTGAAGGAGATGAAAAAATAAGACATGCAGCTAGTGGTGGTCGAACCTGTGCCCTAGACGATGCGTTTAGGAAGTTACCGCTGCCTTTAATGGTATAGTAGTTGCTCTAAGAATCTTAGACTAAGATGCTATCGAAATTAATGTAGTTCGTCACACATATTTTTAATGAAATGAATATATGTATCCTTTTTCAAAATAGAAATTTTAAAATTCCTAAAAAAAGTTTAAAATATATATTCGTAGGTTTCGCAATGGTGAGTTCTGCGTTGGCGAGTTTTTCATTGGCGAGTTTCGCCGTTGGCGAGTTTTCTGTTGGCGAGTTTTTCGCGTTGGCGAGATTTAACGTTGGCGAGTCTTTTACGTTGGCGAGTTTTCGCGTTGGCGAGTTCTTAGGTTGGCGAGTCTTTTGCGTTGGCGAGTCTTTTGTTGGCGAGTTAGTTGCGTCCCAGAAATCGACACTTTTTTTGCTGATGGTCATAACTTTTTTAGTAATAATCAAAAAGAATGATTCGACCTACCAAATGTAGCTGAGATTCAGGGCTTACATTGTAAATCTGTTTTTGATGCGAATGGTTATGCTATAGGACCAATAAACGTGTTTTCACGAAAATGTCGTATCATTATGAAACGCTGATTTTTTGCCTTTTCGGCAACATATTTTTCCTGTTTGAAAAAAAACACCATTTATTAGGTTAAATGCGATTTTTTGCAGTGTTCTACATGATAGATACAAAACCTAAACTAACTAAACAAAAAAATAATGTTTTTTCAAAAAAATGGGGTGTTCGTATCATTATGAAACGCACTGTAGCCCCGCATCTCATCTACAAAATGGTACCAGCAGAAAGAGAAGTTCGGCCAAGAAAAAAAATTACAGCCTTTTTTGCAATTTACATCGCACTCTACATTGCACTCATTGGGGACGCGCCTTAAATAAAAATTTTTAGGAAGCCTTGTGTGGATTTGGCCCAGCTCCATTGCTGGCACTAAGGACCTTGAAGGCCGAAACGGTGGCTGGTCTTTCCGAAAGAGCCATTAAACTTATTGGGAGCAAGCATTCAGAAAAAGATTTGTCATGGATGGTTACTAGTGAATATGCTGTTGCGCAGCTCTTCGACCCTAATTAGTACAGATAATTGTGTTTGACATACAGTGGATGATGATTGATTCATAGTGAATAAATAAATTCCTTAGTATACACAATTAATTAGTGATATGTGCACGGGCCCACACTTTCGAGGCCGAGGACATACTTAATTTCAGGACCTCAGCTTTTTTTTATTTTACAGGATGGACAAGTATTCCAGCCGATTTAAAATGCCCAGAAGTTTTTTTAACTTCTAGGCATTTAAAATAGGCTGGAATACTCGGTTTTTTTTAAAAAAAACTTCTAGACATTTCAAATCGGCTGGAATACTTGGTCCATCTTGTAAAATAAAAAGGCTGAGATCCTGAAATAATGCAATAATGCGGTTGCCTACACTTACATTTCACAAACAATAATCTCTAGAAGCACAGATTCGCATATCTACTCGCGAGAAAGAATAGAGCACAGTAGGGTTTAGATGTCGAGTAGGTAGCTCATGACATCACCCAGCCATTCATAAGACAACTGATTTTGGTCCCAGAGAAAACAAAGATTATCATGTCCACCAAAAGGTAAGCAGCAACATACAAATCACCAAACTTTACTCTTTTCAATGACTTGCTCCAGATTCCTGACAAAAAAATCAACAGACAATTCACTGAACAATGCTCATAATTTTTTGATTCAATGGATTTTCGGTAGATTTCTGCCATTCTTTTTTGAGAAGTTGCTTGAGCTGCGACATTCGGAATGTTGGATGATCTTTTTTAAGCTCCGGAAGCCGTTTTTCTTCGAATGCTGCATAGGCTGCTTTCACACGCTTTTCTGGATGTCTATCAATGGCACTGAGAGTCTCATCAGTTGAAAGGACTTTAATAGCTTCATCCACCTAAGAATGTGTGCATTTCGTTAAAAATAGCCATACTAAAAGCTTGAAAGCACTACATTGCTGGCAACAAGACGGTCCAAGTTTGAGCGGTTTAAATTCTCCCAACTTCTTCCTCAGGAACTTCAATCTTTTTGGCAGCCAACAACTCCTGCTTTTGGTTGTATTGCATGAGTTCGGCCTGCTTCCTCGCATTAATTGCAGCCTGGGTCAGTTTCGTAGTCGGAGGAGCTTTAGCGGACGAGCAAGCCAACTGATTCATTTCCTCTTCATAAGCCTGCTTGGTGAGAGTCTTCTTTTCCAGAGTCTGCTGACGTTTTTGTTCTTGCTCCGCTTTTCTTTGTTGCTTTTTCTGCACCAGCTTGTCGTCATCGGCCAATAAGCATCTTCTTTAGCCTTTTCTTTTCGCTCCACCTGCTCTGTCTTCACTGCCTCCTTGCGAGCCTAAAACTTGGAAGATCTTAGCTTGAAAACCAACAAATCCGTTGTTTTTCTGTTATTCCATAGTTTGACTAAATCTTTTAGTTATAGAAACGTACCCTGGCAGCAACGGCTTTGGTGTTTTCACTCACGAATTTTTTTGGCATGATTGCTTATTGAATAACTGCAAATTACATTTTTTACTCTAGTAAACAAGCTTTAGAACAGTTAAGGCGGGCAGGATATACACTAATTGCGAAATTTACATAAAAACCTTGTAAATTATACACCTTAAGCTTGGTTTCTAACAAACAACAACAAGGCCTAGAATTTGATTTAAGGCATAGATGTGTTAGAAACCAAGTTAAAAAATCCGCACAGAAATTCAATGATTAGGAAATTTTTTTAATTGGTGGGGGACAACCATTGTCGGCGACGGCAATTGCCCTTTAAAGGCAAAAAGAAAATGCACTAAAAATAATCGCCTTTACCCCTAGACGGAGTATCGAAAACTAATTGGCATTCGCGTTATTATAACTATAACAATGCTGGTTTTGAGTGTGTCGCGACTATGAAAAAAATTTGAATTCTCAGGTTTGGGGGATCGAATGGCAGGGATAAAACGACCATCGCTCTAAACTATATCTGGCAGATCTGGAGGGCACGGACATTTCACTCTCCGGACATTTCACTCTCCGGGACATTTCACTCTCAGCGACACTTCACTCTCAGCGACACTTCACTCTCTGGGACATTTCACTCTTGAAATCATCAAGAAAATTCAAATGAAAATCAAGCAAGAATTGTGTTTGAAATTTGCAGGACCCCCAGTTTTAAGAGGTCTTACGTCCATGAAAAGCCGCTACCTAGGTAGTGCCCAGGTATCGGTACTCTGGTAGAACTGCCTACGTAGTAGTATCCAGGCAGTAGTCCCACTGTGTCGAGCTACCCGAAGTTATGCTCAGGTGCATAGTTGCACGGGCGCCAGGCTGACAATTTTTGAGCCGATCTTTATTTTTTACAAAAAAAATAGACGGCGCCGTCGTCTGTACAACTATGCTCAGGTGGTGCTATTTAGGTAGTGGTACTCGGGTGGGGACTCACGTGAAAGTACGCAGGATGAGGTATATCAGATTTAGTATATTAGACCATTTTTTAAAGTAAATCAGACCATATTGTAAGGTGGACCAGATGATCTTAGTATCGATTTTTGAGGGGACACCGATTTGTTTATTTACAATGTGAGTGTGCTGGACTTGGCGCGAAGCGGCCAACCCTTGGGCGGTATTCAAACGTATATTTGTCAGCTTTCCTATCAAAAAATCTTATCTGACGTCGATTAATCTTAAAGGCCATTGCCACCTGTTTTGAATTGTCCCCCGCCAATTCAAATTTTTTTGCCTAATCATTCAACTTCTGTACGGATTTTTTAGCTTCGTTTCTAACAAAACAAGGCCTGGAATTTTATTTTAGGTATAGTTTTGTTAGAAACTAAGTCGAAGAATTCGTACGTAAATCCAACGATAAAGAAAATAATTTAGAATTGGCGGAGGACAACCGTTGTCGGAGACGGCAATGCCCTTTGAAAAACTTAAAAATGTATTAACCCATTACTATAAGAAAATTAGGGCGTAACTCGTGGAAAAAAGTCCCCTGCAAATTGGTTGATCGTACCTAATTAAATTTTTGCACCTTTGTCGATCAACTTTTTGTGCTCTATTCAGGAAAATTATCAAACAATTTTTTTAGTCACGTTTTCCCGCCAAATTTGAAAATATCGTTTTTTTGGCTATTTTTAGGCCATTTTTTCAGAAAAATTTCAACTTCAAGGCCATTTTTGGGTCAAAATTTTTAACAATTCGGGAAATCTGTATGTCAGCGTACAACTTTTTCATATATTGGCTACAAATGAGCCCAAAAGAAATTGGTGCGATTATGTCAATTTTGAGAAAAGTTGGTTACGAGTGAGATTGCAGATTTTTGCAAAAAAAAATCAGCTTGGTCCCCCCTATGGTTTTCAGGTCAAAATTTAAAAGAGCCGAAACTCAATTTTTACCACACAAAGTGGTACTTAAAACCATTTAAAACAACTTTAAAATTGAATTTCAGGTCGGGGGTCTTTTTCCCCTGGGTAAAAAACCTAACTACCAATGACCAACTATTGGTTTCAGAAAAAACTCAAACATTTGAAAAATGTGAAACCATGTTTTTCCAAATTTCAAGCGATGTTGTAACGGCGAAAATGCCTGTAAAGAACCGGAAACGGTGTTTATACGCTGATATCGCCTGAAAGTATACGATAGGTCTTCAGGCAAAAACGCATGAAGAAGTAAGAAACGGTGTTATAAGGCGAGAACCACCTGAATGTATTCGATAGGTGTTCAGGCGAAACGCCTGAAGGAGTATGAAACGGTGTAATAAGGCGAGAAACGCCTGATGGTATACGACATGTGTTCAGGCAAATATGCCTGAAGGTGTCAGAAACGGTGTCATCAAGTGAAATTCACCTGAACGTATACGATAGGTATTCAGGCTGAAATGCCCGAAGAAGTCAGAAACGGTGTTATCAGGCTGGAACCGCCTGAAGGAATACATTACGGTGTTCGGGCGAAAATGCCTGGAATAGTCAGAAACGGTGTGATCAGGCCGAAACCGCCTGAAAATATACGAAACGTGTTCAGGCAAAAACGCCTGAAGGAGTATGAAACGGTGTAATAAGGCGAGAAACGCCTGATGGTATACGACATGTGTTCAGGCAAATATGCCTGAAGGTGTCAGAAACGGTGTCATCAAGTGAAATTCACCTGAACGTATACGATAGGTATTCAGGCTGAAATGCCCGAAGAAGTCAGAAACGGTGTTATCAGGCTGGAACCGCCTGAAGGAATACATTACGGTGTTCGGGAAAATGCCTGGAATAGTCAGAAACGGTGTGATCAGGCTGAAACGGTGTGTTTAGGTCAAAATGCCTGAAAAGGCATGAAAGGCTGTTATCAGGCAGAAATACCTGAAGGAGTATGGCGTGTGATCAGGCAGAATGCTTGAAGAAAGTGTGAAACGGTGTTATCAGGCCAAATTGCTTGAAGGGTAGGGCGGTGTGTTCAGGTGAAAATGCCTGAACAGGTGTGAGTCGGTACCATAGGGCAAAAAATGCCCGAGAAGCATGGTATGGTCTTCAGGAAAAATTGCCTGAACGGGTATGAAACGGTGATATAGAGCCAAAAAAGCCTGAAGGAAGCATGGTATATTCTTCAGGCAAAATGCTGAACCGGTATGAAACGGTGCTATAGGGCAAAAACGCCTGAAAAAGGCATGGTGTGGTTTCAGGCGCAAATGCCTGAGTGGGTATGTGACGGTCTATAGGATACGGTGTTATCGAGGGTAAATGCAGAAGGGTATGAGACGGTGTCATCAGGGAAAATTTCCGAAGACGGTATGAGACGGTGTTATCAGGGGTGAATGCGGGAGGGATATTATACGGTGTCCAGAAAAAATGCCTAAATGGTGACGTATTGTATTCAGGCAAGTACGGCTGAAGTAGTATGGTACGGTGTTATCCAGGGCAAAAGCAATGCCTCAAAGGATACCGTAATGTATTCAGGGCAAGTACGCCTGAAGCAGGTGGTACTTTATTAGAGCCGAAAATGCCTGAAAGAGGTACCTATTGTATTCAGGCAAGAAAGCGTGAAGAAGTATGTAACGGTGTGATCAG